>JASWHV010000003.1:607500-1140000 GCA_030760725.1 Neostapfia colusana | reverse complement strand
GCCAACGGTATAATCCCTGGCGATCTTTGGTCTCCCTGACTCGAAAAAGAAAAAGGTAATCAAGATACTGAGAAAGGTATTGAAAGATGGAGAAACAGATAAATGTCGTTCAATACTAGTCCAAAATAGAAAATATTTTTGTCGTGCATCACTAAGTTGCAAATTAAATGGTTCAAAACAGAACTGAAAGTTGTCTATGGCTAATAGCAGTAGCAATAGCAAGTGAAGCACTTTTTCTTTCTTCTCTTTTTATGAGCATTTAGCCAGAACAGGATAGGATTACAGAAGCCTGAAATAATTGTATCGCGCAAACAAAACCTACACCACCACAAGCCATGGTCATATTTTGGTCACCTACAAATTTTCCTGACGTTCTACTGTAAATTGCACCAAAGGCGCACATATTATGCAATAAGTTATGGATGGAGTAGCTAATGTCTAACACAAAACCACAAAATGCCATAGTGCTGTATTAGTGCTCTCACATGCATCGTGTGTGTCTTCCCACTGCTTGTAACACCATATGCAAATATTGTACCTGTAATACAAAAAATAAAGCACCCCTTACTTGAATGAATTAAACATACAAGCGTCTAATTAGAAAATGAAATTCAGAATTCATTTTTGCATTCAATCAATGAACATGGTCAAGGAAAATAATATATGAAACATGGTCTCGTTTTTTTTCTTTTTTTTCCTTGTTGTCCTTATATCTCTTCCTCTCTTTTACTTCATTGATATATATATATATATATATATACATATATAATTATTGGGTTTCATGTCTAGCCGACCCCAACATGCTTGGGATAAAGGCTTGGTTGTTGTTGTTGTTGTTGGTTGTAAATGTTATGATATATATGATATAGAGAAAAAATACTTAAAAGTAGCATGACATCTGTAAACAGAAACAAAGTTTATGTTTAAAATACTCGAAAGAACAAAATATTGTCCTGATATAACTCTTTAACACCGATGAAAACAAAAGAAAGACAATAAGAGATCAGTTACCATTTATTCCCTCCATCGCACCACTAACAACATGTTGTGCTGCAACATCATATACATGGCGGGTTGTAGTAGTTGGTGCAAAAACTCGATCTGGATAACAACAAACACAGTGTTTGATCAGAGTTTGGATCTGGAAGGGGACAAAACTCTAACTGATAGCCTGTAACAAATTCCTCCAAAATGTACTCCCAAAAAAACATTTTTACTTTCTCCAGAAGATGATGCAGTATGATTCTCCTAAGTGACAGACAACGTAATATCTTAATTTACATAGAATGGCTCCAATACTACAAAGTTTCTTTGTTTTGCACAATCTGTATTTTTCAAAATTGGCTCCCATAGATGGGAAGTATTTTTCAGAGCTCTAGTCCATTGATCCATTCACACTTTATATTAATAATATTGTAACAGTGATGATATCAGCGGGGCATACAGAGGCCTCAGCAGCTTAAGGTGCAAGAGTGGAGATGAGATACGTAAACTCAGATGGACAAAAGTTGGAGTGTCATGTGACAACTTATTTTTACTTCAGCCTATACAGAGCGACAGTTAGGAGAACTGATGGTTTGATGTAAATAGTTGTTTTATTGATATTCTGAGCAAATTGAAAAGTAAAGGAAAAAACTATCAGCCACATGAATATGAGGCAATCATTATGGAGCAGCAATAATACTGAGCCATCGTTCAGTGTGGTCCTCGAACGTGCTGATATACAACCCTCTCGAAACCCCCATCCAAATCGTTCCTACTTTTTGAGAAAGGGTATAATTCCGATCAAGCATGAAGCTATCGAGCTAATGGCGAGGCAGTATGATAGAGCCAGAACAACCAAGCAATCCAAGTACAAATGTGGTACCAAACAAGCACGTTACCGTAAGCATAGGCGACGTTGGGGTTCTGCTCGCTCCGCACGACCGTGTCCCCGTCCGCATACCAAGCGATCTCCTCTCCCTGACGAATCTCCCGCGGGCTTCGCAGGCGTAACCAAATCACCAGAGTCAGTCCACATTCCACGAATCCAAGCACGCCGCCACTTCTGAACCCAGGGCGAACTGAACCTGAACCTGAGCGGGCGGAAGCGGACGGTGACGGTGACGTTCTCCTTGAGCGCCGACTCCTCATCCAGCCCGGCGAAGAGCGGGGACGCGGGCCCGTCGAGCGAGAGCTCCGGGGCGAGCCGAGACGAGGACGTGGTGGTCGCGGTCGACGCCGGCGAGCCCGGCTGCTGGTGGTGGTGGTGGTGGTGCGAGCCCTTCGCCGTCGCCGACGGGGACGCCGCTTTGCTGTGCCGCGAGGCCGGGCGCGTCGCCATTTGTGGTGCGGCGCGGCGCGAGATCTAGCTAGCAGCACGCGGCACCCGCCATTTGGTTTGGATCCGCTTCTTCGCTTTCTCGCGGGTTTCTCCTGGGGCTTTTTCCGGTTGGGTCACTCGTGGGGGGGTGGCTTCCTCCTTTCTGCTTCCGTCGGGCGGGGGGGCCGCGGGGAGTGGGTTGCCGCCGCAGCGCAGGGTGTTGTGGAAGAAAAGAAAGCCTCCTTTTTCCGTTCGGCAACGGGAACCGGAGGGAGCGGGCGGGACGGGGCAGGGGTGGGCGCAAACGAGGCGGAGACGCTGGCCTGTGGGTCCGGACACTGTGACAGGTCAGCATGCTGGGGTGGGGGGGAGTGGGGTGTTGACTCGCAAAGTCGAATCGGGTTTCGCGGTTGGTTGAGATGGCGCCGCCGTGCAGTTTACTGTGCAGGCAGGCAGGCAGGCCTCGTCTAACTCTAATAACTGTTTGTGTGGGGGCGGTTTCGCTTGTACGCGTGGCAAACCAGGAAAGGCCAACCAAAACCAAGTCACGTCTGGACGGGACCGGTGGGGGAAGGAAACATGCGCGACGTGTCGGTTCCTGTTGCGAAGCCAGGCGATACCGGCGTGGACCTCCTGGTCCCATCGCCGCTGCCGTGCTTCGTCAGCGGCGGGCGGAGCTTACGGCCGGGAGGAGGGGCCGCCGGAACCGGCCAAGGCGCCCCCGGCCGCTTCCTCTCCCCTCGCATCGCCGGGACCGCCCGCCCGCCCGCGCGCATGCATGCATGTCCGCCAAGCGCCGAACGCGCCGGTCCACGCGTTGTTGCTGCGGCTCTCGTACGTGCGTGTGCTCGTGAACCGGCCGGTCCACCCGCCTGCGCGCAGAGCAGAACGGACTTCCCCGCCCCGCCACGCCGGTAGAGACGCCGACGGCGAAGGTAACGATCGAGTTGCCTGTACCCATCTCCGCGGGCCAGCCACGCACGCACAATTACCTGAACCGTGAGATGCAAGTGCAGGCATTGGATTGGAGGCTGGTGAGAAGCGGGTAAGGAAGAGACAGATACCCACCAACAGTCAGAGTTATTTTTGCTTTTATTTAAAGGCGACTCGATCTCAGAGTTCTTTTAACTGTGGTCCTGTAATGAATTAGACGCCTAACCAGCTTCCACGAGGTAATGAATCAGCAAAATCTACCTGACTGTGACACCGCGTCGCGTGCAACGCCAAAACCAAAAGGATGATGGGGAAGCGTGAGGCGTTAGTCCGGATACTCGCCCCATCGATTATTTACTCCGACTCCCCCACCAAAAAAAAAAAGCCGGCCGTTTGTTCGTTTTTTTTTCTATATCGTCGTGGCAGGAACACAAAGGTGCGCGTGACCTCGCGAGTCCGGGATCGAGTGCGGCTGGTGCTGTGCGCGCCAGGCGGTTGCGTTCTTCGGGTGCTGTGGGCCCAAAACTGGAACGAAGTCCGTTGGCCCAATAGAGAACATAAAAAAAATCGGACTGTATCTCAGCCTTCCGTAGTAATTGAACATAGAATTGGACCGTAATGTCCGGTTGACCACTTGACTGGGCCGGCCGGCGCAACACGCATCTCGCGCCCCTGGAAGACGTGCCCGGCAAAACGATTCCTCTTTTTCTTTTTCTTTTTTTGAGATTTCGCTAACCTAAAGCTGGGCATCGATATAGTTCGGACGAAAAGCTAGGCATCGTTTTTCTCGGCGTAGTGCAGCAGTAAGGCGTCACTCGTTCTGCCGCGTGTAGAGATGTTTCTCGAGTCAGGATCAATTAATTGTACGAGCACAGCTATATAAGACCGGCGTCTCTTCCAACGACGACGACATCAAGTGCACCCAAGGTTGCTGGTGGTCAGTAGATTCTCTTCTTGTCAGCTGTCACTCACTGAGAAAGACGAAGGCCTGAGGACCTAGATAGGTAGGATCTGCCTCTGAGATATGGATCATCGATCACACACTCCGCCTTTTCTTGAACCTAAGACCTAACTAGCTTCAATAATGACGATGGATGACTTATTATATGTGTGCAACTTCAAATTGCCTATCTTGATTGTATCATTTACGGGGAAACGGTTCCCAAGGATTGCTTCGAAAGTACTACTCCGTACTCTGTCCGTCCTAAATCATTTGTCATTTTAGCCTTTTATAATATTTATCATTCTGATTTTACAATAAATCTCTATCTCTCTCCTCTTGCGGAGTACACCCTTTTGTTTCCTGTGCAACACACCTTATTTTATATACCTCCTTATTCAGGAGGATGACAGAATGACAAATAATTTAGCACGGATGTAATATCTTACTATCCAGAAGTTCTTGTTGCAACGTCAAATGGAACGCTGAGTCCTTCAGTCCGTCGCGGATCGGAGTCACCACACTCAACATATATACTCCTTGGAAGAGAACGTACACGTACACGCACATACCATTCTGCGAGGGGACACCCAACTTGGAAACCGGTCCGTGCTCAATTTGTCTGACGCCTCGGCAGGTTTCCCATGATGACGTGCTT
This sequence comes from Neostapfia colusana, assembly GCA_030760725.1. Taxonomy (NCBI): domain Eukaryota; kingdom Viridiplantae; phylum Streptophyta; class Magnoliopsida; order Poales; family Poaceae; genus Neostapfia; species Neostapfia colusana. Next base: position 1,135,167 of record JASWHV010000003.1, on the reverse strand, counting down.
AAAAAACCGTGCCATATGCACAGCATGCATGCATGCGAAAAAGAGATCAGAGGTCGTCATTCATTTAAGGTTAACAAGCAGGCCGGCTTTATGCACCTCGCTGGCAGCACACACGACGTCAGATCCATGCGCGCTGGTCCTGCGCAACAAGCCGGCCTGTGGTCGCTCGCTCTGGTCACTATTGAACAGCATTATCAGATCCCTGTGTGACTTGCGCAAGAGCTATACATATACTTTGCTTTGCTCGCTGCGTGGCCGATCATATCGGTCCTCTAGATTGACGCCAGCACAGCATGCAGCGGCCGGCCCATGCATGCCGGCCTGCTGCAGGTGTGGAAGCTGTAGCCTGTAGGGGAGCTGTTGATGATGAGCATCGTCGCAACAAGAAGCTGTAGTTGATGCTAGTAGCTACCATACAGCGCCGGGCCGCCCGATCATTCTAGCTCCGACCCGGTCGATGGCGCGCATTCCGAGGCGATTACGGCGGGCATATATATATAGCATATGCGCGCACTAGCAGGCACGCACGGATTATGGATGACGAACGATACACGTACGCAAAACAGCGGGAAGAAAGAAGAAAATTATCGGCGCACATGCCGGTGCTGATGACGAACGGGTGGGTGGGTGAAAGCTTAACTACTGATCTGCTGGTCCGATCTGATCTCTGCGTCGTCTCCCCAAGTACAGCGCGCGCTGGTCCAGTCCAGGCAGCCCGCCCGGCAATTAACCACTGCGGCATGCAGCGGTGGCGGCGGTACTCCTGCCTGCCTGCCTGCCTGCTGCCGCTGGACGGGGGGGGGGGCGCATGCGGTTGCGGTGCGGCAGTGCTCCTCCCTATTTAGATCTGTGTGGAGACACTGCTGCATGCATGCCCTGCATGCGGCCTGCTGCGCGCGACGGGCCTGCGTGCGTCCATGCACAGCTTCAGTGACTGGCCTGTAGCTTTCTTGGTGCTTAGCCGCGCGCACCATGATGACATACTACTAGCGGCATCTGCTGGCAGCGCATGCGCCAGCAAGATTGATACTAGATGGATATATAGCAGGTAGCAGCTAGATGCGTTTGATGCATGCAGCTGTTCGCATGCAGGCCTCACCATTGTTGGATTGTCCGGTGTTGCCTTTGCCTTGCCTGTCGTCCAGTTGTCCCCCGGCCCGGATGGAACTCGCGGCGTAGTATCTGTCCATCGAGTCTCTTCAAGTTCTTCCTCTAGGGCCACTCTAGTGCAGCAAAAAATTGGTTTGGTATGCGCGCATGCTGACCACTGCGGCTTGCAGTGCTGCATGCAGAACACAAGTACAGAGCAGGCTGCATGCCATCTGACTTTCCTGTATGAAGAGGGAGTGCAGCATCTCGATACGATCGAGCAAAAGCTGATGCAGCTTTGTTTTGATCCATCGATCGTTCACAGTGCCGCATAATTCGGTTTCAGCATGGTTAACTGAAACGGAGCTTCTGGTATGGAAGTAGATTAAATGATGAAGCCCTGCACATCATGTCAGGAATGTTTGGGGGGGCAATGTATGTGACACCACATGCATGCATTAGAACAACAAGAACTGTGTAGATTGAATTCTGGAAGAAAGCACTGTGTGTGCAATGATGTTAATCTAAAGCTGTGCATGACATGAAGGCCTTGCATGTCTTTCAGTGCTTATTCATCCTGTCTGTTATAATAACTCTACAGTTCATGATGAGATCCATTATTTTGGTGCATGACTTTACCTACATGTAATGAGTACTGCTGTGGTCCGGGTTGCTAGCTGCTGCTAACAAGGTGTAGAGATGAACAGGTTTTACCCCCCATGTGAGCCAAGTGAAGTGACGTACGAGTTACTCAGAAGTGAGATTCTCTTAAGTGTGCATTAATTAACCAGTCGACAACTGGACATGTTATGTCACCCAAAAATTATATTCTCACGCAAGTTTTGAAGATTTTTTTGAACCTTTCTATATCCGCACACTGAAGAAAGAAGATGTCCCTTCCTCCTCATTAAATATTATCTGTTAAGTAGCTGTTACTATCGACAACTTTTTCTTCACGTGCCAACTGCAATTAGTAAATTATATTACACATCTATAAGAGGAAGCCGAAAGTACATCAAACACCTGGCTCGTGGCAGGGCACATGCTAAAAAGAGCCATCTCTGTACAAAAGCAATTCAGACGACGGACTTATATATTACTTGGGCGGCCAGAGGAGAGAAAAGGAAAGGTCATGTACAAAATGTGTACATACGGGACCATGTCAGGCAGTGTTGGATCCATTCTTTAAGCCACCGTATCCACACTTTCAATCTACTACGGTTGTAGTTTTTCTTCTGAATTTTGTAGGCTTAATTTGTGCGCCTCTTGTGTAAAGGGGGTGAACCTTGGGATCCTTGAGCCACCATATGGCAAGGAACTTGAGGATTAATTATTTGGAATGCATGAGATTCACAGGAACTTTGCATAGAAAACGATTTCCTGCAGAAGCAAGGAAAAAATTCGGCTTTGCAAACGGAACCTAACATCCTATCAGGTTTAATTATCCTGTATATTTTCTCTGGTTCTTGCAAGGAACGTTCTTGATCTTCAGTTACATAGTAATCAGTAGAAAGGTCCTCAAGGCACAAGCTAGCAACTTCTAATTAACTTGTTTTTTATGAGAGAGAGAGAGAGAGAGAGAGAGAGAGGAGATTATTTAAACTATGAGAATTAACATGCACTTGCAACTGCTAGTCCATAAGAAGATCGAAACCTAAACAAGAATTACAGATGGAGATCTAAACTAACACTCTCCTTCAGCCCCAATTCATACCTACCTAGCTTCTCCGGGGCCGTGGACGAACACGACGACAACGTGGGAGACGACGACAGCGAGCTCATCGGCACCTTGTCGTCCTTGCATACCAGCTCCCCCGTCCGCCCCCTGACCATGGCCGTGTCAGCGCCGAGCCGACTGGCGGCCGCGCCGAAACTCTCCATCGGCGGCGGCATCCTCCATATCCCGGTCGGCACCGGGTTGCCGTTGATAGGCTGCGACATGGTGCCCGCCCCGCCGACGACGTAGGGTCCTGGGCTGGCGCTCGTCCACATCGGGTAGTGCGCCGGCGGCGCGGGGGGAGGCAGCGGCGTCGGATGGTCGAAGCGGTCGAGGGGGTGGTGGTAGCTGAAGAGGCCGTACATGTGTCCGGGGACGTAGCGGTGCATGGCGAGGGATGCCTGGAGATGGGCCCGCTTGGCGTGCTGGCGCTCGCGCTTGTGCGCGTTCTGGTGCCCGCCCAGCGCCTGCGACGTCGGGAAGCTGCGGTAGCAGTAGTGGCACTCGAACTTCCTCTCGGCCGCCGCGCTGCCGCTGCCGCCGTCGCCGCCGCTCTTGGCGTTGCTCTCGGAAGTGACCGTGCTGTCGTTGGCCGTGTCCGGGGAGCCTTCCTCCTTGGCGGCTTGTTGCATACGGTCGTTGGAGAACTCGCAGCCGAACAGCCGGATGGTGTCCCGCGGCTGCTGCGACGGTGGCGCCGGGGCCGGCGGCCGGATGAAGGGCAGCTGCGAGAACGAGTCGACGCTGCGGCGCACGTCCTGCGGCTTCGCCATGGCCGAGCGGCTGACGATACTCCAAGAACCCTACCTAGCTATAGAGACGTCGTAGCTTGTTTGGAGAAAAGCTTGCTGTGTGTGCGCGCGTGAGAGAGCTCAAGAAGAATTTGGCTACGAGTTGTTGCGCCCGGTTTTAAGGGGATAGATGGGCGTCGTAAGGCCGGAAGGAGTGGAGAGGCGAGCGGGGAGGGGGACCATTCAAGTAGGAGCTGAGCTGAGTGCAAGCTAGCCGAGGGGACGACCAAGCTTAAAGCTCCTTCTCCCTCGTCACCAAGTACAGATGCATGCCGCTGCAGTGGCAGTTGCAGTTGTTGCTCGTGCCCTGGCTAAGACTGCTCCAGTGCTCTCTAGCTACTCCTGCTACCATGTGGCTATAGCATCTCGTCCCCCACCCTCTCACATACTAATCTTTGGCAAATTTAGTACTAGTACAAATTTGTTGTGCACACAAAGGTGTGTGTGTGTGAGAGAGAGAGAGTGTGTGTTTTGTTAAGTTTCAGTGTTATTAACTAGCTTTGTGTGCATCTGTAGCTATCAGTGGCCATCAAGTGGGGAGAGATGGGTAGTGCAACTCCATCTATCCATCGCTCTCGCCTCCTCCTCCTCCTCCTCTGCGGCCTCCGGATTGGCTGTAGTGTAGGGTTCTTTTTATGGGAGGTTGGCTTCTTTAGAACATGAGAGTTGAGAGACGACCACAGCTGCAGCAGGTGGTCCTCCTGCAGGGGACGGTGACGTGCTTGCCCTTGCCTTCCTTTAATTTCTCGTGTGGTGTATACTGGTCGCTGCTGCTGCTCATGCTGCATGATTACTCCATGTCAGTACTGCAGTGATTAATGATGACAACTGACAAAGCTATCCGTCTTATGTTAGTGCCTGCGCGCGAGCGAGCTCGAATTTTTTTATCATGCCCGTGTGCCCCCTTATCGACCACGCCAAAGGAACACCATTCATGTCGTCTACTACTATCGGCCGGTATATGATCGATGCCGACGTGTATGCCCGGCCGCTTGCCCCACGCGGGGTGCGCGCGCGCGCGATGAGGAGGGAGGGTGTGCGTGTTCGGCGACCAGGGTGGAGCGTGAGCTAGGGAGAGACGACGCCGACCGGATCGAGGCGCGGAGGCCATTGCGACCAGGGTGACGTGTCCTTCGCATGGAGGAGGGGGCGATATATAGTGGTCTATACCAATATCTCATGAGAAGGAGGGTGACGACGGGTGGTGTCTCACAAGGGAAGGGGCGGGGGCAGAGCTAGGCGGCCATGCGACGCCGAGATCTAGAGAGGAAGGGTCGCAATTCGCCTTGGTGGATTTGGAGGTGGAGTGATGCGCGATCGAGGGGGAGTAATGAGAGTGGCGTTGATGGTGGCTGTCTCTGCTACAGAGAAGGACAGGGATCGATGGGATTTCTTTTTTCTCTCTCTATTTCTTCTTTTTGATAGTAACGCCATAGTAATCTTAGCTAGTAACAGCTGCTCGCTAGCAGTAGCTAGGAGTCCGTAGTACGTGTTCGATCGGTCCCGCCTCGAACTGGGATCCACATGTTTGTGTTGATTGCTGGATCAAAAAGCATGTACATCCACTCCATTCTTTCTTTCTTCTTTTTTTCCGTCTCTTTTTTGCAGACTTTCGAACTCTAGCACTTTTTACTGAATTCCATGCTGCATGCCTTTATTTTTCGTCAAAATTACGTGGACATGCCTTTATTTTTCATTAATTTTCCGGAGAAAGGCGTAGCACGCATGTTATTTTCGGCAAGAAACGAGGCGATACCTGCTTCCCCGAGGAGGACCAGCGGCTACGTACTGCCGAGTCCGAGTGCCGACCACTAATATTTACAACAATTTTCACAGCAAAAAGCAGATCTTTCAGCAAAGAAGTCAGCGATAACCGAGAAGAGAGAGAGAGAGAGAGAGAGAGAGAGAGAGAGGATCATTCTTGAGGACAGACAGCTGCGCCTCTATTCTTGGTTATCTGATCGACCTATAACTTGACGTCCGGACAGAATTCGTGTTGCGCATGGCCGTGTGCATGTGTGTTTGCTTGCTTTAAGCTATGCTGGCTTTCTAAGCAGCTGTCCGCATCACATCATATGCCAAAGTATGTACACCCAAAGTTAAGCTAGAGACAGTACTCCAAATCAACCGTCGAATTCTAGTTCTATTGATGGAGCTGCGTGTCACCTTTATTAGCTGCTTTTAGATGAGGCTTTGGATGCTGCTGCTGAATTGGGACCAGACATGGAGCCAGCCAGCCCAATTATCCCTGAACTTACCATTTTCCTTCTTTTTGTGTGCCCCAAATTGTACATGCATGTATGGCAGGAGCCATCAGTACAGCAGTCAAGCATTTCGTGGAGCGAAAAAAAAGGGTCCACATGGATGAGTATAATGAAATTAGTAAAGCCTATGAAACGACTTGTATGTTTTTACTATGAATACATTGTAGTAGTAGATCCACCAATAATTCGCAGCTAAAACACACAAGTGTGAGTATAGTGGACTAAGAAATAAAAAATAATGCATTAGCACAATATTTGTATCAGCCAATATTCATAAAACAAATAAGATTGCAGAGAGGATCTGGAAGAGAACATATTATATAGTACTATGCTGACAGCTGAAGGGGGTGTAGTGTCAAGCTGTTAATGCAGAGATAGGGATGGAGGATAGGCTTTGCCAAAGGCTTTCTGGTGGTGTTCCTCTCAAAGCATAAATATGGGCCTGATCTTGCTGTCGGGAGGGAGATCTCCAACAATCCTACCGAGAGGACCACCTCAGCGCGCGGCTCAGGTCCTGACCTCACCACACAAACCTCCTCCATGCATCCTCGATGAGCTAGGCTAGCCCTCAGCTCTCCTGCTATCAGACGCTAGCTGCTCGTCGAGCAGGACTCAAGAAAGGGACCCTGGTGGGTGCGTGGTATATATGGACTCGTACTGGTCACATGATCTCCTTACTTTGTTTTGGTCCGGAAGAGCCAGACACGACACGGTTGTATAGGGCACAATTAAAGGTGACGCTGCTGCGCCAACGCCCATTCGATCGGTCTCACCCATGCGCCGACGCGCGCGCACGGTGGTCGACGCACGGTCCAGCCCGCGCGCCCGCGGCACGGCACGTACGGCGTACCCCGCCGGCCGGCCGTAGCGAGCACAGAGCACGACGGCGTCGCGGGGCGCGCTGGCTCCAGAGCGTGGTAGACGCGCGTCGTCGTCGTCGTCGTGGGCGCGCTGCGCATGCGGCCGGCGTCGCGAATCCGCGCGCGCGCGCGCGCGTACGTCCGCGGATTCGAGTGCATCCGTACGTGCGCCGCTGCTGCATGTGAGTAAATTCTCCGAGCTACCACTACGACACGCTACCGCGGGGTTGGTTTCGATCGTGCAGGCGGCGCGTCGTACGTACTACTAGCTCGTACGTCGCGGATGCACATGCGTTAGCTTTCTCGTCAGCTCACGCGGCGCACACGTGATCGACCCGACCGCCAACTACCGCGAATTATTCGGTCGATCGGAGACTGCTGTCGGACCGCGACCGCGAGGTAGTAGGATCGGACGTTCTTAAGTATTACAGTGCGTGACTCTGTGTGTTATTATTGTGTACGACTTCTTGACAGATCCTTACGTGTATTGTCACCAGCGCTAAAATTTATGTGTTCGGGACTTCGGAGAATCGGCCGTCGCGTCGTGTGTGAAGTCTGCGTGGTACGGAGTACTTACTGTTGTCGCCTCGATGATCTTTATCGATCGTTTCAATATTTGCCTGCTCTCGTATAAAATTTGACTGGCCAACCGAACGGGAGAACTTGCGTTCGAAAAATTTATGACAACGCCAACGTACGCAGACAGATCTGGACTTCGGACAACCGCCCTTGGTTTCAGTACAACGACAGAGCAATTCAATTCCTTCGCCGGCCGGAGCCTCATGGGGTAGCAAACACCGTGCCATGCAGCATGCATGCTACTGTCCTTGCATGCATGTAGTAGCAGAATCACTCAACAGGCCCAAACGTGACGTCCACTGCTCGGCGACTACCGCCGTACCCCTGCTTTCCGATGGGGCGACGGACGCAGCGAGCCACTCCGAGATGCATCATTTTAATTTAAACGTGGTCCTGAAGTAAAGCTAACACTGTATCTGAATATATGCATATACGCCCTTCCCCAGTCTTTCTCATAATAAGCTAAGCGTCGCTTCGTCTCTTTCGTGTTCACGGAATCGCGTCGGTGCTCGAAACTCGAAAGGGAGCCTTAGCCAGCCAGACATGCCATGCGCGACGGAACACACAGATGAGTATGTGGGGAACTGCATGGGCCACGCAACCTGTGGCAACCTTTTGCACAGTAGTACCAGATATACATAGGAAATTCCTATGAATCATGCATTGAAATTACACCGAACTTATGCATATTATTATGCACTAATAATGCACTCAGCTCGCTGATTGGATCTAGCAGTAGCAGTAGCAGTAGCAGGACCACAGCGACAGTCTGTTTGTGTCATTTTTCTTCACCATACTTCTTCGTTTCTTGTTACTACTTCTAACGGCTCATGATCGGTGAAGTAGAGGGTCGCCTTCAATGTCCGGCCGGCCGGCCGGGTTCCACTTGTTCCAACTCCAGATCGGCACGAGCTGAGATCTGACATAAAGCTTGCTGAAATCTAGCAAATAATTGAGTGTCGTAACATGGTCGAGGTTTAAGAGCACAGATAAATGCTGTTGGTGACAACGGATACCATACACATCTACAGATATCACGCCCACAAGGCCTATCCTATCCTACCTGAACTACTTTAGTTTTTGCTTCTGAAACAATAAACGAAGTGAGTTTTATATACTATCCTTCAGTTCAGACTCTCCTGCACGGTGCATATGCATGACAGTGTCGATTCCTCCTCCATTTTTTGGTTTCATGAGAGCGACTCACTACAACAATACGTTCTATTTTCGTGGGCCAGGAACCCACGAAAATAAGGTCCAAACCCACGAAAATAAGTATTTTCGTGGGTTTGGACCTTATTTTCGTGGGTTCCCGGCCCACGACAATAAGCCGACGAAAATAAACTTAATTTCGTGGGTGGCTCACGAAAATACACTTATTTTCGTCGGCCAGGTTGAGCTCACGACACTAAATATTTTCGTGGGCCACAAACAAACCCATGAAAATAAGTGACATTATTGTCGTCGGTTTTCAGAAGGCCCACGAAAATATTGAGGATTTATTTTCGTCGGCCACTCGAAAACCCATGAAAATAAGGATCTTTATTTTCATGGGTTATTTGAAACCCACGAAAATAAGAGTAATTATTTTCGTGGGCCACCTGGAAACCCACGAAAATAAGAGCAATTATTTTCGTGGGCCACCTGGAAACCCACGAAAATAAGAGCAATTATTTTCGTGGGCCACCTGGAAACCCACGAAAATAATTAGGTCTTGTTTTCGTGGGTTATCTGAAAACCCACGAAAATAAGACCTAATTATTTTCGTGTGCCTTTGAAACCCACGAAAATATTGCTATACAGTTGAGGAATATAACCTATTTAATTACTTCCAGCACACAAATAACATTTCAAATCAAAATATCAACAACACAATCAATTCACAACTGTTTTCAATTCACATGAAAACATTTATAACATAATCAAAACAAGTATATTGCATAAAGACATTACATATTCACATTACAACTCACAACGAGTTCAACTCAAATTTAAACGTTACTACACGGCTCACAATAATTGCAACTCACAACTCATCAGTCCATCCTGCTCGCCGTTCTTCCTGTATAACCGATTTATACATTAGAACCAATTTGATAAGATTAAATAAAAAATAGCATCATATCATTTTGAAAAACGAAAGCGGAAACAGATATATGACAAAAGGACTCTAAATGCATTTTAGTTTGTTTTAAATTTACCTAGTTACTACCACCCGGAGCGAACAACTGATCGACGAAGTCTTCTCCTCCACACCGTTCTCCTATAGATGATGTGGGCAAATTTGCAACAGGACTCTGAAAATTTTGCGGTCTTGAGGATGATCCCTTATGAATAATAACGATACATGTTATAAATATATTAATCGTATAAAAGTAAAAAGAACATTAGGAGTATATATTATTACCTGTGTTCCAATAGCAGGAAGTTGCGGAATTACCGGTATCGATGGAGATGTCGGTAGCTGTGGGGGCGTCGGTAGAGGTGGCATAGCGGCAGGCAATCCAAGTTGTGAAAAATATCCCTAAATTTATTTTGAAATTTTTAGCATACTTATTCTTTAAATGTTAACACAAATTATTAAACTCTTATAATAATTTACCTGCATCGATTGTTGCCATGCTGTCAGGTTTGCAAAGTAGTCATTTTGTGCTTTTATGCACTCTTCCTGTCGTCTCATGCGATCTTCCTGTCGTCTCATATGTTCTCTCAATGCAGCTTGCTCCTCCTCCATTTGTTTGAACCTTGACTCATCTCTAGTATGCGTACGTCGAGAAGAACTTGCCCCGCTCTGTGTCGATCGTGACATTGAAAGAACCACATCAGTGTTCATCACACCATTGAACATTGAATACCTACATAAAGAAATATGACATGATTATAAAATAATGCTCGAAGCAAGTTTATTATATGAATAAAAGAATATGAGGGTAGTAAAAGCTTACCTCCCGTGAGGCTTTCCTCCACCGGATTGGTACAAAGCCACGACATCGACGTCTTCTTTTCTCCAATCATAGTCATCTCCATGACGTTTAGCCATCTCTTCAGCATATTTCTCCTACATACAAGAAAAATTAAGTGAACCAACTATTTGTATTGTTTCATAATAAATTTACTAATATGACATACCAAGTTTTGAGTTGCTGTCGGTGTGCACAACTGGCTGTCATCTGAGCCTCTATGTCCTCTTATATAAGTATCGATGAAAGAAGGCTCCTCACCACTTTGAGCAGCCTACATAGACATATTATAAATATATAGCTATAAAATCTAACATTATAACAACAAATTGTAAACGAACTAAAACTTACCATCCTTTTCGAAAGACGAATATGACCATCTCCACCATAACGATGAAGAACTTGACCACCAGACTCACGGTTGATTCTTTTGGAATTAGATCTCTCTCGATACTCACTCGATGCCCAATAAGTACATAAAGCATAATAAGCATCAGAACACTTTACCATCCAAGGAATCATTACCTGACGGTATTGATCGTCTTCTAGGTAAATTTTCGAAGCTCCCATTCTCTTGTTCATCATTTGTCCAACCTTCTCTTTGTAGTATAAACACACAGCCGATATTCGCGCATTTGACATCATGTCATTGACAACTTTTCGTGCAGCTTTATGGAAGACTTTGTGTGCTCTAGACTCGAGAGCAACGTCATGGTCGTCCGGCAAGCGGTATCGTTCCTTCAAATAAAATGCTACATGTAGTAATGAAAATTTAATTAAGATAAATATAATGCAATCTATAAAAAACATACCCAGAAATCATGCCAGACAGCTCCTGCTACATTCTCATGCACGGCATGAGGAGCAATCTTATAGTGCTCCCAACTTGTTGCGGGTTTCTCAACACCTTTCACAACGACAAGACCTGGATAATGGAGACGACATATAGCACCCAAAACCGCATTAGGCTGCCTGCGGTGTTGTCGTCCATCCCAATCCAAGTCATCCCATTGCCTTCAAATAAATGAAACAAAATTCAATACTAAGTTATATATTTTGTTTCTTCAATAATACTAAGCATATTTACTAACCAGTCACCGACAGGAGCGATCCGTAATCTTTGTTGTAAAGGCACAGCCAGCGGTAGAGTGTTTGAAGACCGGTATCTAAATGATTGTGGCAAGTCTCCCACATCTGTGTCATCCTCTTCGTCATCCTCAGCTTCCTCCTCGGCTTCCTGGACCTCTTCCTGGACCTCTTCCTGGACCACTCGACACTCCTCCTGACCCGCCTCTTGAACCTCTTCGTGAACCTCTTCGTCCACCTGAAATTAGAGAAATTAACTTCCACATAATTATATAATAGTAAATATAATAAAATTATAAATAAATTACCTGTTCTTGAGCTTCTTCCATGCATCTTCTAAATGCTTCTCGTCTACTATTATTTGAGGCAGTACCGTGAAAAAGGGACTCATGACTACGAGAAGAGCTAGCAGACCTGCTACTACTCTTGCTTGAGGAGCCAAAGAGCCCTTTAGCGATATTCTTCAGACCACGTGGCATCCTGTTAGAGAAAATATTGATTAGAAATAAATAAATAATGATACAACAAAAAGTAATACAAATAAAATATATAATGTTTACATGATTAAAATTCATCGTGATCCGATGTTGCTTCGGTAACATGTCGACCAACTTTCTTCTTTCGTCCCACCTTAACTTTTTTAGTGTGAGGTCTCTTTCTTTTAATCACTACTAGCTCTTCTACATCATTGTCTTCATCATCAGCAAATAATGTATCAAGACCTAAACCATCATCTATATTGAAAGATTGTGGATTATCATCCTCTTGGTAAACTTCATCCTGTTCTTCTTGATAACCAGCATCACCAGGGGCATATAACCGTTCTCGTGGATTAACTTTATACACGACCCACCAAGCACTCAATTTTGGACAAGGATACGCTAGGTAGTAAACCAACTCAACTTGATGAGCAAGAACATAATTATCGCATCCACGAAGTCTATTTTCATGTTTTACCTCTACTATACCGAATTCATCCTGTCGTGTTCCCCTGTTATTATCAAACCAATCACAATGGAAGAAAGTAACTCTAAGATCTTTGGAACCACTAAATTTGAACTCCACAATGTTCTGGATGATCCCATAGTAGTTAGTTTCATTCCCCTCTGCATCACATGCTCTAGTTACAACACCACTATTTGTCGTGGCTGCAAGAGGATGTTTTGCTTCAAATTTAGCCGAACGAAATCGGAACCCATTTACATCGTAACGACCAAAACTCCTTGCTGTTATGGTTCCTTGAGAAAGTTGTCGTAGGTCCTCATGAACGTAAGCATCGACCATGCACTACGAATTAAATAAAATATCAGTTATGTTAATCATATTAACTTGGCAATGATAAAATTAACATGTAATAAGAATACATTACATGCTTCCAAAACCAATTGACGAAGTTAGGACCCCCATGAAGGCCATCACGACGCATTTTATCTAATTGTTTGCTTGTTGGTTGACGCGTATACTTCCAAAATTGTTTGTCGAACTCGCTACAACATGTGCTAATATTAGTACATCGAAATATCTCTCATATAAAAAATGAGACATCATAAAGTGTTACTATGTGGTAATTAGAAAAGAACACTTACACAAAATATTGAGCCATCTCTTCGATGTTTGTGTACATGTACAACATACATGAATTCCATTCTTCTTCTGAAACCACATGCCTATTGCTGCCACCAACCGTTTTTCCCTTCCACGAAAAAATACTTAGATTTCCCGCAGGAGTTTCTTCATTTATGTGGTACCGTGTTGTGGGAGCATACACATTATGTTCCTCTGCAAAGAATGTACTTGAGAAGTATGCTACCTCTTTCAAGGCAAATGATTCTGCAATACACCCTTCTACTCTTGCTTTGTTTAAAACCATTGCTCTAAGTTTCTTTAGTGTCCTTTCAATGTGGTACATCCATCGATATTGCACGGGACCACATACTTTAGCTTCATAAGGCAAATGCACAAGTAGATGTTGCATTACATTCATAAATCCTGGCGGGAATACCTTTTCCATTTTGCATATGAGTGACGGTATTTCTTTCTCCAACTTTTCCATCATTTGAACTGTAATTTCTTTAGCACATAATTGTCTATAGAAAAAACTAAGTTCTGCAAGTACTCTCCACACATCCTGATGCACATATCCACGGAACATTACTGGAAGTAGTCTTTCCATCATTATATGATAATCGTGACTTTTAAGATTATTTAATACCCAATTTTCAAGATTTGTCGTGCGCCTCAATCCAGCACAATAACCGTCGGGAAACTTCAGTCGTTGCAACCACTTTAGAACTTCTTTCCTTTCACTAACTTTAAGGCAAAATGGAGCACGTGGCATTCTCTGTTTTCCACTAACATCCTGTCTGACTTCTAAAGACGGACGATTACAAATATCTGCTAAATCTTTTCGTGCTTTCAAATTATCTTTTGTCTTTTTGAAATTGAGACATGTGCTAATTATACTTTCTGCTACATTGCGTTCCTGATGCATCACATCAATATTGTGTAACATTAACAATGACTTAACATAAGGAAGATCCCATAAGCCACATATATGAGTCCAATTATGTTCGTGACCAAAACCAACAAACCCATCATCTGTAGGGACAAGTTGACTGAGGCATGCAGCAATCTCAGTACTAGCCAAGCGTTTCGGCGGACCTTTTGTTACAATAGTATCTTTTCGAAATGTATTAACTTGTTTCCGAAATGGGTGATTTGCTGGTAGAAATCGTCGGTGGCAATCAAAAAAACACACCTTACCCCCATGAGTAAGTCTAAAACAATCAGAGTCTGACCCACAAATTGGACAACAAAGTTTGCCATGTGTGCTCCATCCTGAAAAAACTCCGTATGCAGGAAAATCATGAATTGACCACAAGTATGCTGCGCGCAAGTTGAATTTCTGTTTTTTATAACTGTCATACGCTTCTACTCCGGTCCACAATTCTTTTAACTCGTCAATCAATGGTTGAAGAAAAACCCCTAAACGTTTTCCTGGATGTTTACGTCCGGGAATGATTAGAGACAAGAACATATATTCATATTTCATACACATAGCTGGTGGAAGGTTGTATGGTATAGCAAAAACCGGCCAACATGAGTATGATGCAGAAGATGTGTTGAATGGGGTGAAACCATCGGTGGCCAATCCAATACGAACATTTCTAGCATCTTTTGCAAAATATTGATCAAAAGAGTCCAACGCCTTCCAAGCCTGAGCATCAGATGGGTGTGTCATTACCCCCTTTGTTTCACGCACACCTTCCTTATGCCACCGCATGTGTCTTGCAGTTGATTTTGATAGAAACAACCGTTTCAGCCTAGGTGCAAGAGGCATATAACGAAGTTGTTTCACTACCACTTTTGTCTTCACCAATTCACCGTCCTCATTTGTGGCCTCAATGTATCGAGATTCTTTGCAAACCGAGCATTGTGTCAGATTTGCATTTTCCTTCCAAAAAAGTATACAGTTGTTAGGACAACAATCAATCTTTTCGTACTTCATACCAAGGCCTGCCATCAATTTCTTTGACTGGTACATGTCTCTCGGCAACTTATGATTCATCGGAAGAATATCTGATATTAAATCCAAGAGATCATCATAGCACTTGTTCGACAAATTGTACTTTGATTTTATAGACATGAGACGAGTAACGGTTGAAAGGACGGACACTTTAGTGTGCTCATGCAATTGTTCATGTGATGCAGAGAGAATTCTATAGAACTCTTGAACTTCGGGTCCAGGAATATCTACAGATGTACCTTCACCACAATCACGATGTAGTGCTTCAACCATGTCTTCCATTCTGTCATCGTTAACAGCATCTACTTCATCAATATCAACATTACTATGGTATAACTCACCATGCTCATACCATGTTTCATAGCCTGGCATAAAACCAAATCGACAAAGATCTCGTTCCATGTCGAACTTCTCCTTGCAAAAAAAGTTACGACACTTGTTGCACGGACACTTCACAAAACGGTTGGTCGATAAAGAAAAAGCCCGACTGATAAATGCCTTAGTATTTATAGCCCATTCATCCGAAGGCGCAGCATTCTTTCGCCAACCATCATACATCCATCGCCGATCATCGCCCATTTTCTATACTATACAATATAACAACATAAGAATTTCACAAACAAAAATTATTATTTAGTTACGTTCACTTTATCTATTGGAAGGGATAGGTCCTAAACCCACCTAGGAGTGACCGAGAGGAGTGTGCTTATAACGAGACGCGGAGTCCGGATTCAGACGAAATTTCGGCAGCATAACCCCGTTGTTCTCCAACTGCACGCCCGATAATGGTGCAGCAGAGAACATTAGGGTTACGCCGTCGAATTTTCGTCTGAATCCATACCCCGTGTCTCGTATAAGCACGCCCTCTCGGTCACTCCAAGGCTGTCCAAAAAGGGACAATTCCGGACCTACACGACTCACATGCGGAACGCATGTGAGACGGGCCGGTCCGAAACGGGTGTCGCATATTGTATAGGTTACGTGAATTTTACTTTTTCAAGTAATTTACGAGAGAGGGATAAGAACGAGAGACAGTAGAAAATAACGAGAGAGAGAAAGTGAGCTCCTCGGCAGCGTCGAGAGGCAGAAGCGTCGGAAGCCACCACCCGGAGAAGACGGCGGAGAGAGCCCGAGCAGCTCGTTGGACGAGGACGCAAACGGCGAGCACCATGCCAAAAGATGTGAAGACGCCGGCATCGTACGCATCCAGCTCTGGTCGTTCCGCTCGCTTGAGCTAGTGATCGGTGAGCTAGCGACCAGTGAGGAGAGGCTAACTACGGAAAAAGTGTTCGATGCACAATCTCTGTTTTTGAGTTTGCAAAAAAAACACAAAACAACAGACACACAAGAATAATAACAACTGCATGTGCAATCAAGGGCCCAAGTGCGGCTGTAGACGCGTAGGTATTATCTCTTCTACTTAGGACATTCTTGGCATGCGGACGGAGCACTAAGACTTTGATGAGGCTATTTTGAATTTTTAAAAAAAAGTTTTCATACCATTTGAACCTTGCTTTGAATCATGCGCACGGAGCACTAAGACATGTGGGTCATCATGTGGATCTAAGATGTACATGCATGTGGTAGATAAAAAGACAGACATCAAATGAATTATATAATTTGCAACTCATAATATATTTCATTAACATAATGGCGGTGCAACCCAATATATATTCACTGTAGCTACTGCAGAATTTCCACTCATCGGGTCGGCTTGCTTTCTATTGAACAAAAAAATTTTTGATTATGTATATCATACATACCTACACTCGGGGGCTGCGGCGGCTGGCGCGGGCTCAGGGCAGACGCGGCGATGCGGCGATGTGCGGCGGCCGTCAGGCTAGCAGGAGTGGTGGCGGCAGACGGGGCGGGCTCGGCGCAGAGGCGGCGATTTGCGGCGGTCGACAGGCTCGAAACGTGTGACGCAGCACTGGCGGGGCCCTGTGGCGGGCGGCGTGGGGCTGCCGCCTCCGAACAGCGCGGCCGGCGCACCTGAGGGGCCCTGTGGCTGGGCGGCGTGGCGCGGCCGGAGCACTGGAGCTCTCCCGGGGCCGGTGTGCCCCTGGCTCGGCCGGCGCAGCGCGGCGCCCAGCGCCTCTGTGGCGCGCGCGCGGCGCGGCCGGCGGCTCTGTGGCGCGCGGCGCGGCCGGCGCACCGGAGCCGGCGCGGTGTGGCCCGGGGCTCAGCCGGGGCAGCCTCCTCTGGCGGCAACGGCGCGGCGGCGCTCACGGTGGGTGCGGGTGCATGCGGAGCGGCGCTTTCGTGTCGAGGAAAGTGCTGCGGCGCGGCTAGGTTGAAGAAAAGGTCCTTTATTTTCGTGAGCCCCTACAGAACCCACGAAAATGTCCTTTATTTTCGTGAGCCCCTACAGAACCCACGAAAATGTCATTTATTTTCGTGCGCCCGCATCAAACCCACGAAAGTAGGTCCATTATTTCAATCATTTTCGTGAGCCCCGAGGTAACCCACGAAAGTAGTTCCACTGTTTGTGTATTGTCGTGAGCTAACTGCCAACCCACGAAATTAAAACAATGTTTTCGTGAGCTAACAATTAACCCACGAAAATATGTTAATTATTTTCGTGAGCTATCTTCTAACCCACGAAAATAATTCAGTTTCGTGTGCCACCCCCCTAACTCACGAAAATAAACTTCATTTTCGTGTGCCTACTACGTAACCCACGAAAATATGTCTCATTTTCGTGAGCTACATGCCAGCCCACGAAAATAAACTTGTTTTCGTGAGGGCCGACGAAAATATATTTGGCACACGAAAATAGTTCAGTTTCCTGTAGTGACTCCTTAGCTGCAACAAGCTGCTAGCTAGACAGCTTCCTCTTCCTAGAACATGGCCGACCAATAATGCGCAAGCGCAACCGCTGACAGACAGGTACGTCCATGCATGTACCTCACGCCTTGGCTGGCCTGAGCAACGCCAGCTTAATATATATTACACACGTCACTGACCTGATCAGCATCATCAAACGGCACCTCTATTCGTCCATTTGATTGCGACTGCATGCAGGACATGATGTATTCCAACAGGGGAGAGGCCACTGCTGTCCCGATGATATATGGTTCTAGCCCAATCACAGCGCCCTTAGCTTGTACCGCCGGTCGATGTGATCTGACCATGAGCGCTTAGCGCTTGGGTTGTCACATGTGTATTATCCCACTGTGACCCGACGTTGATACGACGGTCGTAGCCTCGGAATATACAACTTCCAATCACATCCTTTCAACTGGAGCAGTAGCCCACATATATACTAAATGAAGATGTGAAAATCAAGCCGACCGCCATCATCGACCGTGATACCCATAAATACTAAATGTTGCAGCAGCAGCGTCGTCTCTTTCCTAGCTGGGGCCTCTGCTCCTCCGCATCCGTCGACGTCTCGCGACGTGACGCCGCCGTGGGAGTGGTGTGGTGTGGCGCGTCCGGCCGGGTCCTCAAGACAAGAACCACCGCGCGCGGCACCGTTCGTCGTCGCGTGTCGCGCGAGCGTCAACGTCGGAGAGGTACTCGGAGGAACGAACGAAGCCGATCGATAGGTTCGTCGTCGTCCGCCTCCAGAGGTCTTATTAGTCCCGCGCGCGCTCGATCGCCGTGGCATGCAGCTGGCCGCGGAACACACGTCGTCGTCCGGCGCGCGCTCGAGTCTTCCCAGTTCTCGCCTGTTGCCGGCCCGAAAGGCACGGCTCTTTTGCTGCATGCGCGTTGAAATAGGAGGAGGAGGAAGCCACGTTCCTTGTTGTCACAGCTAGCGCGCAACGGCGACGCGTCGCGGTGCGTGAGCCAACTCCGCACCGCCGGCGCGCCGTCGGAGCGAGCGAGCGAACAACAGGGCGGTGCGCGACGGGTCGCTGTCGCAAAGTTGAGGAACGCGCATCACCCCTTGACGGCGCTTGAGTCTACGCAGCGGAGGGCCCAATAGAGGCCTAGAAAAAAAAGAGAGCTCCTCGGTCCAGTACAGCCCAATCGCGTTATGGCTACGTGAGCCAGAGAGAAATCCTTTTCCTGTTCTTCATTTTTTTCCCACACGGTCAGATTTATCTCGGTGAGGAGGTGTGAAGAAGAGTACCGGAGACCAGCTCCGTTACCGTCGTCGCGCAACGGCGCGTCGATGTGGCCGCCGTTTTGTTTTCGGAACAGAAACCATCCAAGAATGACACAATCGTGGCTAATATGCAGGGTTTGTCGTTTCAAAAAATAGGTAACCCATAATTCTCGTCTATATACATTTTTCGTAACCAAGGAAGGCCATGCTGGATCCAACATATATCTGAACTCGTTTGGCAGACGACGAGACTCCCAACCAAACTTCAGCTTCCTGGGATCACCTTGGAATCTCCTTTCTACGTACAATGTCTGTCACAACGCCCCGTAGGAAGCATCTTCGCTAGCACGCATTCCTCCCCAGGTATGGCATGGCGTTCTTCTCCTCTCCTGCTCAGCTGGCGAGTATGCAACTCCAGGGATAAAATGATCTTTCAAGGCATAGATCGATGGCTCGTCAATGCCACTTATTTGCATGCCGCGATCACAGAACTGATATCATCGCCACCAGCAAGTCCTCCTCTAGCTAAAGGGAAGAAGTCATATATATCAATATATAGAAATACTCCCTTCTGTTTCGTAATATTTGACGTTGGTTAGTTCAATTTTGTACTAACCAGCGTCAAATAATTTTAAATGGAGGAAGTAACAAGGAGGGACTGATTAAAAGTCTCCCAATCTGAATTCGATCCATTTTTTTGTTTTGCAAATGAAATCAATCCATATTTATTTCTGAAAAAAAGTAAACACCCGTTCAAAAAAAGAAAAGAAAAGAAAAGAAAAGAAAAGAAAAGAAAAGAAAATTTGCATCATGGATCTCGTCGTATCGTGCATGACCAATTCAAACGAGAACGACATGATCCAGCATCGCATCGCTTCTCTATTGCACGGGCGGGTAACCTAGTCCATCCCGTTCCCTGGCGTGGACGAGGAAGGCGGCCCGCAGTACTCGCAGTCGCATCCGATTGCAGGAGTGAAGCATGTGCCTTTGCCCTTGAACTGATTGTAGCAATCCACTTGGCACTTCTGGGGGTCGCACGCCTTGCCTGGGTACAGAATCACTGATCTCTGTTGACAGCTCTCCGGACCCGCCGAGGCCGACGCCATCTCCTGCATGTCTGTAAACAGAAAAAAAAAACGGATCTTATAGTACACATGCATCTTAAAAATCTTACGCTAGCTGGTAGCACACAAAGCACAGAAACTTCGAGGCTGACAACAAGTACCTGAACACAGCACAAGGAGAGCAACGGCGACAAGAAACAAGCGAGTAGGCCTCATCTCTGTTTTACTATTCCAAAACAGTCGTTATTACAAGACTGATGGGTGTGTGTGTAAGATAAGATGGTTTGCCTGCCCGTCTTCTGATGGTGACATACTGTGTGGCCGAGTACTATATATATTGCAAGAGCAGTGGCGCTATATTTAGCAATACCCTTAGTACTAATTGAAAAGACTTTAATGCGCATACGCAAATTGATACCCTCTGGCTCGTTCCTTCTAAAAAAAAGAATGCCATCAACGGGTTTTATGGCTGTGAATGTTGTATCGTATATTGAATGGGTTTAAATCCACCGTTTTAAAACTGGATGGAGGAATTAGTGGATAAATTTCATTCATTTCATTGTTTTTTTTTAAAAAAATAGGCAGGAGACCTGCCATTCAGTAAGAGGAAAAGAAACGAGACGAGCATAGCAGCAGCGAGCTGAAGACCAGAGCATGCCGCAAGGGCGGGACTGGTGGCCCTTCGCTAGAGCTTGATCTCAGAAGTCATGGGAGCTACCTGCCTAAATCTAAATTTTGATCCCCTGTGCAATATTTGTCGTAGCCACTGAAAGTCACCTGCCGTGTTGATCATGGCTTTACGTGATGGCAGATGGAGGAGGTCGGACAGACGGCCTCAGGCCGCTTCAGAGAAATTACATTGCGTTAGCAAGTGTTCAGTCGTTTCGTGTTCGTAGTAGCATAGCGGTCAGATGGGGTTGCACGGTTAGTTCCTCTTAGCTAGGTCCTCCGCTATTGGAAGTCTGGAACCCTGCCATGCATCGCTAGCCATTACATACTGTAGTAACAACCGTATGAAGCATCCCACAAACTTTTCCATTAGCATTACATACTGCAGTATAACAAACAAACAAACAAACAAACAAAAAGGCTCCAATTCTGCATCACAATGTAAGGGAACTGCTAAAACAGCACACAAGTGTTCGGAATACGTTCATTACACACCATTGCGACAATACTTATACAGCAGCGTCAACATCGAGCCCTGAATTATGGTCTCTGCAAACCACAACAATATGGAACATTTCGTAGTCTGTAAAACACCAGAAACTAAGCCAAGGATGAATTGCCTGGGCAGCCAAGTCCAGACCGGAAACGAGGACCACTATAAGCGTGCGTGGATCACTAGCTAAGATTTGCAAACCGACGTCACCTCATAGCAGGAACCTTCTGTTGGGTCCCGTTATGCAGGACTGCACCAGCAGTTTGTGCACTTGCCTGGCCAAAATAGTCAGAGAAGCTGAGATGCTGGCCGGGGAACTGAAACAGGTCAGGAGCTGAAGAAAAAGCCATTTTGCTATTCTCCTGTGAGGTCACTGTTTTAGGCGCAGGTGGGCTACCACCAAGTCTAAGATGGGTTGAGCCTGAGGAATTTGTGCTATGTTTACTGGTCCTGGCGGATTGCTGCTGCTGGAGTTGCTTGGTATTAAGGAAACGTCCACCAGAACCTCTTGCCCTCTTCACGGCATGAAGATGTCGAGACTCATGGAGATAAGGCTGCGCGCCATGGAGTTGTATTTGGTATTAAAAGACAACAGAGGTTACACGTACCAAAAATCACTTCATTTCTATGGTTATAAGTGGAAAATAAACCTGCAAAAAGTAGAAAATGAACGAACATGGAGAAATGGGACAGACCTTTCGAACTTTATTGGCAAGCTTATTTTGAGCCTCCAACTTAGCGCGTAGCTGTCTTCTACGAAGAATCCCACGATATTGCTTTGGATTGACATATATGGGCTCATCCTGTGCTAACTCTAGAGGCAAGGGGACCCTCCCAGCTACGCTGCCTCCCTGGGGTTGCGGCTGTTCTTGGTACAACTGGTGATCGGACAAGAACAGAAAAAAATGATAAAAAAGAATATAGATAAATTATGATTGTTGGTTAGAGCACCGAACCAACTATAAGGATCCTGAAAAGATTTTAGCATAGCATATATCAGAAGGGCATACCACGGTGCTAGTGCGCGACCCGTACGCTGCCCAAACTCCTGAGACAGAATCATTGTATGGGTATGAAATGCAGGCCTGCAGGGTATGGTTGGAGACTAACATCAGATGCACAGCACCGTTTAAAGAATACGGTGAAGGTTTTTGCTTTTCTAAAAAAGAAAAGAATGGTGTCGACTTCATCAGAGTTGAAAAAAAAATAAACTTCAGATCATCATGAGTCTTACAATTGATTGGCCATAGTCAATACTTTGTCTCACAAATAGAGACTGCTTATTACCAAACGTCAAAGTTGAGCTCATATGATCATCAACAGTTCTCCTGAAGGAGTGACCTGGCAAAAAAGAAACATATTGTCCAATGTTATATTACATCTTTCTGCTAACCGAGTACACACCTATATAGTGTGTTAAGTCAACTAACCAGTAACATTGCATTTTTAGATATCGATCACATCTATATTCAAATTGACACTTTGTTAATTGGAAGAGAGTACCCAATGTGGTTAGCTAATCAGCAATCGCAGAATTTTGTGCTCATCAGCAAGTGTCTTTCAACTTATGGTGCACATAGTGTTTTCCCATGGAATATATGTGACAATAATTAAAGGGCATGCCCGACGTCAAAGGCCCCGGCCCATACATTGGAATATATGTGCCAATAGTTCTAAAAAAACAAGACTAGAAATATATATTTCCTACATTTCTTTCATTAGTTACTTTGTTGGATGCCCGTGTAATAAATTCAACTGTTTCATTAATCACTCCAATATTGGAGCTCAATATAAATTATCAGCTCTCAAGAAAGACTCGTGCATGGCTGAGTGTACGAAGAGAAAGCATTTTGAAACATCGACGAGCATCAGTAGGCACACACCCAACAAAATTATCTATGCAAGCTTTGCTAGCTTCACATGACATGAGCAGGGCCGGCTGCGCTCATGTTTTGAGATGAGAGATGAGACGTATAAGACTACAAAGTCAAGAACAAATCCATACAACTAGCAAGTCTACAGACATCCAATAGCAGCGTCCCTTGTCCAGAAGACTAGCTAGTCAACTTCCTCCGTATGCAACAAAATCCCCGCATATATATATATATATATATATATATCCACATGAAAACAAATGCTCCAGGAACAACACCAAAATCCTAAATCAAAAGATTCACAAGACTTTGACCACGGGAACATCAAATCCACACTAAGAAGGCCACAAACGCACGCATGCGAGAAAGAAGACGCCCCAATTAAGATAGCAATATTACCGGCGCAGCAGTCCAAGGACCCAATATATGAACAAGAGAGATCAGCTAGCACAAGATGGCGGGATGTTAGCTAGGCTAGTAATAGAGGAAGAAGAAAACCTTTGGAAGCCGAAGAGGGGAGAGGCATGGCTCCCCACGCACCTCCCTCGGTACGTGCGTCCGCCAAGCAAAAGCCGCTCTCGCTCTCCTTGTTGCCTCCCCGCACGCCGTCCCTTCCACTCTGGCCTGGCCCGTCCCCCTCGAGTGCGTCACCTGCAACTTGTGCTGTTCTTTTATCCCCCTCTTGTTCCGAGGAGTCCCCATAGTTATTTGGTTTATTATTGCGATTTTGTACGTCGTCTACATCCGTTGTGTGCTCTTTCTAGTTTATGGCAAGTGGGGGCAGGAAGAAAAAAGTTAGGGAGAAGAAAGTGCAAACGGTTCGGTCACCCCAAGCAAAAGCTACATGCTTTTCCCATTTTCTGACCAAACTCGATGGTTGAGCTACAGGCTTATTACATGAATTGTTCTGCTTCTTCTTCTTCTAGAATATTTATTAATATTAATATCACAAGCTGGCGTATGCATATATACCATGATCATTGTTAACATGACCTGTGTTTTGGTAAGTAAAAAAGGGCTGAGAAAATGACAGTAAAGACCACATGAGCGCGTAGTTTTCAATTGCAACGTCAGGCCACGGACGGCCGATCCCTGAGGTCACCGATGGTTTGTTGGGGAGAGGAAGCACCCAACGATCCAATGCGGCAGCTGGAAATGGAGGTGGTTCGATGAACGGCGGCCGGGAGGTGGCTCGGTCCCAGTAATTTATCCCCGGCCCGGCCGGGGGCTGCTATCTATATCTACATCTACTTCCGTTAAAAATACAAGCAAATTAATGGAGTGTGGTTTATACATGGGTGGACCTTCAGTTCCCTAGCTAGTTTACCAATACCTCTTCTCCCCCGGCCAGCTAGCCCCGGCTTGGCAGATCGACCAGTACAGGATCACAACCCGTACGTCGCGGATTATTAACTTTGCGCCTCGTTATCGAAATCCTCACCACCACCGCGCGGCATGCAATGCAGAAATACGGCCTCGGCCTCGTCGCAGCAGCAGAACGCTAGTAGCTCACGAGGTAATAAGGGTCGTCCCCATATGACAAAACCACAAAAGGGGCGTGCGCTCCTGCACGCAGCAGCCACTCCATACCGCAACTTATTGGGCGGACCTGGTTTGAACTTGGGCACGTACACTCCTGGACCACGGAAGCACCCAGAACGAGGCCTGCAGGCTCTAGCGATCATGCTATCGATCCGCTAAATTGGTCCATATGTTTGAATGGCCCAAGTATCCGGCAGAAAGATGCCCTCATTGCATAAATGACCGAACCAAAGTCCTGGAAAGAAAGACATTTCTTTTGAAATTTTAATTTATAAAAACAAAGCACCAATTTAAACAATTACAAAAAATAGGCACATATCACCTAGGACTAGGAGACGATATTCATCCACTGTAAGAATAGATAAACATTGGATTGCTGTAGCCAGGACAACAGCGAAAATAACTACTTCTTTCGAGTGCCGAGCCACACTGGAGGCAGGAAGAAACAACACGGCGTCCGCTTTTTTCGCGGAAGTGACCGAGAGAGCCCCTCGCCTCGCTGCTTGCTCGGTTCAGTCGCTGATCTTTGCGTGCTCGATAATCCTTTCCGCGTCGGGCCCACCCGCCGCTCGTTCCTCAGCCGTCCGATCCATATCCGGACGCGATCCCGGCCGCCCGCCCGCCCTCTCGGAATCCCCCTTCCTTCCCCCTCGCTCACCTTTTCGAAACCACCACCTCCTCGGCTCTGCCCCCCCTTCCGGTGCGCGAAATAGAAACAAGGCCTCCCGACCATTTCACCCCGCCCCTAGATCGGCACCGGAACCGAGCTCCCCTCTCTTTGCCGAAGCGAAGCGGGCCGAGGAACCCCGCCGCCGTCGCACGATCTGATTGTCTCCCTCTGCCCCGGGGATCGGACCAATGCTGCGCGGATCGAGCGGCCGCTGGTGACGGTGAGCCGGCCCGCCCGGATCCGCTCGATTGCAGGGGTTTTTTTGTTCTGTTTGTTGCCGTCTTGTTTGCTGCTTATAGGTGGTATATGATCCAATTAGAGTTCTACATGCTCATACGTGTCGGATTCTACTCGATTGATGTGTTTTTTAGCGTTCGATTTTGTGCGATGTGACCGGAGCTGTGGAGAGGACTATTTGCCTCAGAGGATTCATGTTATGATGGATTACTCCGTATTTTTCTTCTCATGGAACTTTTGCCTATCCGCGGACTGGAACTGCTCTTCTGACTGCTTTAATCGAGGACTTTGTAGCTCTAAAAGGAGCTGAGTTCAGATTTTAGCGCGCTTGGGTACCTTTTGGTGGGGAATTTTGTTCCTATTTGCATAACCGGACTTCACAGTTTCTGTGTAGTAAATACATATGGAGTATCTGGTCAATCTATGAGCTCATACACACGAGTGCATACCGGAGTAATAATATTTCAAGTGTGGACTGAATTGTCGGGAGGACTATTTTGAGCAGATCGTGCTGTGATCACATGGAAATGGGATGTGTTCAGACCGTTAAGGCCTTGCTTTGGACGTGATTCCCTTTGTTAATTCCTAGGAATGAGTTTGGTTTACCTAAGGAATTGAAATACACTCTGTTAATATGGTCCATTACATACTACCTGGAATTTATACATACTAGTGGAGGAGGCTTGTATGTAATTCACCGAGATCCTTCATTCTTTTTTTGGAATCGGAACAATGATCCTTCATTTGGTCTCGTTTGCATTCGTCATGACAGTTTTTCGTTTCTGATTTTGCTGAACTGATACTATAACGTTTGTCACATGTATAATTTGAACTCACTTGCTGGTTGTAGACTGCCATCCTGGTATCTTTCAGTTGGTACTAGTACTGGATGAAGTTTGTACTACACTATGGAAGTGGATGGCTCACACAATGCTCTAGATAATAAGTGTGAAGAGAATGACTTCGAGAAGAAAGGCAGTTCTGATCCTGTGGTTTACCAGCTAGTTCGGGTAAATTGTTTACTTAGCTGTATGTTCTATTGATCGTATGTACAGACTCAACAAAACTCATCATAATGACTCTACATGCTTACTTGAGTCCTTTGAGAAGAAACACTTTAGATTTGTTCAGGTTGAAGGCGATGGAACACTTGTTCCTGCCACAGAGGATGAGGTTTTGCAATTCGAGCACTTTTTCCACGATGAGAAGGTTGATCTTCCTTCTATCGAAGATGTAGGGCATGCAGAGGATTTGTTCAGCAATGATTGTATGTTACTGAAGAAATCTGATTCAGAAGGTGATGCTAATGACATTATTCATTTTGAACCACTACTTCAGTGGATCTTCCTTTTGGATAATCTTAGTTCACCAGAACAAGACCTAATGTCATCTCTTCGGAACACAGCCGTCTAGCTATAAACTAAAATGTTCCTGTATTAGTTCAACTGTTTTTCTTCTTTTATGCTAAGCTTTTTTGAACCTGTGCAGATGACTCTTCAAAATTGGGAATTGCAGCTGTAGGCACAGAAAAGTCGTGTGCTGGCATAGAGGTATATTGTTTATTTCTTGTTCATGATAAATATGTGCCATCGCAGTTGGTCGTACAGTTATTTTACCGGTATATGCTTATGCTGCTAAAGTTTAGTTTCTGTACATTGTAAGATTAAGTTGTTAATATCCTTTTTAGCTAAAGCCTCTCACGGTGTTTGATATGGAGCACAGATTTATTTTCTCATTGAGAGGTTGATAATCCACTGTATGGCTAAATTTTATAGTACATACCAATCTAAACATTAGTTAGATTACCTTAGTGCGTGTTCAACTTGACACAACTTTAAGAAGATGCATATCATTCCACAGGAAAGCAGGTTACAATCATCGGATGATTCACTTAGTTCCCCCTTGAAGTGTACAATTGTTCATGCTCAGCAACCAGATAAATTGCACCCAGAACAAGGAAACAACAACATCACACATCAGGAGAACGCTTCAACTGAGACTGCAAAATCGACAGTTGTAAATGACTCTTTCATTGCAGAGAAGGACAATACTGATGCCTGCTCAAGACCTGCAGATGATCCACGTGCAAGAAAAACTGATTCTCAAGTTACTAGTTCTGTTCCTGACTTTTCCATTTTAAGCGAAGTCTGCTTGGATGATCTAACTATTAGAGAACTTCAGGAAGCATTTAGAGCTACATTTGGGCGCCAGACTGCTGTCAAGGACAAGATATGGCTCAAAAGACGGATTACAATGGGCTTGACCAATTCATATGATGTTCCGAGTTCAGATTGTGTTGTTAAAGACTATAAAATACTTGGCAAGGATGGTAAACAAGTGACACCGAATATGAAAGAAACACCTGAGGTTGAGCTTCAAACTATTTCTTTGGATCGGGATAAAGTCATAAATCCTGTAAATGAAAGAAACTCACCGTCTAGCTCTTACAATCAGAGTGAGTACCAGCAAGGGTCTTCCAAGAGGCTTAAAAGAGTACCAATAACTAATGATGAACCACAAGGAAATCTCCTGGCTGCACAATGCACAATTAAGAGAATTAGAAAGCCAACAAAAAGATTCATTGAGGAGCTTTCAGATACTGAGGATCGTGACTCCCCTGGAAAAATATCTTCACCATCAAAAAGGGTTCCACATGATGCGTTGCTGAAACCGTGGGTAACACATTTTCACGAGGTTGATTCATTGAGGACAAGCTATCCTACTAGAAAGGATACTTTTGGAGGACTTAGTGTGCATGTTCCTTATGTTTCAAGGATGAGAAGAGGACGTCCAAGGAAGGACTTCATCTCATTTCTGGTAATAACCTACACATACATGATTTGTTTTAACAAATCCAGCCAACTGCCTGTTATTTCTTATTACAGCAGAAAAGAAAAGAAAGTCCTTGAATTGCACTATTTAAAGGTGTTCCACTGAATTGCACAGCTTTGTTTCGTAGTATTAAGACTGCACAGATAATTTTACATTTGACCAATAATTTTCAATGAACTCCCAGATAAGACAAGAATGTAGGATGCACTTCAATTGTATCTTTTCAGTATCCCTGTCTTAATTTCAACTGGATATCTTTTTATCCCACTTTGATGCCTTTTCAACGTCTTCTGCATATTTAATCAACAAATGTGCCAAATCTCTGAGATCTTTCAGTGATTCATCAGTGCTGTCCTTTGAAGAGCCCAGCACATGGGTTTCACTTGTATACAAGGCTACATCTTTTGTTTAGCCATTCTGTTTGATCTAAATTGCATCAAAGGCTTGCTGTGCCATGGTTTCAGTCAATATATCAAGTGTTTATTACAATACAGACTAATAAGTCGGGTGAACTGCCTAAATGGAAATATAATCTATCATAGTAAGCTAATTTTAAGACATCAGAGAGCTAATGCAACCTACCATGACGCCTGACTGTTTTTTCAGTAATGACGAATGGACTAAATTGTAGAATATGATATTATACATGTTTGGTTGTGTTGTTACAAACTCGTAGTTTGCTAAAGTTGTTCTTGTTACATTCTATAACAGGATAAGAAACATGTGGAATGTAAAGAGGTTCAAACAACAATTGGGGCAATGTTGGAAAAAGATGGTAAAGAGGCGAACCGCATTAGGAAATCATTTGAAGCTCCATCAACGGTAATGTCTCTCATCATGTAGGACAAGTTAATAAATGCAAACTTGAGGAGCTATACAGTTAACTAAAATTTGGAAACACCTCATAGCTAAAAATGACATATTTGCAATTCTGCGTGTTTGCTACATTAACTCAAACACTTTCTTCTGTTTAACCTACTTCCAGGTAAATGTTGTGAAAGGAGTTGGCAACAAGGGTGCTCACAAGCTACATGGAAAGGCTTACAATGCTGCTGCCAAGCCCAAAATAAACCAGGCTTTCACGCGGAAGCATCATCGAGCTTGGACACTATGTGAGGTCATCAAGCTGGTTGATGGTGTGGCACTATATGGAGTGGGTAAATGGTCTGAAATCAGAAAAGTGGTTTTTTCCTCGTATTCTTACCGCACTTCAGTGGATCTTAAGGTGCGTTTGACCGTGTCTTGAAACTTGGACTCCTTGCCACATCTATTTTTCCACTCAAACATGTTGCTTATGCAGGATAAGTGGCGGAACCTGATCAGGGCCAGCAAGACACAGCTTCCGACGCTAGAAAATGTAATATATTTTCCCTCTACGTTTGTATTCCATCCTGCAATTTCTTTGCTTCCTGATAGTCCACTTTGTTCGATATCCAATCTATTTTGCTCGCTCTCCACTCTTCTGAGCAGGGTGGTTGTCCGCGGAAGACTAATCCTTCTATCATACCAATACCTCCATCCATCTTGTTACGAGTAAAGGAACTCCATGAGCTGCAATCGCA
Organism: Neostapfia colusana; assembly: GCA_030760725.1. Lineage (NCBI taxonomy): Eukaryota > Viridiplantae > Streptophyta > Magnoliopsida > Poales > Poaceae > Neostapfia > Neostapfia colusana. The sequence continues at coordinate 1,105,295 of JASWHV010000003.1, read as the reverse complement.
AGGGGGTGGCTTCACAGCGCAAGTCAAGTTCTCTGGGTCGAACAGCAAGGTTGTACAGGGGAAAGGATCAGGATTTATATGATCCGTGTAACGCAGATAGAAAGAAGACTTCGAGTAGTGAGGTAGCACTCTTCTGGACGTTGGATAGTAGTACATATTAGTAACATGATGCTGTGGCCACGTCGTTTGGGAAAATGTTATGTACAGAAATATGCAATCACTGTTCCTATTACCTCCTGTTAAGTCGAGCTGGAGCTTGCCATTTATTGTCCAGGAAACCTTGCTGTGCTTTATACGTACTCAATTTATAGATATCATTAATCAATTATAGGTTTGAAAAAAAATCCAGAAATAGAGTTCAGGAAGTATGCAAGAGGCTGACAAGCAGTCTTATCACGTACGTTCTCGTAATGAACCCGTTGATGCGAAATGCCTAGCCAGTGTGATGCCACGTGAGAAAAAAACAAAATTAAGAGAAATGCAATCCGATATTCATTTCAACTTGTTGAACTCCTTGCTTGTCTCTATTCTACAAGTGAGCAGGGTATAAAATACTGGATTTCTATTCTACAACAGTCTGATACTAATTTAAGGTGACGATTGTATATATATCATCTTAAAAACAGAGAAATAGCCAACCTATAGGGAGGAGCAAAGAAGATTATAGTAGTAAACAAGGAATACACGCATGGAGAAATAAATATGCTACTCCACGAAACTATGCCAAAGTAGTTCATAGTTGTTGTACAAAACAAGACTTCCATAGAAACTACAGCTACAAGCAGATTGTTCAGTTAAACAGGAAGGAAATGTCATAAGCAGCTGCCGCATTACAGTTTCAAGGTGCCACTATCTGGTACCTATCAAAAATACAAATATCCTGAATGAAGACAAATCACTAATTAGGCCATGAAACCTTCTTTCATACGGTTGGTAGAGTGAGAGCTATTGAGACTTGTAAGCTTCTCAGGGTTGCAACACATGGGACCAGCAGTCGCTAGGTGTATACAGCAAAGCTCTTAATATGATGCTAACAGCCTTGAAATGCCATCAAGCAGAAATCTACTCTCAGCAACAGGATTCATCCTCTCCACCTTGGCCACGGTGTTCCTGATACGTCGATCATCACCATAAGTTTCTTCTTTGACTTTCAGCCTAAGCAAATAATCCTGATACAAACACTGGATCAAAGTTTCTGAATAGCGAGGATCATCATTTTCTTTAAATATGTAGAGTTCTCGCGCTGAGCATCCAAGTAGATCCTGCCCAGACTCCTGAAATGCTGTCGCCCATGTAGTTCCCGTGTGATCCTGAATCTGTAACTGCAGGAGGTACCTGTAATCACACTCTGGAAACTCTTGGTTGCACTTGTCACAGAGCCAATTGCCTGAGTCAGATTTCGACACCTTCTTATTGCATTGCCTGTCACCAATCATGTTGGGGCAAGCTGTGTAACAGAAAGAGTCGGTCTTCAAGAATGTAACTGCAGCCTTCACAGTAACCCAATCAGGTTTGTCTCCAGATCCAAGACCATCATCCTTAATCTGTGCAACTGTCTTCCGGATCTCATTCTTTGATGCCGCAGGAGTGAAATCCCTGGATATGGACTGAGCAGAAGTATCTTTCCCTCCGCAATCAAACCACTGCCTGAGACTATGAGCTTCAGCAAGATCAGGGTTTATGAGGAGTTGAGATGAAGAAATTGTGCCAACAGATTTGCCACTGTAATCATTCACTTTTCCAGCTTTGATAGCCAGTACAGGAAAGGCCCCACATTCAACCATCTGTTGCAGTTGTGAGCCTTCTCTGTTGCAGAAATCACCCCACATGGTAACCTCAACACTTCGGCCAGTCATATCCTTCAGGCTAATAGCCCTTTTCTGAGCATCCATACCATTTTTTCTCTGTATTGTGGTAGTAGGATTGACAGATGTAACAACACCTATTACATCAATGATAACATTGTTTTCTGAATCTTCAATTCTATCAATCGTTGTGAAGCTAAACCTCTGGGCAGGAATGGAGCAGTCCTCGTCAGGACAGAGTTCGACGGTTGATTGGTTTTCCAAGAAAATCTCCCACTCACTGTTAAGATGGTTGTAGCCCTTCTTTGCAGGTTTCAAGTTTCCTCTTGATACCACATAGACCTTACCTACTTCCACGGCTTCATAGAAGCGATCGACAAGAGCATTGAAACATGTAACCCTTATCTCACCGCCATCAGAATCAAGCAGGTCAAAAGAGAACACTTTGCCATCACCTTTTGCATTATGGTACCGGCGGATCTCTCCCTTAGCAGTAACTCGAGCCTTGATGGCAAAACGGCCCTGATAAGGATTTAGTTGAGATATGGGGATTATTCTGGCAGGGGCATCATTTTTCATGATAGTGCCATGGTTTTTGTAATTGGGTGCAGGGCGATAGGATGGCTGTACTGTTGGCTGGAAGACTGGTGTACTGTCACTTGGCCTAGCAACCATGTTTGATGAGTTCCCTGCCATTGAACGCTGGAGTACTGGAGCATTGTCAGTATGTCTTATCCCAGGGTTCATTGTATTCCCTGCCATAGAACCAAGTTGGGGTGCTCCATTACTCTGGTTAACTTTCATGGAATTTGGATTAGAAACTCCAGCTTCAGGAGCTATGACAGGACTTCCAATAATATCACACTCTGGGACAAGAACTTCCATATTAAGGATGACCACAACCCTACAATCAACCAATCCATTCATCAGAAAAAAAGATATAACTTGTATAAATTTAAATTACAAAGAATACAAAATAAATTAATATGATCATCATGGGAGACAAGGGTGCTGAACAAAACAGATAAGCTCAAAGCGCAATCAGCTAAAAACATCTGAAGCTCCCTGCACAGCCACAGAGTAAGAAATGATTTGATTAAATTCCATCTCACAAGTCACGACACAACCAATTAATAACATGAACCCAAACTAATTCCATGACCTAAGAGTTACATTAGGAAATTCTATGTATAATAACAGGATGGCAAAATATAACATGTACAACAATACCTCACACACCATTTAACTTGTCATCAGAGGCCACTGACAATCGGCTGCACAGCAAGGTCTACCAAAGCACAGATCATGCTAGTTTTGATAAAATTCCAATTCCTGGCTGGAAGGTACTAATTTGCTTTGAAACATGACTACTATATGTCCCAGATTCACACTGGGTCTATCTTTACTAAACATAAAAATAGAGTCAGTGGTGTCCGTCATCATCGTCTGTCGTGCCTCCAACTCCCCTCCTCACCAAAATTCGGCAATGATAGGTGGTCCTGCTATCAACACCCTGCACCTGTGACCAGGCCCGTCGCCCTCACCCAAATGTCCCAGCGCTCCTGTCGTTCCCAAACCCCCGAGACTCAGATCTCGACTCCGAGGCAACTCACGGGCACCACGCTAGTCTGACCATAAATCCAAACTAAAAGGGACCACAGGCTCACTCAATCAGGGCCATGATTCACAAACACGAATGTAGCGCAAACAGGACGTTTGAACCAGACAATTCACACTTGGCACGTGAATATATAAACTAGCAAAGGGAATTTCTGAACTAGTATGTACCGATTGGCATTGCGGAGCTAAAACGTATTCAACTGAAAGCTGCGTGCAAGGACCAAATAGATGAAACCAAGTAGTGCAAACCATAACTAAGGGAAGATCACTGTTATATATTCCAGATTGGCACACACACAATTCAATCAGCAGCATGGTTCATGACTTCATGTTCATGAACACAAATCCAAATGGTGGCGCAAACAGGCCAAGTAAACCACACATTTCAAGTTTCGTGCACGAATACATAGACAAGCGAAACCAATTAGTGGTAAGCACCAATCGTAACAACCGCAGAGCAAAAACCTCAATAACTCGACCGGATGCACTAGCACGCGCCAATTAGAGGACACGCGCAGCTAAGCGACTATACCGCCCGTTAGCGAGCGCGCGCGCAGGCCCGAACCCTAGCACAATCCCACCAACGTGCAGGCGATCCGTCGAATCAGGAGCGGGAAGGGGGAGGGGGAGACGGAGTCGGTGAATACGCGTACCTCCTGCCGTTGACGTTGTTGACGAGGTACTCGGTGAGCTGCACGATCGTGCCGCGGCGGACGAGGCCGGAGCGCGCGAGGTCGCACATCTGCGAGGCGAGCAGCGTGGCCGTCGTGGCGGCGCCGTCGGAGACGACGACGCGGAACCTGGGCCCCGAGCCGGGAGGCCCGTTGACCGCGATGCTCCTGACGTCGACGACCTGCACCACCGGCTTGAGGTTGAGGTCCCCCGCCAGCGTCGCCACCACGCCGTTCGGCGTGAGCCTCGCCGCCGCCATCGCGGGCTCGCAGCGACCCTCGACGAGGGCTCCTCCTCCGCGCCTCTTCGTCCTTTCCCGCCTCGATCCGCAGGAGCGGGTTGGGGTGGAAGTGTGCGGGGCGAGGAGGAAATGGATTTTGAACGTTCGAGTGTTGGATGCCAGGGGGGGTAGGAATGGTGAAGGGGATTAAAGGCGGTTTGATCCTTGATGACGTCGAGGCTGCTTCTCGAGGAAGACTAGTTTTCGGTGACACGCACATGCTTCTTCAAGGGATGTTGCCGTTGGATCGAGGGTGGGAGGGTTACATCGGACGGCGGCGAGTGCAGTCGCGTCACGTTTGCGCAGGCCGAGCATGCTCTTGTCGGCTGGGCTGGGCCTAGGTAGGGGGGTCCGGTGGCTGTATGGGCTGAGCCTAGCTTCCATGCGGAGGGGTCATGGTTCAAGTCATTTCGGACCAGCACTCCGGGCTCCGGAAGGCTGCACGATAGCGGCATACCCTGGCAGGAACCATGGAGCATGGAGTTCTGTTCCAATTCTCTTGGCATGTCTGCGTGATGCTGAGCTGAGCATTGCACATCTCGCCAACCTTAAAAGGGGAATAAAATGCAAATCGCGTCTGGAAAAGAAATCTAAGGGCCTGGTCGATTTTCTCTCTATAGATTGGATTTTCTCTATTTTACAATGATATAGAATTAGTAATTTGCATCCAGTTTCTCAACAACACCTGCCGTGGTAGTAACTCGCAACTCAAAACTCTTTGAGATCTTCCAGTGAGGCCAAACACTGATCTCTAATAAGAAAACTTGAACAGACTCTGATTCATGAAAGACCTAGACGCCTAAATGAATTCAATAATTCTAGTATAGCAACAATTCAACAATTTGGGTCAATATCTGGAAGATATGTGATAGAAGGTAAATAAATAATCATGAACCATTCCTACCATTCCATCAAGATGAAAACAGTATGAACCAGGTCTACCATTCTGTCAGTAATGAATGTGAAAGGGCTTTACAGTGGCTAACTCTAATATTTGAACAGATTTACATTCAGAACTCTGTCTTTTTCCTCCATTTTAATTCTTTTCTGCAGGTCAGCCCCATGCTGCTGATAAAGCATAGTTTACAACCAGCTTCCCATCGATACCAAAGTTCTGCAGTGTTAAACATGACAGGATCCTTAGACTTCTATTGGCCATATGTCAGGTAAATAGCTGGAATCGATGTAAAAAACAATGCTAAAACTCCAAGATAGCTATTGTTCCGAAAGGAAACCAATGCGAATCATGAAACAATTTAGCGCTGTGACAAATGCCAATCTGATTGGCAGGCATGAGATACATGGTCCCCAGAGCCGTGAACTTTTTTAAATAACTGATCCCCTGAAACATTGTGTGTATTTTATAAACAGTAAAAATGCTTATGAATCGGAAAAAATAAGTTACCAGGAAACATTCAAGGACTATTCGATGTGGTAACAGACTAGAAATATATGTGGTCATGTGGTAATGACATTCAAATTGAAATGCATATGGAGGTAAAAATTTCAAATGTAGTGGTATTCTAGAATCAATAGCACGTATAAGTTTGAGTTAGAATCTTACATTATACAAGTCAATCACCAGTTCATCTGGGTTTGGTGAGAATGCACTGTTTATATAGACAAACTGTAGGCAGTATAAAGAATTGTCAAATTAAGGCCCCATCATATCACAGATTCAATATCCATCATAGTGACAAGTACGTTCCTACCAGTGTATCCTGATGAAGTTGCCGGCGAAGAAATTCTATAACCTTCACAAATTTATCTCGTCCCGAAATCTGATAAGAGATACAACAGTAACAGGTTAACTAAGTCCATGGTGCACAACACAAGGCAAACTCTTCTCAACCCAATTTTGGGAAGCAGGAACAGACTACCATTAGAACCAATTTCAACAGGATATCAGTGAATTCTACCAGTTGAATATTTACTCTGCAAGGTTATCTAAGTAACAAATTATGATTTTATAATATTTTTACTGATGCTAGCGATATATTTGAGATTGTAAATAGGGAAAAATAATGATATTACCAAGCAATCTGCATATCCATAAAGCAACTGGTTCGACAAGCACTTGCCAAATCCAAGATGCACCGTACGAATTTAGTTTCTAACTGTTTCATGATTAAATATTTGTGACCTTGTACACACCCTGTGCGCATAATATCTACTCTTTAGTGGCTGCAAGCAGACCAATTTGTTAGCAGCTAACCATAAGGTTGTGTTACTTAGCATTGTCAATTCAGTCTAAATTCTTTACTTATTGGAGAACCACCTCGATTTCTAGTCAAAATGAACAGGAAGAGCAGTAAGTAATTGCCGTCTTAATAAACTTTTTCACAATGCGAAGGTCATGTTTTAGTCCCCAAATTCAAGGGTTCACCGTAAGCACAAGCGTTTCAGAGACAAATGCAGCAATAGGTCCAGGCAACTCCCTCCGAAATCAGTGTCTAAGTATCCAACTGTTACCAGAGCCCTGACTCTGATTCCGCACTGCAGAACACGATCCAAATCACCAAACCCTACCTAGCCGCTACACCCAGAGTAAACTCGAGGTACAGGTACAGCTGCTGCAAGCAAAATTATAGAACCGCAAGCGACAGGAAAGGGTAGGGCGGATGGGAGTCGAGCAACACGCGCCTTGAATTTGGACTGCTTCAGAATCGGCGCGTCACCCGTCGAACGCACGTGCACCACTACTGCAATCCCGTGGGAAAGAGGAACTCAGGGTTAAGCGGGAGGCGAGGAAGAAGACGGCGAATAGCGAGGCGTGGGAACAGCGGTAGAAGCCGCACAGACCTTTCTGGTCGACCTCCGCGGCCATCGGAGCTTCGGGCGGCGAGATCGGGTAGGCGGTGGCTGGACGGGCGGCACTGGCACGGGCGCACGGCTCCGGAATTGCGGAAGAGTTCTGTACTGTAGCCGCAACGAACGAGGCGACCGATCAGGACTCTGCTTGGAGAGTTGGAGGTATGGGCCCAAGGCCCACGGGTTGGGACTCGGGAGAAACCGACGGGCCCAAGATGGCCCTGCTAAGTAAGTAAGTATCGTTACCTGCGATGGGTTCGTATCGACTGGTGGACCTGAACGGAATCGTTCAGCGAACTGATGAAGCGCGTGCATCACCGTCACTGACGCGGCGGCGTGTCAGCGTAACTGACGGTCACCTGGCCTGAGCGGCTGGGCACGCAACAGAACTGGTGGATACAGTACTGCTATTGCTGCTGCTGCTGCTGCGTCCAGATCTGCCCCGCTGTCGGATTGCGAGGTTAGTTAAGCACCTGACACGAGAAACGCTGTCGCGAGCTCTGCCGCTGCCAACGCCAGACACAGAAAACCCGGCATTGGATCCGTTCCAAACCGAAAGAAAAAAAAAAAGCAGGGCTGATCCAACGACAAGCACGAGCGGCGCGCGCGCGCTTAAACAAACAAGGAATCGACGCCCCCCCGGATTCTTTACCCGCCGCCCGTACGCCCCCGGCCACGTTGCAGGGCCCGCTTATCCCGAGGCGACTGTCAAGCAAAGCACCGGACCGAACGATCGGGGGTAATCAACGTGTCGCGCAGGCCGCGCGTGACCGCACTTGCCGCTGCGGAGGTACCGGGGGGGGCTCCGAGTGCCGCCCACCACGTGCCGTGGGCGTGTCGTAGAGCATGTGCAGTGTAGTGCACCACGACGACGAAAGCGAAAGGCGGACGGGGCTCGGTCGCTCGTACGCGGCGCCCGTGTGCTCGCGATCCGCGCCACTCACGTGCGACTCGCCAGGGTCAGGGTCGCTGGCGTTTCGTTCGTCTCTCTGGCGCGAGCGGCTTCACCCCCGCGCCCGTGCGGCGGCTCCGCCGTCGTTTTGCCGGCGAGCACGGGGGGTCGGACGGTGGCGTGCTGCAGGTTTTTTTTTGGCAGCAACGACGATGCGCTTTTCAGACCGCACCACAACTCGGGCAGATTGGCGCCGTGCGTGGCCGTGTCGCGTGCGCATTGGCCCGAACGCCTTTAATTTGTTTTATATCGGCCGCCGGTACAAAAAATGTCGGTAGATTTCCATCAGGTTATTTACGAGTTTTATACATAGGTTGTTCGATCTGTTAATACAACAGAATTTAGCCCGAGCGCCTTTGTTACTGCCACGACAGTCCCCCCCCCCCCGGGGCTTTGGACACACCTATGACCAACTAGGAGTATCAGTGGCACGCCTACCGGTAGTTGCGCCCATGACTCGCGAGACCCTCACCGTGCCGGGCAGACAGCGAGTGCAGGCTTTGAAGGCTGGCGCCAGTAGTCACCGAGGATGCTGCAACAGCGCCTGCCTCCTCGCCAGCTACCGAGACCGCAGCGTGCATGCATGGAGTAGGGGAACCAGTAGCCGGCGCCCAGCGGTCTGAAGCGGTGAAGCGTACCGCGACTGTCCAACTGCATGGGCGCAACACCTGATGCCATCACAGTGTCTCAGGGGCTTTTGTAAGGCAATGCACTGCGTGATCCAATCAATTCGGAGTGCCAGTCGACCGTAGTCCTGCCATGGCTGGGGACGGTCTACTACTGCTTCGCGTCAACGGTCAAGACCCGGCTCGTACTACTGGTTTGGCCTTTTGCACCGCGAAAGCCTGAACGACGTTCAGACAGACCCGTGCCAGGCAACTTTATTAGCACTGGTAGCCCCTAGTGGCAGTCAAAGATACGCAAAGACGACAATCCAAATCAGCATGTTGTCTAATGCAGCTTGGTGGTTACTGTTCAACTGTTGTGTGTTAGATGTAGTCTCTGAGAAACTGAAATAAACTGACAGTGTGCTAGCTAGATAGGCGTCTGAGCTTTGAGTGGAATCCACAGATGTGACGAAACCAACACAGGCAGGCAGTCCAGAACTGGCATGCTCAAAGGGACTGACAAAATGCTCCATATATTATCGATAAATCCTTTCCCCCTGCTAACCAGCTGACTACATCCCGATCCGAAGCAATTACAGCTGAAATGAACACTCCAAAGAAACGTTACTGAAGAAGGGAATGGGGGGGGGGGGGGGGCATAGCCGTCCTGTTTTAGGATCCTCAAGCTATGCACCTCTGTAGCAGAACGACAGAGCTCCGGAGCAGCACATCAGGAACGAACGAACGAACCGGTCATTGTGTGTTCCAAGTCCGTGTGGCCTCGCCTCGTAGCAATCCGACACCACTAGCCCAACGAACCACACTCACTCATCTGCAGATTCAACTAAGGCAACGATCAGCACGAGGCCATGAAATTGATCCTCGTAGGTGAATAAGAGACCCGGCAGTTAATTAGTCTGTAAAAACACCATTACGGTATAGAGCGGGAAGTGACGGCGTCGTTTCCAGCCATGGGGATGGACATGGAGAGCTGCGTCTCGCCACCCAGCCCCGTCCACGATCCCTTGCCGCTCTTCTCGTGAGGCCACTCGTCGAAGAAGGGACGAAGCGGCTTTTCCGCCGTGGGGACGTCGTCGTTGTTCGACGGCCTCTCCAGCCTCAGGTCGGCTCCGAGGACGAAGCAGTGCTGCTGTCGTTGCTGCCGCCGTCTCTGTTCCTCGTCATCTTGCTTGGCCATATCAACGGCGTACGCCGCCGCCGCGCCGTTGCCGTTGCCGTACCCGCCATCCGGAAAGAGCGTCGTGGCGTTCGGCTTTGGCTCCATGCCGAGCTGCCTGAACTGCCACTGGCCCGCGGCGTGGCGGTCCCTCTCGTGGGCACCGTCGGAGAAGAACGCGTGCTGGCCCACCTCCTTGGCCGGGTGACCGTAGGCGTAGTCGCTCTGGTTCAGGGAGTAGTACGAGGCCGGCGCGTGCGGGTGGGCGGTGTCCAGGTGGAGGTGGAACGGGGTCACCTCCGCGTGGTACGCGCCGGCCGGACGGGTGGAAGAAGCCGAGTAGCGGCTGCCACCGTGCAGCGCGGTGTACGGCGCCGCCTCGTGCGCGGCGGGCGCTGGGCGGTGGTAGGATGGCGCGGGGGATGGGGTGGCCGCGGTGGCGCTTGCGGCGGCGGAGGACGGCGCGGGCGTGGCCAAGGACATTTCCACAGGCTTTCTTGAACGGTTCTTGCCGCGGTGCATGTGCTTCTCGCAGTACTTGGAGTCCGGGTAGGCCTCCTTGGAGCAGCGCCACTTCTTGCCGTCGGTCCGGCGGCACCGCCCGGGCTCCGGGTCCTCGTCCGCCTTCCTGCTGCCGAACCCCATCCCGTAGCAGCCCCAACCCACTGCATGCATGCAGAAAGAAACCATCAGCTTGATCGATCAGCTGCACGCAGCAACGTCAACCAACGGAAACAAGCGAAATACTATATGGCAACGAAAAGGAAAGGTGGCGAGTGGTGCGTACACGAGGGCGCCTGCGCCGGCGGGAAGGCGAGGGACGGGGAGGTGGCGAGTGCGGAGTCGAGGATCCGGCGGAGCGGCGGCATGAGGTACGACGGGATGGGCTTGCCGGACGCCAGGCACTTGTAGATGAGCGCCTGGTGCTCCAGCTCCAGCCACTGCGTCGCCGTGAACGGGTACTGAGCAGCCCCGGCTCCGGCGCTGTTGGTCATCATCATCATCTTCGCGATCACCGCGCGCGTGCCGCCTTTACCAAATCTCAAGACTGCTAACAGCGAGCAGAGGCGGCGCCGGCGAGGCACGAAACGTGGTGGTCGGAGAGTCGCGCGGCCTATAGCTGCTATCGCGGTGGAGATGTGCCGAGAGCGCCGAGTGGATGCGCAGGGGCGAGTGGAGTGAGCACTCCGTGAGGTCGGGGACAAGGGGTTTTGTAGTGGGTCGCGTCCGCCTGGGTTCGAAGTAACCTAAACCACCGGATCGTGTATTCGTGTTCCCGCGGTTGTGATGCAAGTAAACTTCAAACTAATAGCTCTGATCAACCCCGGTGATTTGTTCCTGATATATCAAGAAGACAATCCGTCATTGGCGACGTGTAGTACAGTTTAGGCTAATACGCGTAGTACAGATTAGCGTTCTCATGACCGGATGGCAGGAGCAGATGGGACGTGCCGTTCAGTCAGTGAGGCAGTCGCTGCGCACGCATCCGTTCGCGTGACCGAAGCAAGAGAGGAGGCGCGGTACGTGACCGGTCAGTACCTTGGCTGCTAGTTTGCGCCATAGTTTAAGCTGAGGTCGTACAGCGCGCAGGTCACTCCGTCAAGCTGCAGGGCGCGCGCTGCGGAATCTGCCGTGCCGTGCGCGCAGGCGAGCAGCTGAGTGGACGCGGCGGAATCTACGTGGACGCGGAGACGACAGAGTTTCACGCCGCCGTCTCAAATAAACACACTCACTGCCCAGATCCTTTCTGCTGGCTGCACGAAACACCGTCAGTTACGAATTCCAAATGAGATTACAAATGAAACGTTTATTTGAATGTTGGGTCACATAGGGTTTATTTTGGTCCTGATGTCCTGATTTCATCATTCTAAGCAGCTGATCTATAGTTGGCATTCTACTCGTAGATCTGCATCTGCTGTAAGTGACGGGGAAAAGAAATCGTGGATCACCTAGAGCTTATTCAGGGCTTCTCCTCCTAGGTGGCTTTAGCCGTGGTTCGTTGTTCCTCTCTCTGCAAGCTGCAGGTGTTGCTAGGGTAGATTAGATGGGGGTAGAAGGCAGGACCATCTCTGAAGTCTGCAGTCATGGCTGCTGTCCAAGTCTGCATTTTGTTACCGCGGTCCCAGACCGCACAGCTTTACGCGCGCAACATCATAAACAAAGGGGCCTGCACTGCGTCTCCTACACTGTTCACACATGTGTGTGCCTGTTCGATTCAAAGCTCCCTGCCCTGCCCTGCCCTGCCTGCTGCCAAAGCAGGCGGTAAAAGAAGACAGCGCGGAGATTACCCTGCGGATGCGTGCAAGTACTGACGCCGCAGCATGCTTACACAGAGATAGAGATAGAGAGAGAGGAGACGTAAAGATGCCAGGCGATGCGAGCGCGACTTGCATTGTACTACACGCTTGAAAACACGCTGCTCTGCTCTCAGGCTTTTGTACACTGTTCGTGCATGCTGCCTGCGGTCCTGCTCCATGTGTCCTGGCCTACCTGCCTGCCTGCCTGGCTTACAAGTTGTACTGTACGTGTGTATGTTTTTGTTGACTGAAAGATTATCCACGACAATATCATCCAGAATCTGGTCGATCGACGTCGGTTAAGTTCGTATTTACTGGGTGTCGTCTATCAAGGAGGAGATTATGCACAACGAAACCAGTCACATGTCAGCTTGGTGGCAGGTCGAGTTTTGGGCATCCGATAAAAGCAAAGCCGAAAGTGCAGGTAACTGACTGGCTAGCTTGGGCAGAGGATAAGCTGCGAGGACCTGCGAGCTTTTTCAGGTTCACCTGGCTGGTTCCGCCAGGTGAGACGCAGCGAGCTCGGTGCCTGCGCGTTCTGTCTTCGACAGAGGTGATGGCTCATGGCTCGTCGCAGTCACGATACTTTTCCTTTTCAGTGCTAACTAGAGGAGTAATATCGTATGGAGTTGCTGCAATAGTGCGGATTCACTTTCCTTTGAAATAGCTACTACGTACACAGGAAAAAAAATGAATGGGCCAGAAAATAACTGGCTTAAAAAATAAACGGGCCTCAAAAGAGTGCGAAAGATCCCCGTCGTGTTCATACACGCGTTGCTAGGCCTATGGGCCACTCTACACCGTACAGTTCTGGGCTCGGGTAAGCCAACCGTCAATGGCCAGCACCGTACAGAACAGAACACCGGGGGGGGGGAGCGGACACTAGTTACTCTGCCATAATCATGATGCGCCTTGACCCATCAGGCCATTACAGAGAGTGAACAGACAAGAACACAAAGAAACACTGGCTTATTTGCCTTTCTTATGAACTGTGCTGATGTGCTTTTGTTTTACTGCTGACCAGAGGCCGGGGTGTAAGTAGTTAAACAGTACTGCCTCTCTATTTTTGCTGCAAGTACACTCACTCCACGCGTATCGCTCTTTGTTGTCTCTTTTCTGCGGCGTAGTGAACAGGTAAGCTGGGGGGCTTCACGGCAGAGAAAGCAAGTCATGCGAGGGCTGACGAGGTGTCTCTTTTTGCTGTGACAACGTTGGGTTGGGTTGGGTAGGGCAGGCAAGGGGCATGATAGCTCAGCCCTCTAGTTAGTTGACCTTCAGCCAACGGTTGTGATGTTAGTGTGAAAACTCTCTTTCCATGGCCTGTCACCGTATGATTATGATTCAAGCATACCTGATCCCATGATGATGCTTTCAGGAAGCATCCACTACTCTTTGCTCTTGGAAAGAAAACACCTTTCTCCCTGCCAGAAAAGAAAAATCACAATGTATCATCAGACCCACACGATACGTCATACGGGCCTGTCCAGCCCTACAGTTTCCTCGTCTCCTCCCAAAGTTTGCCCTTCACTCAGCAGGTGATCAAACGAGCAAGAAAAAGAAGAAAATCGCGCATGGTGTCGTCATGCGGTGCAGAAGCGACACACACATCGGTACACCATAATCAGTCGGAGTCACGGGCTCGGAGCACGTGTTTTGTCACCCTCTCCCTTCCATGATGAATTAAGGGTCCTAGAAGCGGTCGGTCAGATGGGCCGCCGGCCATCCCGTCTGATCCACAGGTGCATTGGCATATGTCCACACTGCACAGACCACCTCCTCCTCTCCCTGCCACACCATGCTCGATCGCGGCCGCGTTCGCAGCGGTCCGTGCTGGCAATCTCTGACAGGTGGGTGGTAAATGATCTCAGCGTAACAGGTACAGTAGGAGTTACATGTTCTCCTACCATGCTGGGGCTCATTCAGAAACGCATTTCCGTAGCGGTGTTGGTTGAGACAGACCACAGGAAGTACGTGTTCCGTAGTGGGCGATGCTGTAGTTAGTGCAGGGCAGCTCGAGAGACCACACGGGCAGTGGCGATCGAGACGAGCCACCGGTCTGGTCATGGTGATGCCAAGGACTTTCTGGTCACCTCAAACGGGCGCTTGCCGGCAACGCAGGGTGCACATGCCCGCGCGCAGCCCTACCACAGAAGATGAGGATCCAAACGTGGTCTTCGTCATCTGCCAACAGCGTTCCTGGCCGGTGAGAGGGGAGCCGGCAGCAGCGTGGCAGTAGCATCAGGAGGCACCAGCCACCAGCGCCTTTCCAAGCGCAGCTATAGCTGATGGCATCTCTCTCCCTCTCTCTCTCTCTCTCCTCCGTGTCTCTGACTCTCCGTGCGGCCGGCGACGAGGTGTCTGTCCATGCTTTCGTAGGAGTACCAGTAGCAGCAGCAGCGAGGGTCTGCGGCATGGCGAGCGGCACATGCAGCGGCTGAGCGGGAAGGGGCGGTCAGAAAGACTGCAGCAGGCAGGGGAGCAGGCGCGGTCAGTGGCTGGACGAGCTCGGTGGTGCTGCTACTCGTGGCAGGCACATACACTGCGCGTCTGCGACACCCTACCACGCCGCGCCCACGGGCGAAGTCCTTTCCCTGTGCGCACGCACGCACGCACCGTGTACCATTCATCTCAGCTTCGCTGCGTCGTCGCAGGTTCCTCCAAATCTCCCGGTCAAAAGCGCTAGGCCGTACGCTAAAGAAAAAGCACGGCTGCAGCTGACGGGGCGACGGAGGCTTTGGAGGATAAGCCACTGTCATGGGAGAGAAGGCCTGGCTCCAGAACTAGGTCTGTATGTACTGAGAACAACTGTGTGTCCACAAAAAGCTGTCAACCAAAAAAATGCACGTTAGTCAGGCCAGCGGATAACCTTGCATCGATAGAAGGTTATAAAGCTACAGGTTTTGAACATGCCAAAATTTTATCCCCAAGAAGATATAGCTGAGTAGGGAAAGGAAAAGGTGCATTTGGAAGAGCCTAAGTTGGATTTCAAGCTTGAAAATGACGCCCGATTATTACATGATTGGGTGTGGGCCTACAATTCCATCAGCCTTCAGTTTAACAGAAGTAGCACAGAAATTCTATTGAAGGAAAAGGGGAAGGGAACAATGCAATTTAATACTACCTTCATAAAGGGCCTATCCCGGCTTGGGAAAGAACCAATGAAGCTCTCTTTTAAAAACAAGGAAACCTATGAAAGGAAAAAGATTGTTAGATGCCAACACCCTACGACTAACCAAAAATACAAGTCTTCCTACTCATACTGTATCACGTGATAAGTTTACTCTTCCAACCATAAAAAGAGCGATTTCTCATTGTACGACGTTGCATTGTTTCCTTAAATGAAAACGTTTCAGATGCCGAACTTTGTGAACGAAGCTTGTTCCAATCACGCGCGGGCCACGAGCTTAGTAAAGTGGGAGCTCCGTTTGGTGGTACTGGGCTACATGAGAGGCCAACATGGCCGCATTGTGTCCTGGGCTAAGTTCGAGGCCTAACTCACGCACGGGCCTAGGCCGCCCGTCATGCACGAATCCCAAGCCCGGCACGACCCGAAATTTTTCGTGCTGCACCGGACCATGGGCTTTGCCGACAGGTCGTGCTTCGGCCCGCCCAATTTCAGGCAGGCCCAATTCCAAGGATTAGGCTCCTCTGTCCTTGCTCTGCCTCGGGGAGGATCTCCCGTGGTCCGCCACCGAGCTCGCGCACCGCTGGCTCCTCGTCCGCAGCTCGCCCTCGGCGTGCCTCTTCTTGGCCACCGCCTCGTCGGCGTTTCCTTCGTCATCGGCCGGCGCTGACGGGGGCATACACGGCGAAGCAGGGCCCCTCCGGCACGTCGTCGCCGCACACGTGCAGCAGCGGCTGGAGCGCGTCGACGACGTCGCGCATGGCGGGGCGCGACTTGGGCACGCTGTGCAGGCAGTGGTAGGCGACCATGGCGGCCTCGTGCGCCGCCTCGGCCGAGTACCGGCCGTCCAGGCCCGGGTCCATCACGCGGTGCAGCCGCTCCGGCCGGCGGAGGTACGGCCGGGCCCACTCCACCAGGTGCTGCTCCCGCCCGCGCCGCCGCTTGTCGACGCTCCGCCGCCCGCTGAGCAGCTCCAGCAGCACCACGCCGAAGCTGTACACGTCGCTCTTCGCCGTCAGGTGCCCTGCACGCGCGCATCAATCGACGCGTACGTGGTCAGTCGCTAATCGTGGGGGCGATTCATCATTTTTCATCTAGCTGCAGACGGAGGTAATTGCCGGCCGGCTAGCCGCAGCAAACACGTGTTTGCATGGCTGAGACACGTAGTACGTCGTAGCTTACCGGTGAGTATGTACTCCGGGGCGGCGTAGCCGTGGGTGCCCATGACGCGGGTGGTGACGTGGGTGTCGTCGCCCTGTGGGCCCTCCTTGGCCAGGCCAAAGTCCGAGAGCTTTGCCGTGTAATCCTGAAAAATGCAGAAGTAGTTTAAGTTTGGTCAGTTCAGCGTCAATACTGTTACGTGCCAGGTCTAGTTTGTATACCACCGTTGATTTCGTGTCAAGATTAGGAGGTGCTTCCGTTCCGCTTGTTATCATGTGCATTTACTAGATCCGGAAGAGCTAGTAGCGACCGTTTTCTTAATTGCCGAATCGCGTGGCTCTCTGTACCGAGGCCAAGCGTCTAGAAGAGAAGAGTGGCGATCAATACGAGTACAACTTGGATTCGGGATGAGCAATTGACGTGTCTTGCACTGGCTTCTCTCTAGTACGTACTACCGCCAGCCCAGCCTAGCTAAGACAAAGCAACGACCGTTTCTGTATCGTCCGGATGCACCAACTAATTGGAAAAGTACGTTACTCGCCTGCTTCGAGAAACAGGAATATTAACTGTTGCCGGATTCGGTAGGAGGAGTAAACAAAATCGGAAAGAAGGCGCTCCGATTTCTTGCTAGTCTATGTCTTGTGAATTTGCCGCCACAACTAAGACATGAGCATGGTACAACTCCTCTAGCCAAATACCGACATGGCATATCGAGACAGGACTCACCGAGTCGAGCAGGATGTTGGATGCCTTGAAGTCGCGGTAGATCACCGGCGTGTCAGCCTCGTGCAGGAACGCCAGCCCCTTGGCCGCGCCCACCGCGATCTTGAGCCGCGTCGACCACGGCAAGCTCGACAGCAGGTCTGCAAATAATTTCGGTTCATTTTCACCTGCTCAGTCACTCCTCCATCGTGTAACAACAACAGGGCAGATGATAAGAGAGGCCGAGAAGAGGGAGCCTACTCTTGAAGAGGTGGTGCTCGAGGTTGCCGTTGGCCATGTACTCGTACACCAGCATCCTCTGCTCGTCCTGGCAGCAGTAGCCGATCAGCTTCACCAGATGCGGATGGCTCAGCATCCCCAGGTACACCACCTCAGCCTGTACGTGCACGCACATCATCGCCAATGGGTTAATTTTATCTACTTGAACAATCACCGAACAGAACCGTGCACATCTATCACCATGCATCCATGTATGTATGTATGTATGTACGTGATGCGTATAGTACCAGCCACTCGCGGTGGCCTTGCGGCCCGTCGGCGTCGAGGTACTTGACGGCGACGTGCTGCGGCTCGATCTCCCCGGGCCGGAGCCGGTCGTCGAGGTAGCCCTTGTAGACCGGCCCGAACCCGCCCTCGCCGATGAAGTGGCTGCTCGAGAACCCGCGCGTCGCGGCCTTGAGCTCGGCCAGCGTGAACGCGTGCAGCCCCGACGACGCCAGCGCCCGGGACAGGTCGTCCAGCGACAGCGAGCGCAGCCGCGCCGTCGCGCTGCGCATGCGCCGCACCGCCTTCTTCGTCGTCGCCGTCTTCTTCTTCTCGACCCCGCTCTCGCTGCCGCTTCCCTCCGCCGCCGCCGCCGCCGCCTCCCCGCCGAGGCCGAAGCAGTCGAACAACATCATCCTCATGGCCGGTGCCGGTGGTGCCGCTGCAGTTATTCAATCGAGTGCACTGCTGCTGCTGCTGCTGACGCTTTCAACCCGCTGTATTAGCTCAGATGCTCAAGGGGTCTGGTTGGATTAGACGGCCTTCTGGTTTGGTTTGGCACGGGCTGGGTGGGGGTATTTATAAGGGAAGGAACTGCCGGCCGCGCGCGCGCGGGGACGACGAGGGGGCTCGGCACGCCGCGGTCGGGTTTGTTGGTTGGGGCGAGATCCGTCTGAACCAGCCGTTTTGACCGGACCTGCTCGCCGTCCGGGGCCATGAGGCGACGCCGCCAACGGTCGTGCTGTCGTGTGCAAGGGCTAGGCTCACAGTGAGGTGGTCCATGTGTTTGCTTAACGTGAATCGGGCCTTATTTCAGAATGAAAAAAAAACGTGATTTCACATAATCACAATTCATGCGTACTAATTATATCATAAGAAAAAACAAACATCCCGGTTTCGGCACCCTTTCAAGATTGTTTTTAGTATCTATAGAAACTACTCCCTCCGTTTCGAATTATTTGACGTCAGTTAGTTTAAAATTGAATTAACCAACATATAATTTGAAACGGAGGGAGTATATATAACAAAGGTAAAAAAATTATAAGACAGGTGGTGTTTGAGCTTTGGAAGGATGAGCCTTCTCGATGACTGCACTCAGCTATGTTTATTACTCCATCCATCTCAAATTATTTGACACTAGTCAGATATTTCGAAATGGAGGTAGTACTTACTATTAAAAAAATTATGTTTATTACCATGCGTCGTATGCCGATGGCATCCTACGGTAAGAAGATGGTGACATCTCACCATCCCGTAAAGGCTTCTTTCTGAAGACCACTTCGTTTCTTCTGGTTCTTGTTCAGTAAACATGAATGTTTCTATTTTGGTTTAGCAAGGGGGACGGGGAACACGAGACCGCTTCTCGCCGAACCAAAATTCAACGGGCACATGCTGATCACGTCGTCTAATACTACCGTATCCACTTTGATCAGCAAGAAATTCGCGAGCACTTCTACCGTTATACGACGCCTCATACCCCGGCATTTTTCATTCCATTTGTTAATCAGTTAAACTTGGAAAATGTCAAAAGTAACAATTCCCACACACGGCAAGGCAATAGTTGTCCATTTTTTTTAAACCAGACACTAGCTAGCAATTACCGATGCGCTAATGCGACTACTAATAAACTACCGGTGCTCGTGCTCTCCGTGCAATCAGCGACAGGATCCACGAGCACATGCATGCACCCATTGTCAAATCGAGGAACGAGGAATCCAGGAAGACGGGAAGAAGGACAGCTTCATCCCAGCACCAACCCCATCATACGCGTATGCATGGCAAGCGATCGGCAACTGCTGTGTTTTCCTTCCTCATGTTGGATTCTGGTGCACATGTGGTTCCACGGAATCTTAGAATGGTTGGTGTGGAACCGGACGCACTGATTGGCTCCCTTTTGTCCTGGAGTAGGGATTATTAGTTGCACGATAGTCATAGACCGTCTAATGATTTCTGTAGCAGAGCTAACATGGAATGTCAGCTCATAATTAGTTAGAGGACACTAAAAAGTGGAAACAATACTTACTGGAAACAAGATCAAGATAAAAATGTTTGGAAGTAACATTGTCTTGCTGCTTACTGTCGAAGCATTCACTTTTTTCACTTTCACTCTGTTTTTTGTACACGCACCAAACAGGAAAGGAATAAAATGGACACCCAGCTTATTAAAACTCTGTTCCAGCTGATATGTGGGCTTATACAAATATACTACAAGTAGTCAGTTATCCATCTGAAAAATAAGCCTTAATTTCCAGCTTGACTCTTGACTCCCAACAACCCATCGTATCCAAACTCGCAGGAGCAACCACAGCCTGGTGAACGCAGTGGCTCTTGACAGTACGGAGCCGATCAACCAGACACACGACACTTCCATTATCGTCCAGCCGTTTCGTTTGGATGATTCGCTAATATAAAACCGGCGTGTGCTCTGCTAACGCGCGCGGTGTCTGAATTCCTCCGATCGACGAGGCCGGGCGAGTCAAGGCGACTCCAAACCCGGGCGACTCGACGACGGATCGACCATTACGCGACGGTCGACGAGATTCGCAGACATGATCTCTGTGGATTAACAACAACAACGATCGAGGGCACGTTCTCCAACCGCCACACTGCACGAGCGAGAAGGCATCGTCTCGATCGGGCATTTTGGAGCTGCATGTACCTGTGCACCGTACTGTTTCGACTAGAAAACGAGCTTAGTGGTTCGGCTTAGTTAACTACTGCCACTACTATTTAGGAGACCACCGATCTATTATCAGCTACGTACAGTACCAGCTTGCCTATTAGTATCCCTGACGCGGACAAAATGCGTCAAAAAAATGCTCAAGTAGCAGGGAAAAGTTATTATGAGGTGTTTACGAATGGTTACATGCTAATCGACCAACGTAGTGCTAATGTGTTTACCCACGATGAACATCATATCGTTCGAGTTAGTCCGTGTGTGGCTGTGTTGTTAGGATGCATGCGAGTCCAGGAATGGCAGGAGGGTTGGCTGCTCCCCAACTCCAAACCTCAACCACGGCACGCGGACGTTGCTCGGAGGCTCCCGGAGCGCGCGGACGTTGCGCGGAGACGGCGAGCTGGCCGACTCAGCTGACGCCGTGCAGTGCAGGTGCAGCTCCGCCGGTCTCGGACGCAAGGACGGCACCCACAACGATGGCGTGCTGCCGGAAGACGAATCGGGGGAAGCCGTTGGATCGAGAACGAGCGGTGGAGCCCGAGCCGACGCGGCTGATCGGAAACGGCCGTGCGGATCATTAGCAGGCCCAACCTGTCGGCCCACTACTAGTTAGGAACTACCATATCCACCGGACTGGGTTCTGTTATATAATATAGCCTGGGTGCCGATTCGCCAAGTGTTCACAGCCCAGCAAAGGATGAGAAGACCACTAGGCCCGGGTCTGCAGCTTCTGTCAGCGAGCGGTCCACCACCACGGCGTGCAAGCCCACTCGCCTCCACCACCACCACCACCACCACCACCAGCGAGCGGTCCACCACTCCGTTCTCCGGCCACCTTCGCTTCTCCCTCGCCCTCGGCAAATCCCCTTATCCGCCGTGAGCCGTAACCCGGTACCAGGCCACTCTCTGCACCCTGTAAACGGAAACCCCCCTCGCCGCTGACGGGGCGGGACCCGCCGCCCGTCCCCAACCCGCTTCCTCCTCGCGGTCGCGGCCGGCGGGAGGGCGCAGAATGGACGCCGCCTCATGCTGCCGCGTAAGCGCCCGCCGCACGCCCATCCCTCTCCCTTCCTTTCTACAAACCTTTGGAGCCTTCCAGAGTGCTCAGCTGACGGATTCGTACCGCTTCCCGTCCCCCGTCGCAGGTCTTCTCCACGCAGCGGTGCCGCTTCCCGCTTCGCAGGTTGGCGGCGCCGCCGCGGCCGTTCTGCACCGACTCGGGCGGGCTCGTCGCCCCATCGATCTCGAAGCGGCGGTCAAGGGGGCCTGTCATGGCGGCAAAGAAGGCCGCCGAGGGTGAGTCCCGTTATAGGGGTTTGGCGAGGGTTTCCGGTGAGGAATTGGCGCGTATTTGTTTGGTACTGCTGTAATTCCAGTACTGGAGGTGGAGTAGGTTGCACTTGGTGTCCGAATTTGGCTAGGTTTGGTACGCCCTTGTGGGGGAACATTGAGCATAATCGTGCCTGTGATGATGCGCTCAATGGATTCCGTGTTTGGTTTGTGTTTCTTCTGTTCGAGCCACTAAGCTTGGTGAGCTGTTGGTTGGGCTTTGGTCACACTGCAATTTGTGTTGTCACATATATATGAAGCATACCCCTGTACTAAGCTTAATCTGGTTGGTTTGACTTGAGATGTGTTAAGATTTTTTCATCTTTTGCAGCTCGCACGGCTTTTGTTCTTTGGAGTGATTATGCATAATGGTCTTACTTCATCATATAGTTAGGCTTGCTACTAATATGTTAAAACGCTGCTGCTCCCTAACCCCATGAGCATGACAGTCACGCTTCAAATTCGAAAATACAAACAGTTTGAAATCCCTTTTGGCAATGGATCCTGCTTCCAATGCCATAAACTGAACATTAATCAATACATTTGTCATATCTGTTCTTGCTAGGTACAAAACAAGATGATGGAAAATACAAGCATACTGTGGATCTCCCAAAAACAACATTTGGGTTGAGGGCAAATTCAGTAATAAGGGAACCAGAGCTCCAGAAATTGTGGGAGGAGAATCAGATTCTGAAAAGGGTATCTGAAAGGAACACTGGGGTGAGTCGATCTTTCAAGCAAATCTAAAATATTTAGATTGAACAATTTTTCTAATTTAGTTTGTTTCTGTGGGCCGTTTGATCAGGCTACATTTGTTCTCCATGATGGCCCTCCTTATGCTAATGGTGATCTTCATATGGGGCATGCGCTGAATAAAATCCTCAAAGATATTATCAATCGCTACAAGGTATTAGGCCACTGTTCATCTTACTTTATGTCAATGTTTCAGAGTAATAGCTCCGTTTCGCTCTCTTCTCTGTGCAGCTGCTTCAGAATCATAAGGTGTCTTTTGTCCCTGGTTGGGATTGCCATGGCCTTCCAATAGAACTAAAAGGCAAGTGCATATTACAGAAAGACATTTGCAAATGTCCACTTTTTCTAAGCTCATCTAGTTATTTTTCGAATGGGATTGCCCCACTTCCATATGGAGATCACAGGTTCATACAGCATGGAGAAAAAACAGAACAACAACAAAGCCTTTGTCTCAAGCACGTTGAGGTAGGCTAGATATGAAACCAAACTAGGTTTCATATCCATAGGATGGCTGGTTTTGATGTTGGCTCCACAAGCCTATCACAACCCTCCTCCTTTACCCGGGCTTGGTACCGGCTATACCTAGAAAGACATAGGCAGAGTTATTCATACAGCATGGAGGTTTGAGAAAAAAAAGAAAACTGGGGTGGGGGGGTGGCGATCACCCCCGCCTACCCTTAAGCTGCTACCAGATCTCTAGATAGCCACATAGAGCCAGTTACAAAAAAAAACTAATCTCACCTAGTTGTGGTCATGTATTGGATTGATGGAATAATTACAGTTTACAACAAACTTGTATGCATTTATGAGACCGGCGAAGTAACTGGCAATAATCACAGTTAACTATTTTCTGCAGTTTTGAAGTCAATGGATAAGGAAACTTTGAGCGCCCTGACACCCATAAAATTAAGGCAAAAAGCTGCAAAATTTGCTAAAGCAACAGTTGATGCACAGATGAAATCTTTCAAGGTAATAATTCTTTATTCCTTCTGAATTATTTTAGTGGCAAGCTGATCTAAGCGTCGAGAAGTTGTTAATATCTATGTTGGTGATATTTTATGGTGCATTTGTTACTTTCTAAACACAAGGCAAACTCATGCAGAGGCCCTCATTCTGTTAATCGTAATGTCTTTTCGATTTTTTAGCGTTTTTATATCTTGTATTGACATGAAATACTATTTTTTTTGCAGCGGTTTGGCATATGGGCAGATTGGGACAACCCTTACCTAACTCTCTCACCAGAATATGAAGCTGCCCAGGTTTCCCACTGCTACTTACTAACTATAGGAGTTATGACATTACAGTATTGTCTATTTTACATGAATAAGAACCTGGATGTTGACTTGAGTTCGCTTACCAGTATCTTTATTCTTAATAAAACTAGAAAAAACGGCAGCCCGGTGCACGTAGCTCCTGCTTGTGTAGGGTCAAGGGAAGGGTCTGACCCACTTTGGGTCTTTTGTACGCCACCTTTCCCTGCATTTATGCAAGAGGCTGTTTCTAGGACCCGAACCCGTGACCTCATGGTCACAAGGCAACAGCTTTACCGCTGCGTCAGGGCTCCCCTTCTTTGATAAAACCAGATTAGTGTATAATTTTGTTGTTTTTCTATTGTGTTGTGGGTGACCGGCGGATATTCATGTACAATACAGCGGAGTGTAAATGTGAACTATGTGTTCCAATGACAGAAATTATTAATTTTACTGTCTTTACCATTCAAACCATTCTGCTCTTGCTAACAAATACAACAACATTAACTTCTGCATTTTGCTATGCTAGTTGGAAGTGTTTGGTCAAATGATTATGAAAGGATATATCTATAGAGGACGAAAGCCTGTCCATTGGAGTCCGTCATCACGTACAGCTTTAGCAGAAGCTGAACTGGAGGTATGATGAGAATACCTATTCTTTTGTGTAATATCATGGGTTTTGAACCATTCCTAATGTCGAGGAAATTAGGAATATCACACAACAATATGTAAATCCTGAGCCATATAGAATAACTGTGTTGATGACATTTTGATAATTCTGTAAAGATGTCGCTAGGGAATGGTTTTAGATCTGTGTCTATTGAAACAAACCAAATCTTACATGAATATTAATTTGGTGGCAACAGTAAGGCAGGCTATTGTTTTGAATGAACGAATTAGATCAGGTCGGTTTGAGCACATAGATTTCTGGTTTACAGATGCTGAAAGCAAGATAATAGATAACTGTTTAAATTCATTTAGTTACATAGTGCCTTTGCAATTTTATGGAATAGACATTTGGTTAACAATGGTTTTGTGAAATCTAAAATATTAAGGATTTTCTCGGTATGGGGGTTTCGGATTGAAATCCTAAATATTCCTAGAGCAATACCCCACAAAATGGCATATGAGCACTGTACCATTTACTAAAAAACTATATTGCATCTTACATCCTTTATTATGTAATGGCATAGTCTCCATTATGCAAAAGGGTCATCCTCTACCTAATTTATATGTTATATTTTATGCAAAGTTGTACAATACAAATATTTTGCACATACCAACAACAATCAATGTAGACTTGTTTTGGATAGTATGGGAATTCTAGAAACTCAAGTATTCTTTTCTTGTCTGTATCTTTTTAAAGATATTGGAACTTCTTAAGTCTTCCACTTCTGTTTTCCTAATTTTGTTCATTGTGTTTTTTGCCTCATGAATGGCCTGTTTATGTTTTTCAGTATTCAGAAAATCACATTTCCAGGAGCATATATGCTGCTTTCAAGATAACCAATCCATCTAATCCTGGGTTGCTAGATGGATTTTTTCCAAATGTACGTTTAGTCATATGGACCACTACCCCGTGGACTATCCCGGCTAATGCTGGTGAGGTGATGCCTTGTTTGCTTTAATGTGAGGAAAACTTCCATTGATAGTCCCTTGAAATGCAATCTCACGAGAGCTTTTGTAAATTATCTAAAAATCTGCTGGCCAGTATGTCAGTAATGTATGTTTGGTTGATTTTCAAGCTATATACATCTGTATACAGTGAAACAAAAAAGGAATAAATGCGAGAACTTAAATATCAACTTAGCTTTTGTGTTTGTAGTTCAACGTCAGATCAACAAAAAGTCAAAAGGTACTCCACTCTTTAATAGACTGTATAGTAAAACATATAAAAGATGGATATATTAGATGAATGTGGGATGATGAGGTCACAAAATGCAGATCTATGTATCCATCATTACAAATGGATTCACTGTGCTTCTTTGAACTTAGTTCTTCAGCAGTTTCTCCTGCTTGTTATACTCTTTTAATTTTTTTGAACATTTTTTTGTGAAATATACTAAGGTTGTTATACTTGTTCCACAGCGGTTGCTGTGAACCCAAAGCTTAGTTATGCAGTCGTTGAGGTACATTCTGTACTGGAAAGTGAGTCAGCATCTGGTGGTAAACTACGTAAAGTTGGGAATATTCTGAACTCTGAAAACAAACTCTTTGTTATTGTGGCTTCTGATCTTGTCTCAACTCTTGAGACCAAATGGGGCGTGAAACTTTTAGTCCAGAAGTCATTTCCTGGATCAGCCTTGGAGCACTGCAGGTTTGGTTGTTTTGCATCTCTCACTTCATTATTGCTGTGTAGCTGTTGGTTGACATGTGTTTCATGCTATGCTCCATGATTCAGGTATATCCATCCTGTGAATGGTATTGAATGTTCTGTTGTTCTTGGAGGCGATTATATAACAACTGAATCTGGAACGGGTCTTGTTCATACTGCCCCTGGCCATGGCCAGGAAGATTACCAAACTGGTCTGAAATATGGGCTACCTATCATTTCTCCAGTGGATGATGATGGAAATTTCACTGCTGAAGCAGGACAATTCAGTGGTTTGTCTGTCCTGGGAGCTGGCAATGCTGCAGTTGTCAAGTATCTGGATGAACACCATTCTCTTATTTTAGAAGAGTCTTACAGTTAGTAACTTGACAAAATCCTGCTTACTCTTTTGATTTCAGTTTTCGTTATGATAAATTTCTTTTAGAAGTTCTCCTGAGCACTGTTCCCCTTGGTTGTCAGAACACAAGTACCCCTATGACTGGAGATCTAAAGAGCCAACAATATTCCGAGCAACTGAACAGTGGTTTGCATCTGTGGATGGTTTCCGTAATGCTGCAATGGATGCAATTAGACGCGTAACTTGGGTTCCTCCTCAGGTATTTAAACTTATTTTGGTATTTTTTTATGGGCATCCTATGTTTGATGCTGAAACCTGTGCTTATTTTTCACTGGTTCATTATTTCATCAAATTCTTGCTCTGAACCTTTGTTCGGCCTGATAGTGTTAGGGACAAAGCTCACTAGAATATCAGTATGCAGAAGTTCTTCACTTATCTCCCCCCCCCCCCCCCCCTTCACTGGTAAAAAGAATTGTAGTAGTCTGCCAATCTGGTTCAGAACGTTGTTATGTCTGATGGAAGTGATGCTTAGTCGCATTGTGACCAAGCAGCTGCATGGTTAGTTCAATGTAATATGATTCAGCTTGTTTTTGTCACGGACCGACCAGCGGGTGGATTTTGTGAGCGACAATGAAGAGGGTAGTCGTGTCGTGGACTCGTGGTTCACAGAGGGATGTGGCCCTGGACGTGGGGGGAGTCGTGGTCGGCTCGCCGCACCACTGAGGCAGAAATGTACAGAGAGATTATACTAATTTGTTGCTTGCTTTATTCCAATTCACCTGACCCTTTTATAACCAAGGGTGGGCTCAACCGACTAACAATGTTGCAACAATGAAGGAATTAAACAATCAATCTTATCTAACTATCCCAATGCTAACCGACTGCAAGCAGATCAAGATTGGCGCCTAAACTGCTGGATTCTTGTTCCGGTGTTTGTATGTAAGGCCCACCATGACAGTTTTCCTTTGTAACCCTTCATCTGATATCTTCTATGCTAACCTGCAATGACCGAATCCTATATTGCTTGTTACTTTAACTGTTGCCATGTTCTGTTGTTTGGTAAGCAGACAATGCTGATTGACGGTTTTACCTTCCCAGGGTGAAAACAGGATTGTAGCCATGACCTCCAGCCGTTCTGATTGGTGCATTTCACGGCAGAGAACTTGGGGTGTTCCTATACCAGTTTTTTACCATGTGGACTCACAAGAACCTCTTATAACTGAAGAAACTATTGAACATATCAAGGGTATGTTAATGCTATATTTTCCTTGTATTTCTTCGTCAGGTTCATATTTCAAACATCATCGTAGTCAAGAAGCTGCACATCTAAGTGTCATATTTGTTAGCTGTTAAAGATATAGTCATATTAGGAGTCTTATTGTACTCATGTATTGAGTCCTTTTCCTATTTCATATTGTACTCATGTAACCCATATATATTGCCCCCTTGGGGACATTATTCAATATAAGCCATACTCATAGCATCGGCATCTGTAGACAGTTACCCTGTAAATAAATAGTTTAATGCAGACATATAAATGTTTCCATGCATACAAACTTCTTGACATTTTTGTAGTTCATGGTCGTTTCTTCTAAATGCTGTTGCTATATTCCTAGCCAGCCCACTTTAGAACATTTCTGATATCCCAATATTCATCCTTTATGACTGTACCATATATATCTGATCTCGAATTGCATTAATATACCTACTGATAATTATATGTTGTGTGTTGTGCAGCTATTGTGTCAAAGAAAGGCAGTGATGCATGGTGGTACATGACAACTGAGGAACTTCTTCCAGAAAAATATAGAGAGAAAGCATCAGAGTATCGTAAGGGAACTGATACAATGGATGTTTGGTTTGACTCTGGTAGCATTCTACTTTCATTATTCCTCAACTGAACAGTGTTAATAAAATGCTTTTGTTGTTTTCCAACACATAGAACTACGGGCAAATCGAGTATTCAGAATTTTGAAACCTTTCCTCATATCTTCATCTTTACTTGATCGATGATTCAGGTTCCTCATGGGCCGCTGTTTTAGCGAAAAGAGATGGTCTGAACTTTCCAGCAGATATATATCTGGAAGGTTCAGACCAACACCGAGGATGGTTTCAGAGTTCATTGTTGACCAGCATTGCTACTACAGGTAATTTATTTCATGTGAGGTACATCAGATATACTTGTCTCTGGCGTGTCACAGAAGCTTTTTGATTTATTTTCCTTAATTCTTTCTTTGCTATCCAGAGTTCTCATTTCTGCGAAATAGTTACTTTTTTTGGAGATGGGTAGTTTCCTATTTCATCCATTGTCATAGCTTATCCTAGAAATGCATTTTGAGCCTTTTGAAAAGATATGACAATTCAACATTTCTTATTCAAAACTGAAGATATACCATAATTTTTCTTTATTTTTCCATGAAAAAACAGGCAAGGCTCCATACCGAACTGTTATTACACATGGTTTTGTATTGGATGAAAAGGGTTTCAAAATGAGCAAATCTCTTGGCAACGTAGTTGACCCAGAGAAAATGATTGTTGGTGGAAAGAACCAAAAGGTATGTTTCTCGAGATTATTCCCTCATTGATTTTGCCAAATATAATGCTAATCCCCCTTGTGCAGGAAGAACCAGGTTATGGAGCAGATGTCCTCCGTCTATGGGTTTCTAGTGTTGATTATGCTGGCGATGTGTTGATTGGTCCACAAATCTTGCGCCAGATGTCAGACATGTACAGAAAACTACGAGGCACAATGCGATTTCTGTTGGCAAATCTCCATGATTGGAAAGTATGTTCAGGTGGTCAAACATATGTCATCATTTCATTTTATGATAATGATGTACCATGAGGTGTCAAGGAAATCAAGATCCGGACCTGTGTTTAGGAATATATCTTTTGTAATTTGGAACTATTTCAGTAGACATCCACTTAGTTATACGGACTGCTAGATGTTCTTCGATGGCCTTTGCTTCTGAGTTGAATGATCATACTTTAATATTCCTTAACTGTTGTTTTTGCCTTTCTCTATGTTTTTGTTACTGCACCCATAACCTTAATACCTTATTACTTTTTTTGTTTCTTGTCACAGCCAGAGGATTATGTGGCCTACAATGAACTACCAAAAATTGACAAGTATGCACTTTTCCAACTGGAAAATGTTGTGGCTTCCATGAAGGATAGCTATGAAAATTACCAGTTCTATAAAATATATCAGGTGTGTCAACATTCTCTTAGTCATACCTTTGACTATATGTTCATTCTCCTTTTCTTTTCATTTCATTTTCTTCTACACTCTGTTATGAGTGGTGGCATGCATTCACATATATGCACTGTTCAAGTTTCAGTGTGTTAGTCATAATTAGATTATTGACTTATTTTTCTTGCTATTCAGATGCTTCAAAGATTTGCCATTGTTGATTTGTCCAACTTTTATTTTGATGTTGCGAAGGATCGGCTTTATGTTGGGTACATCATATTCATTTTGTAGCCTGATCTTACTTTATTAGATGGAAAATGTTGACAGTTTATGCTGTTAATAATGCTTCACCTTGTAATGATGTGATGTTACTTCTGTCTTCTTATCAGAGGCCGGATTAGCTTCACAAGGAAAAGTTGTCAAACAGTCCTCAATGCACATTTACTCTACCTTGTTAGGGCCATTGCACCAATTATGCCCCATTTAGCTGAAGATGTCTGGCAGAACCTACCCTTTCAATATACCTTGCAAGATGGATCCCCTGCACAGTTTGTTTTTGACCTAAAATGGCCAGAAAAGAATGAAGAATGGCTCTCAGCTCCAAAGGACGATGTTGATTTTCTGAGTATTATCCTTGAGGTATCCAAGTTTCTGCATACCTTTGGTGTATTCATAATAGGGTACCCTTAGTTTGTTCAATTTAGACCCCTAATTGCCATTATTTTTATGTTGAATTGCTATTCCTTGTTTCATGAATCTTATTCTTTATTTCATGAATGTTCTTTTTATTACTTGGCTCCCTCTTGGAGATCAATATCTTATTTTATCAAATTTTGTTGGTAAGCAGTTGAGGTCAGAGGTGAACAAAATTCTGGAGAATGCTCGCACAGGAAAGCTTATAGGTTCTAGCTTAGATGCAAAGGTTTATCTCCATACTGAAAGTACCAAAACAGTGTCAAAGCTAAAGGAGCTATCTTCTGCATCTAATGACGCAGATGCACTGCACCGTTTATTCATCACATCACAGGTAAAAGACACGGTCTTCACAAAATCACTTCCCTCTGTCTGCTTGCAATCTGTTTGACATTCCTTACTCTGCAGGTGGAGGTTCTCCCATCCCTAAATGAAGAAAATATATCATCTGTATCTTACACAGGGAAGTTCAGTGACCCACGCACGGGAGACATCTGGATTGGCGTGACTCGTGCTGATGGTGCAAAATGTGAAAGGTGTTGGAATTACACTCTGGACGTGGGGTCCTTCCATGATCATCCTACTCTATGTGCACGGTGTTATGGTGTCATAGATTTGCAGCCACAACCTGCTGCCGCCGCTGTCAGCTGAGGATGAAAATTAGTATTACCCTGATTGAACCATCGACAGCTCATTCAGATGATCATTGTTGGAGTTCATTCATTAGAGAAAGCCTTTACAATACTATTACTACTTTTTTACTAGAAAGATCTCTAAAGACGTTGCAGAGGGGAGGTTGTCTGGAACTTCAGTCCGCATATCAAATTTTGCCTGTAAAAAGGTATGGAACTTCAGTTCGCACCTCATATTTTGCCTGTCAAAAGTTGTACATTAAATTCCCAAAGGTCACGAAGATTACTGCCTAGAGCTTACAGTTTGAACATAAAACCTCATTGACTGCAAGTTAGTTCTGTAAAAACTTATCAGGACATCAAATCCATCTTTACTGGTGCAATTGAAACAACAAAGTACTCGTGGAATACAAAGACACGATTGTTTTGTACTTCAATTCTGGGTTGAAAACACAGCTCAGACGATTATGGTCAACAGAATCTGTTTAATGTTGATCCACCTTACAAGGTGGTCCACGCGCCGGCACTGCACCTCGTTGTCTTCCTCCACGGGGAAGAAGGCCGAACAAAAACTGAGAAGTCACCAGCCACGAGTGTCAATTCCAATTCACCCGACACGCTTTGAACACACGAGAGTTGCGAGCGAAGCTTAACGCTCCTACCCGTCGGATCCGAAGGTTGGAGGAAGACGAGGAGGTCACGGAGGCGACACCAGCAGCGAGGGGCTCCCCTGCGGCGGCGCCGTCGGTGGCGATGGCGTCCTCCGCCGCCGCGGCTCCAACCTCCGAGGAGGATGCGCTGTGAGTCTGCTTCCCCCCCGTCCCCTAGGTCTTAGTACGCGTGCCACCGGGCTCTTGACGTAGGGCGATTGCGCGTTTGGTGATGTTTGATCTGACGCACACCGCAAGTTTAAGCAAAATTTCAGTCCATTCGGCGGGACAATTAGGTTTACTGATGGGTCTGCTCTGTGCGCGCGGCGAGATCGGAGCGTTGGTGGTTCGCTGGGGCTCGCTGCCATATGCTTATGACCATTCAAGTTACCAGATAAAATTGGATTTCCAGGAGTGTCAGCCAAAGAGGTCGCTTCGCTTTTTGGCATGTGGTACCGTTTTGGTACTTGGCAGAATTGCCAGTTGCTAGTTACATTTGCCACCCTGGTGGACTTTTTTTTTTCGAAAGCAAACCGTGGTGGATTTATAAGGCTAACACTGACAAGTCACTACAGCAAGTCAGCAACTAAGGAATATACTTGAGAATATTTTGGCTAACGTTCTCCCACCATTTCCCTGCTAATGGACTATTACAAAATGTGGAGATAGAATACGAAACAATTCAGGACCCTTCAGTGGTTAAGTGATGGTGACAACCTGTCTCCTCTTTACGCAATGGAGTGTACAGTAAGAAATCAAGACGACGAGATCCGGCATGGATGGAGCAAAAAGGAAGAAATGGTCACCGAGTCAACGAGTACCTAATATTTCGCAAAAGGTCATGAATTTTTAGTTGGCCGAGGCCTAAAATCAAGCACCTGTTTTTCCAATGGGTGCTGCTTGCTTTGGCACAACCAAATTTAACATACAACCTCGCTCTGTTCCAGAACAGACGTTCAGACGACCAGAACAAGAAGAAAACAACTAAAATTGAGTGTTTGAAGGAGTATCAGTTGAGATTACCGTAAAAACGGAGCAATTTGATACTTGTCTGGAGTAAAATTTTGCGTGACCCAAAGGTTTTGGGGGAGTCTAATTTTAAATCAGCTGAAAAACAGAGGATTATTTCACTCAACGTTCACAACTCTTATATCTAGATCTAACATATATAACTTACAATTTTTTATAGTTAATATATAAGCCTATAAAAATAAAAAATAATTAACAATAGGCATATTACATAGACTGGACATATTGTGTATTGAGTGAAGTAGATCCCAAAATTTCAGCTGAAAAATAACATTTTTCGAAAAGTTTTAGGCTGGCCAGAATTCTATACGGAAAACAAATCTGTTTTAAATGGGCCCACTGCCAGGCGTACGAGTCGTGTCACTTTTCCTTCCTTCCCACCTCCCCCTCCAGTTGCTCGGAGGCGAAGCTTCACTCCCGCGTCCCGCCTCCGGCCTCCCCCCTCCCCCCCTCCGCGCCGACGCCTCCGGTCACCGCCACCGACCGCTCACCACGCTCCTGGATCCTCCACCAACCAGCCCACCCGGACCCAAAAACCCGCCCGCGCGCGCGCGTATTAAAAACGGACGCCTCTCCTCTCTCCCCCCCGCCCCGCCCCGAAGCACACGCGCCTAGCGACTAGCGCAGATTCGTTCCACGCCGCTTCCCTCGCCGTGCTCCCAGATCTCGCGCGCCCCACCTCTTAAGGTACGGACCTCGTGACCGTCCCCCCGAACGCTTGTGTCGTTCAGCCTCGGATCTCGCCCCCGTGAATTGTGGTTGATTGTTTTGAACTTATTTTTGCGGGTGTGGTCTTGGTTGTTCCCGTGCGGGGTGTGAGGGGAGGGATCTCTCGTCTTGAATGGATTGATTTCGCGGCCTAGGTAGCAGAAATGAAGATGAGAGGTCGGACTGTGCCTATCCATCTGGATCTAGGCGGCGGTTTCGTGTTGGAAGCTCGTAATTTCAATTCTTAGAAGGTGGGCCAGGTTCTTAGTTTTGTGATCTTTGCCGCGTTTCGTTTTCCGGGGTCGATTTTGTGGCGGGAATTTCTCAATATAAGATGAAGCTTGCGGAATCAGGGGGGTTGGATCAGTGATCTGCTTGTTTGCATAGTAGTGCATAACAGGACAGCATGGGGAAGAAAGATCTGTCATATTGTTTGGTCGTGTTTAGGACGCACTCTTCATTGATGTGCGTCAGGGTAAGGAGGGGATAAATGTACAATAATTTTCTTTTGAAAACACAATACTGCAGATACACAATTTAATGGTGAGAACGTGGAAAAAATGAGGCAATCAGTAAAAATGTTAGAAGCTGTCCTGTCCTTACAACCTAGTAGTCAATATTATTTGGTATCCCAAGTATGTAACATTTCCTGTTCTCAACAAATAAAAAGCTACCGCTTTCCCTCTTTTTAATGCCTCTTACATTTAGCTCATGCAAAGTTTTAGACTTTTGTCATACAAAGATCCTTACATTTACCTGTTAAAACTGAACTGCAGAGTAAGTAACTCTGAGCTATGGGCACGGTTGTGGATGCTACAGAAGTTGTGGCTGAGGAGGTATGTTGCATCATTTGAAGCCACTGATACCGTGCATATTAAACAATTCACTCTTACTGGTGTGGAGCCTAAATTCATTTAAAATGCTCAGCACTTATCTTCTCAGCATCAAAATATAATTCAGAATTACCAACCTTTAGTTCAACACTCCGACATTTTCTGTGTTTCCTTCATGTTGTCATATGGAATTTTTCTTACTTCATAGAATAGTGCTATTCATAAACTGTGGTTCATCTTGATAATTTTCTCTATGTGCAGGTCACTGAGAACATGCTTGGTGGCAAGAAAGTTACAGTTGTATTTGTTCTAGGTATCTGCACTGTCTTTAGCTGTTATGTTTGGTTATTGTTATGTCCTACCTTGTAGAAGGGAACAAGCTTACAACAGCTTTGAAAATGTAAAATGAGGGTTACAAGAGATCTTTGCATGTTTCTGACCAAGAATTCACACGTAGGTGGTCCTGGAAGTGGAAAAGGCACGCAGTGTGCCAACATCGTGGAACATTTTGGATTCACCCATCTTAGTGCTGGAGATCTTTTGCGTGCAGAGATCAAGTCTGGCTCTGAGAATGGGTATCATCATTTCCCTCCATAAGAAAGTCAATTGTCTTTCCTTTTGAATTTCTTTTTTCTTCCAAACAAGATTTTTAAAAAGCCTAGATTTGTCTCGCTGACTTATTCATTTTAATATTTACATATTGATATGTTCATCATTACTTAATATTTCACAGAACCATGATTGAAAACATGATAAAAGATGGAAAGATTGTTCCCTCAGAGGTCACAATAAAGCTGTTGCAGGAAGCCATGATAAAAAGTGAAAATGACAAATTCCTGATTGATGGATTTCCAAGAAACGAAGAGAATCGTGCTGCATTTGAGAAAGTTGTAAGGCCTTTTTTCTTATATAAACTGTGTTTGTATCCAGTTCACGTTATAGTTTAACAGATTATATGCCCATCCATTTATGTCGTTAAATAAGTTCATGTTCTGTGCCTGTTAGTTTGTGTACTTATATAAATGCATTTGCTAGACTGTTTATTGATTCCCATCTCACTGTTTCAGACAAAAATCTCTCCAGCTTTTGTGCTATTCTTTGATTGTTCTGAGGAAGAGATGGAGAGACGCCTTTTGGGGCGCAATCAGGTTTTTGCTTGTCTTTAATCAGCCTTCTTTATAAAAAATTTGAGTCATGAGTTCTTATTTTGAACGTTTCGTATTCTGTTTGCAGGGAAGAGTTGATGATAACATTGAGACTATCAGGAAAAGGTTCAAAGTTTTTGTTGAGTCAAGCCTGCCTGTCATCGAGTACTACAACTCAAAGGACAAGGTTAAAAAGGTATTGATGCACTTTCTTCTTACAGTTGAAGCACAGAATGGACTAATATGCAGATCAGCATAAATATATGGTTACAAACACTGTATTTTCAAATTTCAATCAATGGCAAGATTATCCGAGATGGTAGTGGACTAGTGGTTCTTTTGAGTTAATGACTATCATTGTGTTTTAACACCATATAATTATTGGCCCTTATTTTGAGTTAGTTACTATCTTTGACTATTCTAACTTGTCATTTGATCAGATTGACGCTGCAAAACCAATTCCTGAGGTGTTTGAAGATGTTAAAGCTATCTTTGCCCCATATGCTCCAAAGGTAATTTTATTGGTTCCACATGTTCTTTGTTCGTTCTTTTGTGAATGTAGCCTTTTTGGATGAATTTTGAAGTTCCTGCTTTCCTGAATACTCTGTACATTTTCCCATCTTGGAATTTGCCACGTTAAACTATTTTTTAAAATTCTTATGCTTGCATATGACAAAATACCACACAAATGTATGTGTTTTAAATATTTTTGCTCATCACATTATATTCTTTTCCATCAGGCTGAGTAGAGAGCACTATGAGGGACACCCTAAGGTAATAATACTTGTTGCATAGGTATTACCCTCTATTATGTCTTTTGCCTAAATAATTTGATACTGTTCACGGTGCCATGAAAATGAAATACTCATTAAGATCTTTGTTTTACCATTTGCAGATGCCGCTGAAGTGTGACTACATCATATCTGTGATTATGAATCCTTTAATATATAGAAGGAAATTTTTTTGGCTCATATAAGTACCAGCAATACCATTAGGCAATTCGATTTATTACCAGCAATAAGTAGGTCTGATTCCCATTATTCCAACCGAGCAAACATTCACCATTGTCGGTGTATCCTCTGTATTGTTGTACCAATGTGTAATTTTACAGCTTGTATGATCAAACATTACATTGTTCCCTTCCCTCCTCCCATCAGCTACGGCGGCAAGTGAAACTGCTTTATAATCGGTTAACTATTCCTGTAGTGTAGCCCTTTGGTAATGCTTCCTTACGCTGAGGTTTTTATACCTGCGGACGAACAGTAACCGTACTGGATGAACGCCTTGGACCTTGCCGGTTTCAGGGGCGGTTTTTTTTTATCAAACCGCCGTACGATCTAAGCGTGCATTGCAGCTTTTTTTTTTTCTTAGCTTTTCAGATTTGGCCCGGGCTGCTGGAGCGCGGAGGTCGCGTACACGTACACGCATCATGTCGTGGCTTTTTGCTAAGTTGGTAGATGGCAACAAAAGACTGGCATAAATCGGAGCGGACGGCGGAAGGCAGGCGCGGACGTGGAGCGCCGAGCCTTTTCAACACGGAACCGCCACCCCGGCCGCTTGCTTCCGGGTTCCGGCCTGGTGTCACCGCCACCGCACCCCTCCCTGCGACGCCTGCTTCCGAGGAGGAAGCGCTACCACGCCACGCCACGCCACACCACACCGTCCGGCCGAGGAAGGCACGTTGTGTCCTATGACAGAGGCTTTCTTCGATATGTATATCGGTGACCCGCGCTGTTTCAGTGGAAACCAAACAATACATTGCGCAGAATGTGGCTGGACTAATGAGAAGATGCTAGAGGGAAAAGGGGAACCAAACGGAAAACAGTTTGGAACTATTTCATTCATTGATACTAGGGTAGAGGAGCAGATATAGGCAGGAAACAAGGATAGGATCAGCTGTGTGTATAGTGATACATCTGTAACTTTTAAACTGTATTAACAGGCAAAAATTGCAACAAAAGCATAGGCTTAGCATCCCTCTGGTCAGATGCCTCCATGCCTTTCATATGGCAAAGCATTTTGCGGTTTTCTGGCCACTGTATCATGTACAACGACTCAATTAAAAAATGTACACGAAAATGCTTCTCGCCCTCATAAAACAAAGAAACGAAGTTTTTTTACGTTGACTGCTCTACTAATTTCGATTTATTTTCCTAGATCTTTGGATCGATTTGGCCGTTTAATTTGAATCTAGGAAATAGAGTGAATGAGACCCTATTTTGCCATCTATTCATGGTATCATCTTTTTTCAGAATGTCCAATCTTGTGTTCCAATACGTATCTATGACAGCTGGCATTGCCGTCTCTTCCGGCAAAATCACATGGTCTTCGACAGATTAACGCCCTTGCCTCTTTCTACAAACAAACCAGCCAAAAAAGGCAAACGGTTCACTAGCCAGTCGTTCATTGGCAACTTCGTTCCCCCCCCCCCCCCCTCTTCCGGCTGCCGACCAGTGGAAACTGACAATTGCAACAGAAGGCCGTAACGGAAGAGATCAGAGACGGAGCAGGAGCCATGACTATCGAGTCTCCAAGAGACCGAGATGACGGCAAATGTGGGCATGCTACAAATGCAACGCCACGCCAAGCACCGAGGCTAGAGGTGGGAGTCGGGCCGGGCCGGGCCGGCACGGCCCGAAATTTTCGTGCTTCGGGCCAATTCGGCACGCGGCCCGAAAGCACGCCGGGCCTTTTTGGGCCGGGCCGGCCGGCCCGAATTAACAAACCGGCGGCCCGAGCACGGCACGCGGCCCGGCGGGCCTATTTCGGGCCGGGCCCGGCCCAAGCACAGCCCGATAACAGAAAAATTCAAATAATTCAAAAAAAATCTGTAAAATCGAAAAAATTTCAAAAAAATCTGTAAAACCGAAAAAAAATAAAAATTCATAAAAAGTCAGGAAAATTCCAAAAAAAATCTAAATAAATCTAAAAAACCAAAAAAATACAGAGAAAATTCCAAAAATTTCGGACTTTTTCAGACATTTCGGGCTGATGGGCCTTTTCGGGCCGATAGGCCAATTTCGGGCCGATAGGCCAATTTCGGGCCGGGCCGGCCCGAGCACGGCCCGAAACTCAATTTCGGGCCGGGCCGCCCGAAGCCTCCAAACCTGGGCACGGCACGGCCCGAAATCCCGTGTCGGGCCGGCCCGGCCCGAATCTATTTCGAGCCATTTTCGTGCCTGGGCCGTGCCGGCCCGTCGGGCTTCGGCCCGCCCGAATTTGGCCCGGCCCATCTCCCACCTCTAACCGAGGCAGGGTTTAACGTGACAACGGTGGGCAGCAGTTCAGCGAGTGGTTACCAGCAAACAGACATGGGCTGGATGCATTAGCACTGTTAGCATGAAAAAAAAGGAGAGAAAATTGTTTACAGTCTACGACTGCACTAACTTGTACGATATGTTATCTTATACTTTCTCTATTTCGAAATATTTAACGCTGTTTAGTTCAATTTTATACTAACCAGCGTCGTCAAATAATTCAAAACAGAGGAAATTAATCGGAGAACTAGACTGACAGATGTTCACCTAATTTATTTAACCGTGGAACCATTCCAGCTGCTTGTTCTGCCACAGGTACATGCATTGACAGTTGGAAGACCTCTCCTGACAGCAGGCAAGGCTGAGCTGGGACCGGCCGAAACATTCTGGGCCGAACACCTCGCAACCGCCTCCTGAATAAAAGCGCGTCCCTTCCTTTCCCCCCCCCCCACCCACGGCTCCATGCATGTCCCTGCCCGCCTCTCCATATCCTCCCACCCCTCCCCTCCCCCTGGGCGCGCCGCCATGAAGCACGGCACGATGCGCGCCCACGTCGCCCTGGCCCTCGCCGCGCTGGTGCTCGCCGGCGACGTCGCGCGGCCGGCGCTGGCCGGCGGCTTCAACTACAAGGACGCGCTGACCAAGACGATCATGTTCCTCGAGGAGCAGCGCTCCGGGAAGCTGCCGCCAAACAACCGCATCAAGTGGCGCGGCGATTCCGCGCTCGACGACGGCAAGCTCTCGAATGTACGTACGCGACGTATATATATTGTCCGTTTCGCTTGTGTGCATGTGCGTTCATAGGAATGTCCTTCACGCATGCAAATGTGAAACTAAGATTCATGATATCCTACGGTGGATACTACTACGACGATTAACGTGTCGCGCGCCGATGGATAATGGAACTGCAGGTGGATCTCACCGGTGGGTACTACGACGCCGGCGACAATGTCAAGT
This sequence comes from Neostapfia colusana, assembly GCA_030760725.1. Lineage (NCBI taxonomy): Eukaryota > Viridiplantae > Streptophyta > Magnoliopsida > Poales > Poaceae > Neostapfia > Neostapfia colusana. The sequence continues at coordinate 1,065,807 of JASWHV010000003.1, read as the reverse complement.
ACGGGCTTCCCCTGGCGTTCACGGTGACCACGCTGGCGTGGACGGCCCTGTCGTTCAAGCCCGAGCTGCAGGCGGCCGGGGAGCTCGACAACGTGCACGCGGCCATCAAGTGGGGCACCGATTACCTGCTCAAATGCGCCGCGAAGAAGAACAAGCTGTGGGTGCAGGTCGGCGACCCGAACCTGGACCACCAGTGCTGGGTGCGGCCGGAGAACATGAAGTCGCCGCGCACGCTGTACGAGATCAACGAGAAGACGCCGGGGACGGAGATCGCCGCCGAGACGGCCGCCGCCATGGCCGCCTCGTCCATGGTGTTCCGGGGCCACGACCGCAAGTACTCTCGCAGCCTCCTGAACAAGGCCAAGATGGTAATAACTAACTAGCTCTCTCGCGCGCAGCATGAATTTTTGTGTTGTGTACTAACATGCATGGGTTTATTTGTGGTACGGTGCAACGATCGATCGATCGATCGACGACAGCTGTTCCTGTTCGCCAAGAACTACCGCGGCACCTACGACGGCGAGTGCCCCTTCTACTGCTCCTACTCCGGCTTCAACGTAAGTACATAGTTTCCAATTCCTAACACGACACGACACACAAATTCATCGATCTACATGCTGCAGGACGAGCTGCTGTGGGCGGCGACGTGGCTCTACCTGGCGACGAGGCGTCAGGTGTACGCGGACTTCCTCACCCACGAGGCCATCTCGTCGAGCGTGGCGGAGTTCAGCTGGGACCTCAAGTACCCCGGCGCGCAGGTCCTGCTGTCGGAGTTCAACATGACGTCCAGCGGCGGCGCGCAGAGCTTCAAGGCGCAGGCGGACAACTTCGTGTGCGCCGTGCTCCCGGACACGGCGTTCCACCAGGTGTTCATCACCCCGGGCGGCATGATCCACCTCCGCGACGGCGCCAACACGCAGTACGTCACCAGCACGTCCTTCCTCCTCGTCGCCTACAGCGACATCCTGCTGCGCACGGGGCAGCACGTCGCCTGCGGGAACACGCCGGTGAGCCCCGCCCGGCTGCGGGAGTTCGCGCGCCAGCAGATGGACTACCTGCTCGGCGCCAACCCGCGGGGCCAGTCCTACGTCGTCGGCTTCGGCGCCAACCCGCCCACGCAGCCGCACCACCGCGGCGCCTCCACGCCCGTGCTGCCGCCGGGCTACGACGTCAACTGCGGCATGAGCTTCGTCGACTGGTTCGCGCCCGACCGCCCCAACCCCAACGAGCTCACCGGCGCCGTCGTGGGCGGGCCCGACCGCCACGACAACTTCGTCGACAAGCGCGCCAACTCGTCCTACACCGAGCCCTGCACCTACATCAACTCGCTCGCCATCGGCCCGCTCGCCGCGCTCGCCGTCCGCGGCGCCGACCTCGTCGCCACGCACTGACGTCCAAGACCGCTCGCTCGCTCGCTCGCCGCTCCGATCCATCCGGCTGCCAATTGTTTATGTTTGGTAGGGGTTCAACTCAACAAGTCAATTGCGTTGCGTCAAATAAAAATTAACGGATGGGATGTATATTTATCTTTTTATTTTATTTTTTAAACAAAAGGGTTGTTGTGTTTTATAGAAATTGATAATTCCAAAAAGAAAAAGGAAAAAGGAAGCCACACTTTTTTCCGGGCATAAATACCACGCGAACGGCGACCCCGACCTCAAAAAAAAAAAAAACTGCTCCCACTCGCCACTTTACGGCTCGCCTCCCCTGACCCCTGCTCTTTTCTTTACTCGCGCGTGCCCGTGCGCGTGAGGCGAGCGAGAGCGAAAGAAACAAGAGGAGGACCACGAGGGGAGCGCCTGCCATGTCGATCGCCCTGCAGAGCGGGCGCGGGCGCGGGCGCGGGCTGGGCGGCGGGCCTCGGTTCGGCCGCGTCGACCGCTGCGGGCGCGGCTCCTCGTCGGTGGGGCGGGACAGCGACAGCCCCGCGGCGGCGGCGCAGTGGGAGTGGGACGGCGAGGAGGTCGAGGGCGGAGACGGCGAGGTGCAGAGCTCGTACAAGGGCTCGCCACTCGACACCATGGACGCGCTTCAGGAGGCACTGCCCTTCAGGTGAGCGCCCACCTCGCTACGGAGAACGGATCTTGGTTGATCTTGGGAGGGTCTTTTCGGGCCTCCTTGCGGGGGATTCGGGGCAATGTGGCTGCAAGCGGCTGTTCTTTCTGCCAGTGCTTGCGTTTCTCTCGGAAACGGTTGGGGATTTCTTGCGTTGTCTGGACTAATGCAGCTGAAGAAACTATTTGTTGATCGGTCTTAGTTGGGAATGTGCGTTAAACACGCGGATTCTTGTTCTACTTTGAGGCTGGGTGGCCTCAGCGTGATTCGAGTGGAGTAGTTCGGTTCTTGATCCTGATTGTTGCTTCTGCATCGAAATTCCGGCATTTCATTATTTTCTCGGTTGGACCAGAGTGATCGGATGACTAAATTGTGGCGATTTAGGGTTCGAGATGCGTTTCGTTGGTACCTTGCATTAATCGTGCTTGGAAGATTAGGCCTTCTTAGTGTAGCATTCATTATTCAAGGTTAGGCCTTCTTAGTGTAGCATTCATTACACATCACAATGTATATTCTTTGATCTTAAGAAAACTTGGTCCGATAACTGCGACTTCAATTGGCATCTAATGTCCAGAATTTTGCCATTGGCACTCATATTGCTAATAAGTAATTTCTGAGTTGTGAAAATACCTGGGACAAGTAAGATTGGAATAATGTAGTGTACTAGATGCATGGTTCTTGATCCTGATTGTTGCTTCTGCTTCAAAATGCCTGGCAGTATGTGCAGCCTGCGTAATGCTAAGAAGTTGCATGAAAAAGTTCGCCTAGAATTTTTTTAAGGAGAGTGTTTAATTGGTTTCAGTGAGAACAGCTGGCAGTAATTACTCGTGTTTCTTCTATAAGCCCAGTTTTTATCAGTTATGTTCTAGAAGGTTTATTAAGTACTGGCATGTTTGACATCTTACCAATCTTCCATTTCACTGGGTAACGTTGATCTTACATATGGCAGGAAAGGGGTATGCAAGTTCTACAATGGCAAGTCTGGATCTTTGGGGCGGCTTCCAGATACAGTAATTCCATCTCCGGCTCAGGGCCTTCCAAAGCCAGAAACACCATCCCCTAGGAAGCGTAAAGGCCTTCTTCCATTCACTTTCAAGTGGGGTAAACCGCAGCATAAGGAGGTATTCCCTGAAGATGTCGTGGAGAGCCCGACAAACTGCAGGAGGATGACATTATCACCTGTTGCCTCAAGCAGCTCAGGAAGCAACAGTGGCAGTGATGATGAACATTACCTCTCTCAGAAGCTTTCTTCCCGTCGCCCACACAGAAGGCCCAGCAATGCCAAGGATGTCTTTGCTTCTCCTCCTGCGCCCCGGCCACCTCAGCAGAACTCAGTTCACATGAGATCACAGTCAATGCTTGAACTGCAGGATGTGACAGACTCAACTGCCTTGGTTACTTCCAGGGACAAGCGTATGAAGAATTAGCAAGACACTGATCTTGGTTACTCCCAGGGAAAAGTGCATGATGAGTTAGCAAAACCTGAATCCTTCCAGGACGAGCACGTGAAGAATTAACGAAATCTGAATCTTGGCACATTTTCAGTCCAACCACTGGTGTCCATTTTATACTGCATAGCCAAAGGCCACTGCCCTCATGTTAGGACTCGATGATTTGCAAGGACAAACATACCCGTCCTCCTAGAGCTGGGACTCTCCTTGTACCTGATGTGATGAGAAACTTACAAGAGACAAACTGATGTCAGGAGTAATCGGTTGGGCTGTTCAACTTGTAAATACTGAATTCTGCTTTGGTCTCCTAATTCAGCCACGTTGTGTGCCCTGTTCTCTAATGCCTTGCTTTGATCGTCTTTCTGAATTTTACATCTGTTGGCCTCTGTGCTATTGAACTGTGGATGTTCTTAGTTGCCAGTTTCCACTTGCAATCGGTTGGGATGGTAGGTTACAGTTTGGAAAAAAAAATGCCACTAATAAGGTCCAACCGTCCAAGGTGGGATGGTAGGTTACAGTTTGCATCTGTCTGAGAATTATCATTCTGAAGAATTTTGGGGACCTAACTACCCCAGTCCTTTTCTTTGGTCCGACAAGCTGTAAGAAGGATTCGTAAGTACATCACGCACATTGGGGGGGGGGGGGGGGGAACCCTTTAGCCGTGGAGGCTGCGACCTGGACTCCTTAGTCCCATCGATGGCGTGGCCGAGAGCAGTTTCGTACCCCATGTAAAAGAACATAACTTGGCGCCGATGAGCTTATTGTTGCAGACGCAGTAGGCGGAGGCGCGCGTTGAAGGAGCTGGTGGAGACGCATCCACCGGAGAAGGACGCGGGCCGAGCCCATCAGCGGGCTTAAACGAGCCGCGGCCGATTGGTAGAGCCCGGTGTCGAGCATGCCCACTACAACAATTTTAATTTAATTTTGAACAAGATTTATTATCCTATAATAATATGAGTTTTAAAAAATATGTAATATTTAATAGCAGCATAATCTTCAAGCAATACAATTTTCAAGTTCCAGGAAAGGAACAAAGATAGTATTATTTTTTAATCCTAGAGAAATCTCCCGCAGCTTTTCAGCAAGAAGAAGTAGCATTCCTCTCGCTGTGATCAACGAGGCCATGTGTGTTCTTGTGGAGTACGTAGTAAGCTTTGACCCTACAGAGACGAGTTGTTGTTGATACCACCATAAACAACTAGTAGTAGTACTAACGACTGCAGCAGCATACTAATTAATTGGTGGGCTGTCCTATGCATGCATGCCATGCCGACTGAGGTAAGCCCTGACGCATGCATGCATGCATGCTGCTGGGTGGGAGCTCTGCATGCATGGCATGGGACTGTATATTATTGGCTTCAGATGCAATTTGTTGCTCTGTCTCACCGTCCATTAATTTCGATCTTGCGAGAAGGAATAAGAAAGATATTTGTTCCTCCTTGATGGCTGCTTTTGATCTGCTGCGTCGTTAGCTAGCTAGCTAGCTAGCGATTTAGCATGTCAACTGTAACCTTTCTGCCGCAGTGCAGTTTATGGTTTCTTCTCATCTTCTCCAGCCCAGCAGAAGCGACGACACCGGGAGACGTCTTGATTATTGATTGATTGGCATCTTCGTCCCCCGGCCGGAGATGCAGTGTGGCTCACACCTAACGCGGGAGAGAGGATTAGCGTTTTGCTAGGAAAAGTTGGAAATTACATGCGTGCAGCTCCCAAACAGTTCCATCTGATTACTGTCGGGGAGGAATCAAGTCACGGTTGGGAAGAGACGAGACGGGGAGGGGTAGCTAGAGCTTGGCGCGCGTGGTGGGGGTGGGGAGGAGGGTCGGCGCCTGAAAGTCCGAATAACTCCCATGATGCATTAAACGGTCAATATGGGTTGGTTTATAGATTATACTGGATTGATGGACCAGAGAGATAAAAGATATAATTACGGGTTGGTCGTTTTGATTTAGATGTGAGAGAGTCCTTCGTTGATCTGCAGAACTCCTCATCCATATAACCTTTTTTATAGCATGCTCGTGTGATCAGGACTTAGACATCTGATCGGACTGGGTCTAGTTTTACCTGCCTTTTTTGTTAATATTATTGTAGAAAAAATTCTCGTCAGATCCGTTGAGACCAGGAAACCCCCAGAAAATCTGCGCGGGGCGACCCGGTTGAGTCGCGTGCTGGGTCGCCACGTACGTTGCCTTGCCGCACCGCAAAGCACAACCCCCTCCCCTCCTCGGCTTCAGCCAGCCGTCCCGCGGCGGCAGCGCGACGGCTTCCTGGAAAAAGGGAAAGGGCAAAAAGGAAACGTGCCTCCTCCCCCCGCAAGCATGATTCGACGCGAAGCCTTCCTCTTCTTCCCCTAGCCCTGCCCCTATTTTTCTCCCCGCTCTCCGCTCTCCCCTAACAAATCTACACCTGGAATCCTGCTCCCCTCCCAAAACCCTAGCGGTCAGGGCCTCCCAGGCTAACCTGAATAACCGATCGCCATCGCCTGCGCCGCGGCACATCTACCTGAGGTACCATCTACCATCGGGCATCCCTTCCTCGGCCGGTCGCCGAACTGTTCGTGTTATTTCTTTTTTTTTCCCCCGCGTATTCGTTCGGTGCTCTGGGAGGTGTCTTCGTAGGTAGGTACGCACTCTGTTAGCTCACCAGCGTTGGGACTGGGCCTATTGCTTGTTCCAGTGAATTACTTGAGCGCTCGGTGTGACGTTTTAGTACGCTGCTTCTGTTCATTCCAATTGGACGAGTTAGGGTATTATTGTTGATCAGTAGAGTACACCCCCTGCTCGATCGATGGCCTTTGCTGGAATAACAAGTCGGTTTTCATGTATGCGGTACCAGGTTTGACTTCCTGGTTTATACTGGCCTTGCTGAATCAAGATCGCATCTCTAGTGGAAGGCTGGGCGATTAAACTAAAATAAGATACTGCCTGCTGGGCTGCGTCGTTGACACCTCAGTTCCAATTGGAGTGGAGGCTGTGACCAACTGACCGTCCCGTGCAAGCAAGGGCAACTGAGCAAGCGGGAGGTACGTGTGAGGCTGATACGGCCGTGATATGGCGACAGCAACAATGGCGACCGCGGCTGGGGCTGCTGCGCTGCTGTACTTTACACTGAACCGCCGCCTACAGACAGAGAGGCTGAATGCGGGAGGGGAACGCGGCAGAGGGAGGGATGCTGTGGCCAGGGGCACGCCGGATTCTCCCAGCAGGAGCCGGGTGTCACGGAGGGATGTGCGTGCCCCTGCCACGTGGCTTGAGACGATCTCGACCCTGTCAGAGACACTACGGTTCACCTACTCAGAGACCCTTGGGAAGTGGCCCATCGGGGACCTTGCCTTCGGGATCAGCTTCCTCGTTAAGAGGCAGGTTGGTTACTGCTATTTTTGTTCCATTGTTCTTAATCTTATCTCGATACGTTGGAGACTGGGAGGGATATCTTTACATTTGAATCATGGCTATTGGTCTTGTTATTATAACTTGGCTGGCGATGTAGTCATGCTAGCTGTTGTCAGTTTGAAGTTCCTTTTCATTTGAATCATGGCTATTGATCTTGTGATTATAACTTGACTGGGAAGGATATCTTTACATTTGAATCATGGCTATTGTTGAGGAAGTGAAAATAATCTTTGAAACAGAGTCTTTGCCTTTCATTAGGTTATACTTAGGTCTCTCAACCTTGTCTTAGCATGTTGACTGGTTTGATGTCCTAAATGACTTGCATTTTTGTTATTTACATATGGTTGACAGATTTTTCTTTGTTGTCCACTTTGAATTTCTGATGTAATTTTTGAACTTACTTTCCTTCCGTAAAACAGTTCATTTATTCTTTAAACTTTCTCCCAGTTCCAGCAATTGCCAGCCACAGTACTATCATTCCAAGTGTTGGGCTAGTTCTGTTAATAGATAAAAACAAGGAAAAGCCTGTGTGTATCAATGAATCGACCAAAGTTCCTTATTGGATTACTTCTAACATGTGTTCCAGGGAAACTTATCTGTAGCAAGCATATATGCTGGAGATGAGAGCGTGGAGCTCAAAGGAGCTGAAGTAACTGCTGACTTGAAGTACCTTTTGAATTTGTTGACACTATGTTGGCATTTTTCGAAAAAGCCATTCCCGCTGTTTTTGGAGGCGACTGGCTACTCTCCAGAGGATGTTCTTATGCAAGAACCTAAAGCAGGAGTGAGTGCAAACTACCTATCATTTTCTTATGGGTAACCATTCTGTTGCTGATTTTATATTACTGTAAGTATGCTCAAGAACACTGTCTACTTTACATTGATTCAGAATCTTTCATGACATCCTTGCAGATCTTGAAGCCGGCTTTCACTATTTTGCTCGATAGAGACAAACAATGTATACTTCTATTAATTAGGGGAACCCATAGCATCAGAGATACCTTAACAGCTGCTACTGGTGCTGTAGTTCCATTCCACCATACAATTGTACAGGAAGGTGGTGTTAGTGATTTAGTATTAGGGTATGCACATTTTGGGATGGTTGCAGCTGCTCGGTGGATTGCAAAACTTTCAGCTCCTTGTCTTGTTAAAGCATTAAATATGCATCCAGATTTTAAAATAAAGGTACTGCACAAAATATCGTACTTTTGTAGTTTTGTTTTGTAGCTCATTGTCTTTATTCCGTTCTAGCTCGCAACAACATGGCCATTTTAGGACGTACAACTCATATCTGATTGTCTATGTCCGTGGTGAATCTGTGTAGGTTGTTGGACATTCCCTTGGGGGTGGTACGGCTGCTCTCTTGACATACATCCTGAGGGAGCAGCATGAGTTTACGTCTACCACTTGTGTGGCATTTGCTCCAGGTTTGCATGTTATGATGCTTCCCTTCTTGGATGTTATCGTGTCAATCAAAATACAAAAAAAAAGATGTGCATCAGTTCTCACTTCATGGGACCATTGGTTGTCTCCTTTCTGCTATCGTGTATATTTTCTTGCATCTGCAAATTATGATGATCATGCTTCGTTGGAGTTATTATGTAGACAAGTCTATCACTGTTCTTATTATTGGTAGCGTCTTCAAGTTTGTTTCCTAAATTTGTTGATATCATACTAGAATTTTGGATAAGCTTAGACAAATGATTGAGCTCTGTGCATATTATGTACAGCTGCCTGTATGACATGGGAGCTGGCAGAGTCGGGAGAGAATTTTATCACTACAGTCATCAATGGAGCTGATTTGGTCCCAACATTTTCAGCTGCTTCAGTAGATGATCTTCGTTCAGAGGTTCTTAAACATTACCATTCTTGAGCTTGTCAATCCTGTATGATAGTTTCTCATGGCTGAAGATTATTAGCACACGTGTAAATTGTAACTTTGACAAAAAAACTCAAAATGAGGCAAATATTCCTTCATAACAGGTGACTGCATCTGCTTGGCTAAATGATCTCCGTCATCAAATTGAGCAGACCAGAATTCTAAGCACTTTCTTTCGATCTGCATCTGCCTTGGGATCACGGCTTCCTTCTATGGCAAATGCTAAAGCAAGAGTAGCTGGTGCTGGTGCCATCCTAAGACCTGTATCTAATGGGACACAGGTTACTGTTAGGCTTCATATGTAATAGATCCTTGGTACATCTACACCGCCCACAGCTAACAATGTTGGTATTATATTCTTATAGGTTGTTATGAGGAGAGCTCGCAGTGTAGCACAGGCAGCATGGACAAGACCAGCACTGCAACTATCCTCATGGACATGTATAGGGCCAAGGCGGCGGAATAATACATCGTCTACCTCAACTGTCACTTCGGAAGAATTAAGAACTACAAGTGGTGGGCCCGAGTCCACTTCACTGTTGAATGAAACCCCTGTAGAAACCACAGAGATAGTTGCATCGAAAACTATGCAGTATCCATCAGAAGAGGTTCAGAGTTCTGTTGCTGTGGCAGCTGATGCTGTTGGTATGCTGGATGACAAGGTAGATAGTGATGAAGACATTGCAGATCACCATGAGGATGAGGACAGGATGACTGATGTAGAGTTATGGCAGCAACTCGAAAATGAGTTTTACCGGAAGAGGGAGGGGGGAGGCGATGAAATTCTAGAAGAGATGACTGAAAGCACTACCGCTGAGGAGGTGGATGGCGCATCTGAAGATGTGCTCAGCGAGACAAAAGAAGTGCATAGGTTTTACCCTCCAGGAAAAATCATGCATATATTGACTTCCAGCAGAGAAGAGGCAAATAATGAGTCAGATATTCACGAGGATGATACGAGTGGAGAGTCCCATAGCAGCATGGGGATATTCTTGACGCCAAGATCTTTATATGGCAAGCTGAGGCTTTCGAAAATGATGATCAATGATCATTACATGCCTATTTATAGAAGAAACATTGAGCACCTGATTGCTGAGCTTGAGAACGATTCCTCTACACCTGTGGGTGGTAGCATTAACAATACATCATCATAGTTCAATACAGATACTCCAATGTAGTTTTAGCTGTGTAAAAGCTGATTAAATAGGATGTTAGTTTGACAAATGTATCTAACATTATTTGAGTTTTATTACATCGCTTGCCACAAATCTCCAAGGGGCCTGTTTTGTTTCCCTATGCAGTATTGATTTGCTTATAGCTAAAATGACTCCATCCATATGAGAAGATGAGAAGAGCCACCTCTTGAAATCCAAAGTAATTTCTTTTGATGGATTGAAACACAAAGTAATTGATGGAAAGTGGAAAAGATAGTCAGGGTTTGGGAATGATTCACGTAAAATTGCAAAGAAATAAAAATTGCAAAGAAGGAACAGCAAGTCATTTAATGGTTGAAATTGTACTATAGAGGTCAGACAGAAAGACTTGATTCATCTTGTTCGTTGATTCTCAAGACACACCACTAACTTCCCACAATTACCAGAAGGCTCATGGTTTCATCTTCTTGCTTGTCTCATGCTTCTGAGTCACGCCACACGACTTTCTACATATACCAGACAGGTGGCTCTCCACGATGGAACTGGAAGAAGCCATTGTGCCATCCCTTCTCTTTTTGTTCAAGAATTCTCTGAATGAAGGTATTGCAGGGAGCTCCATGTTTTCAGCTGAAGCTGCGGTTTTGGCTGACTCATCGGAATGTGCCCTCTTTTCCAGTCCATCACTGCACACTGGATGAGATTTATCCTTGGCTTCATTACTGGCTTCTCTTGATCCTTTGCCGATGGCTTCTGGAGGCGACTCTGGTAAGAAGCAGGTGGGGCTTGTTGCACCGTGATCTGTAGTCTGGTCAATATGAGGGCGGAGGCGGTCATGCATCTGGTTTGATGTTGCTGATGACAGCCACCGAACTGTGGCCGCTATCTGTGAGTTGTAGAACGTCTTCCCCACTTTCTCATACTTTTTGAAGCACTCTGCTTCAAGGTGAGTGGCAGAAGCCTCTGCGTCACATCTGAATGTATGCCAAATCACAAAAGAGGTATGTGAAAATTGAAGCAGTTTTTCTGTAAGGCATACACCTTCTGGTGATGCAAGTAAATTCTGTGACATGATTGAATTTGGAAGGAATTTGATTCACCGCCATGTGAAGCGGGGATAAATTTCAAATTGCCCAATAGTGAGACTACATTTCTAACAATGCGAAATTTGACAGACTTACGGTAGATTCCCAAGTCGCAGCTTTGCTTGTCCAAGGGCATCCAACAATCTTTTCATGCATGCATCTCTTAACGCCTGAGATATGCTCTTCTTGTCAACAAGGCTCCCTCCCTGTTTTATCATCAACATTTGAGTTTCAAACTAGTCATTATGATATAGAAGCTTGAGCAAGGGACCTTTATTACAAGTAAAAAATATATTCCTTTTTCTATCAACATCATAAGCAGATTTAACTCATTCTTGAAACAAACAATAACAACAAAAGGAAACATCTGAATTCACCTGCTGCTTAGTCTGACCTTTAGCTTGATAATAAGCATTTTCAGCACGCTCCAGGGCTTTGAATTTTGCATCCAAGCCAGCTTTTGCTGAAATTTTTGAGATGGTGATTTTGCTCACTATCTCCTTTCCATCTGCCATTAACACCTGCAGATATCAGTGCACTCCAGTCTATGTGAATAATACGAAAAAAACAGAGTAATTTTCGACACTTGTACCATCAGGATCTGATATGTCTTCAGCTGATATGCTCGCCTCATCCTCACGGTTCCAAAATTCTGTATCCAGGTTATCTGACTTGACTAGTGAACTGTCATGCAGATAAAGGCATGTCAATACACCAAAAATGCCAGTATATAAGATAAACCCACTAGCATAATTAACCAGATAAAATTCTGAAGAAAAAAAAGAAGTGTTGCCACATACGTTTTGAAGACTGGAGAGATCTTATTATAGCGACAGTTGGGCACACAACGAAGTTCTCCCAGACGTGAGGACACTAGATTTGGGTGTTGGCAAGCATCACATGAGCGTTGGCATAAAGTTGGTTGTACCTACACCATTCCAAATATGACATTCAGCAACACAAAGCAGTAAAAAACAACAAGTTCAGGGTCATTCTTGTACCTTCTCTCCAAAGCTCTCGATTATCTTTTTTCTTCTGCAGCTAGAACTTTCGCAGTAGTCAACAATCTGCAACAACAGAGGCAAAAATAATGGCATTGAAATCAATTTCATTGTCTAGTAAACCAACACATGTTTGGTTGTAAGAACCTGACTGAAGTCAGCAAGGGCCTTCTCTGAAAGCTCAGTCGAAGAGGAAGATGACTGTGATCTCTTAGCTTCAGTGTTCCTCAAAATAAATTCCTGTTACACATATGTGTCAGTCCTACTGTTTATGATGGCCTAATACATTGTTTCAAACCTAGTTACCATTCTCCTCCGGTCATCTAGTCCATAATACAAAACACTCTTGGAAGGCTGTTGGTCGCGACCAGCTCGCCCTGACTCCTGATAGAAGGATTCCATTGACTTAGGTAAGTTGAAGTGGCATACAATACGGACATCTTGTCTGTCAATACCCTGAAAAGGATCATAGTGGCAACATATTATCAAGCAATTCTGACAGGAATGGCATACAATGCCATGTGAGAATTACGTACCATTCTTCGGGAGCAGCAGCCGCAAACCAATTTAGCAGAAGCCCCCATATTGAAGAGGCAAAAACATGAAATATGGAACAAACTCAGTACTAAGGGTTAAGTAGAATAATGACACAAGAAAAAACAACAGTTGGGATGTAACAATGTGTAGAGATATTTGTAATCAGATGATGGCATGTGTACTCTGAAACTTGTGTGCAAGGAATCAGCATGATAAATGACAAAATTATTATATAAATCAATGAAGAGGACCAATACCCAAAAGCTACAGTTGCAACAACAATTTGAATTCTCGAGGACAGCCAGTCATCAAGAACAGCACTTCGCACTTTGTTATTCAGGCCAGCGTGATAAGCTGGAAAGGAGAAGCAAATGAAAACATAAGAAAACTTTTTGGCTCAACAATCCTACAAAGGTTTGAAAATTGTGTATTGTGACTTACCAGCAGAAGAGATACCCTTCTGTGATAAATGTGTGCTTAGATCATCACAGGCTGCCCGTTCAAGACAATATATAATTGAGCAAACATTTCCACTGGACTTCAGTAAATTTGTTATATCAGAATAAACATCATCAAGGAGATCCTTGTAACGAACTGCAAATTTAGCAACACCACATAATTCATAAATTGAAGAGAACATAATGTAAGGTCAGATGACTATTTTCTCAGCTACTATGAACACAGCAATAGAGGCCAGAAGAAAGTAACTATGCATAAGTAAATAGATTAGAAAAATAAGTTCCCTGAAACAGGGCGTTCAAATAAAGTAACTACAGAAATGATGAAATATACTACACCACCAGGCAAACAAACCATCAACAGGTTAAACATACCTTCATAGAATATGTTAGGCCGGTTAAATGATGCTTTAAGAATTACTGGATTTTGTAGGCACAGTGATGATATTACATCTTTCTGGACCCTGGTACAGGGAAAGAATGAATAGATGAGAATCATTAATATGATGAGGTGAAGAAAAATGAGAAATCAAAATTGATGGTAGCAGCTTGCGTTACTTTGGGACAGCAGTTGCAGTCAAAGCTAACAAAGGGACATCTGGGAACTTCCTCCTCAATGATGAAAGCTTGCGGTAACTAGGTCTGCATTTCATTCAACGTTACTTTCCTGATGATACAGTACTTACTTGAAGATTGATAACAGTTATTCATAACGATCACACAGATAGCTGCATACCTGAAGTCATGGCCCCAGGTTGAAATACAGTGAGCCTATAGAAAAGGAAATGGCAGAAATTATTAGAGGGATAAATCTGGACTGAATGGGATGAATACATCATGAGGGTACAGGGTCCATTATATAGAGGGATTAGGTGAGGGGAAATGACTAAATCACCCCTAACCCTAATCCCTCACTAATGACTAATATGCCCCTGTGACACACATATAATCACAGTGTCTAACACCCCCCCGCAGTCACAACATCTAGCCACTGCAGATGTTGAGACTGGACCGAAACTCGGAGAACAGCGACGACGGGAGGCCCTTCGTGAAGATGTCAGCGAACTGCGTCGTCGTCGGGACATGGTGTACCCGAATCTCGCCGCGTGCAACCCGCTCACGAACAAAGTGGAGGTCGATCTCCACATGTTTTGTGCGCTGATGCTGGACCGGGTTGGTGGAGAGGTACACGGCGCTGACGTTGTCGCAGTAGATGAGGGTGCTCCTGGCGACGGAAGTGTGGAGCTCCTGAAGCAACTGCTGGAGCCAGGAGGCCTCAGCTACGCCGTTAGCCACGGCGCGATACTCCGCCTCAGCACTCGAACGCGACACCACGGGCTGTCGCTTCGAGGACCAGGAGACGAGGTTACCGCCCAGGAAGACGGCATACCCAGAAGTAGAACGTCGTGTGTCCGAGCAGCCAGCCCAGTCAGCATCGGTGTACACGACCAGCTCGGAGGCCGTGTCACGTCGAAGGAGGAGGCCGTAGTCGAGAGTACCTCGTAGGTACCGAAGAATCCGCTTCACAGCGGTGAGGTGCGGCTCCCTCGGGTCATGCATATGGAGGCACACCTGCTGAACTGCATACGAGATATCCGACCTGGTGAAGGTGAGGTACTGAAGAGCACCTGCAAGACTCCTGTAAGTAGTGGGGTCAGAGACGGGTGTCCCGTCGGTAGCGGAGAGCTTCGCCTGAGTATCCACTGGAGTGGAGCAAGGCTTGCACTCGGTCATGCCCGCTCGCTGGAGGATATCCAGGCAGTACTGTCGCTGGTGATGGAATAAGCCGCCTGGTCGGTCCTCGACCGCAATGCCCAGGAAGTGGTGAAGACGGCCCAGGTCCTTCATAGCGAACTCTTGCTGTAAAGCAGAAATGGTGCGCCGAAGCAGAGTCGGACTAGACGCTGTTAGTACAATGTCATCGACGTACAGTAGGAGGTAGGCAGTGTCACTGCCACGTAGATAGACAAACAGCGAAGTGTCCGACTTAGCTTCGACGAACCCCTGTGAGACCAAGAAGGAGGCGAACCGGCTATACCAGGCTCGCGGTGCCTGCTTCAGTCCGTATAGGGATTTGTTCAGCTTACAGACCATGTCTGGGTGAGCTGAATCAACAAACCCTGCCGGCTGACTGCAGTACACCGTCCCGGTCAGTGTACCGTGGAGGAAGGCATTCTTGACGTCCAACTGGTGGACAGGCCAAGAACGTGAGAGAGCCAGCGACAGAACGGTACGAACCGTCGCCAGCTTTACCACCGGGCTGAAGGTCTCGTCGTAGTCGACTCCAGCGCGCTGAGTGAAACCCCGGAGTACCCACCGAGCCTTGTACCTCTCCAAGGTACCGTCCGCCTTCTTCTTGTGCGTGAACACCCACTTGCCTGTGACAACATTGCCACGACCAGGACGGGGAACCAGGTCCCAGGTCCGGTTGGCAAGCAGAGCCTCATACTCTTCCTCCATAGCGCGGCGCCAGTGAGGGTCGGCGAGGGCGCTACGCACGGAAGTAGGTATGGGTGATATCGAAGAAGAGTCGGTCGGTGGAGAAGTAGTCGACGAGAAGGCAGCTCCGGTGAAGCGCTCAACTAGACGAAGACACCCGGATGCACGTCGTGTCACCATCGGGTGGACGTGACCAGGATCCATGTGGAGAAGAGGAGGGTTGTACACCGGGCGCTCGGGTACAACGACCTTCTCTCGTCTCGGGGCCACACGTGGTGCAGTTGGAGTAGGGCCGCCCCCCCCGTGCTCGTCGCTGGTAGGCAAGTACGGGGTCAGCGAAGCGAGAAGTCGTCGTCGGTGCTGCTCCTGGTGCGTCTGGTGACGTCGGGCTTGCTGCAGGTGATGTCGGGGAAGCTGAGGCCGTGCGTGGCGCAGTAGTCGACGTCGGGGACGCAGAGGCCGCGCTTGGCGCAGCAGGCGTCGTCGGGGACACCGGGGGCCGCGCGTGCTGCAGTGGGTGACGTCGGGGGCGCCGAGGCCGCGCGTGGCGCACCCGGTGGCGTCAGGGACGTCGGTGCCGCACGTGGCGCACCCGGTGGCGTCAGGGACGCCGGTGCCGCACGTGGCGCAGCAAGTGGCGTCAGGGACGCCGGGGCCACGTAAGGCACAACAGGTGGCGTGGAAGACGCCGAAGTCATGCGTGGCGTAGCGGGTGGGTAACCTGCAAGAGGTAACCGACAAGGTCGCTGTACAGGAGCGGCCTCGGGGTCAGTAGAGAAGAGGGAATCCAACTCAGTGACGGAGTCAGAGGACGGGGTGGAAAAGGGAAAGGAAGACTCGTCGAAGACGACGTGTCGGGAGATCAAGATACGACGGGTGGTGGGGTCAAGGCACCTGTACCCTTTATGGTCAGGGGAGTACCCAAGAAAAACACACTGAGTCAAACGAGGCGCAAGCTTATGGGGAGCTGTGGCAGAGAGGTTCGGGTAGCAAGCGCACCCGAAGACCCGAAGATGGTCGTAAAGAGGGTGGGTGCCGAACAAAGCGAAGTGAGGGGTGGGAGCACTAATCGCCTTAGTAGGAAGGCGATTAATGAGGTAGGTGGCAGTGTGAAGCGCCTCCGCCCAGTAGCGAGCAGGGGTAGAAGCCTGAAACATCAGGGAGCGCATGACATCGTTGGTGGTCCGAATCATGCGCTCAGCCTTGCCGTTCTGGGGGGAAGTGTACGGACATGACATGCGTAACTGAACACCGCAAGAAAGCAGAAAGTCACGGAACGTAGAGTTGTCAAACTCGCGCCCGTTGTCGCACTAGACCGCACGAATCGTGCGCCCAAACTGGGTGGACACCCAAGCGAAGAAGTGAGAAAGAGTACCGAAAGTATCAGACTTCTGTCGCAAGGAAAAAGTCCACGAATAGTGCGAAAAATCATCCACGACCACCAAGTAATACTTGCATCCACAGACACTAAGAACAGGTGAAGTCCAAAGATCACAATGAATCAAATCGAATGTGTGCTCGACACGAGTGACAGAGTGCGGAAAAGGAAGTCGAACATGGCGACCCAACTGACAAGCATGGCAAAGAGACTCATGAGTACCCCGAGTACACGAAATCGCTGAACTACCAGACAACTTCGACATAGCATCAACACCGGGGTGGCCAAGCCGACGATGCCAAATGGTCGAAGATGCTGTCGTAGTCAGGGCAAGAGGCGGAACGGAAGCAGGAAGACGCATCGTGTACAGGGGACCCATACTATCACAGCGAAAAAGAAAGCGTCGAGTAGTAAGATCCTTCACAGTTACACCATAAGGATCAAACTCAAGGGAAACATGGTTGTCAGTAGTAAAACGACGAACGGAAAGAAGATGTTGAATGATGTCAGGGGCAACAAGAACATCACGTAGCTGAAACGAATCTGGCGAACCCGAGTCACCTACTGAGGTGACTGGGAGAGTTGACCCATTCCCAACAACGATAGATGAAGGATCAGAGGGACGGGAAGGGCGGGTAGAGGAGAGGATACCGACGTCAGGGGTGGTGTGGTAGGAGGCACCGGAGTCTACCACCCAGTCAGGGCCAGACGTCGTGAGACCCCGCAGGTAGACCGACGGTGTTGAACGGGTCGCGACAATGCCCTGGCGGTGGTGGCGCCGGGAAGGAAGACAACACGCGTGGACCCTCGACGGTCGTGCCAAGCGAGTAGGCAACAGCCGATCCAGGTACACCAGTCGATGTCGGCCGAGGAGCACCTCCCAGAGCGGCGTCCCATGGTGTAGTGGCGGCTGCGGGCCAGGCGGCGCCATTGTGGGGGGCTGCAGGGCTGACGGCCCAAGGGGCGTCTACAGCTGCTGCGGGCCAAGCAGCGGCGCTGTCGTGGGGTGCTGCAGAGGCGACGGCGGCGGGCCAGACGGAAGCAGCGAGCTCGGCTCGAGGGGTGGCAGCGCTGGGGGCTGGATGGGCGGTGGGGGCCAGATGTGGCTGTGCGGTGGCCCAGGGTGGTGACGCGGCGGCATCTGGCCAGGGGGCAGTGGCGGCCGCGCCAGCCCTCCCCGAGGCGGCGGCGGGCAGCGCGACTGGGGCGCTGACGGCGGCGGCGCCAGCGGCCTGACGCGCAGATCTGGCGGCAGCCCAGGGCGCTGCGGCCCAGGGCGCAGCTGCGCGGGCTGGAGACGCGCCAGCGGCGGCGGCGGCTGCGCCAGGCGGCGCGAAAGCGTGGGCGAGGGGCGCAGCTGTGGCGGTCCCAGCGGGCGGCGCGACTGGGGTGCTGGCGGCGGCGGCGCCAGCGGCGGGCCCGGCCCTGGGCGCCGCGGCGTGGTTGGGAGCAGCGGAGGCGAATGGGGCGGCGGCAGCAGCAGCCACCGCGGGCGGCACGGCTGCGCCGAGGCGTGGCGCCTCGGCGGCGGCTGCTGCTCCTGCGGGCGGCGCGGCGGCGGCAGCGGCGGCGCAGGGCCGCTGCAGCGGCGGCGGCTGGGCAGGGCCGCTGCAGCGGCGGCGCTGTGGAGGGGCTGTGGCGGCGGCGGCGGCACAGCCATCAGGGGAAGAGGATTAGGGTTAAACCCTAATCCTTGATTACCTAGCTGATACCATATTAGAGGGATAAATCTGGACTGAATGGGATGAATACATCATGAGGGTACAGGGTCCATTATATAGAGGGATTAGGTGAGGGGAAATGACTAAATCACCCCTAACCCTAATCCCTCACTAATGACTAATATGCCCCTGTGACACACACATAATCACAGTGTCTAACAGAAATAAGGAACATATATGTCATTAATAATAATAACATATCAATAACATCAAACTGTTGACAGGCGATATTTAATTTGAGACCTCATCTATAGCAACAAGATTCAGAAGTCCTCTGTCGTAGAGGTTCGTTAGCTTTCCCATAAAGCCAGATGTTGCAAGCAGCTCCGGAGTGACGTATAGCAACTTTAAAGAAGGACTGCCAGAATCGAGGTCCTTATGTATCTGAGAAAAGAGCACCAGTGCAATAAAATTATAAAATCCACAAGGGAAAGCAAGTATGAACGTGGTGTTTATTATCTTGATCTTAAACCAGTGGCGAAGTTCAACACTAAAAGTATATAATTTGATTCCGTACCCTTTGTTTACTCTGAGATGTCTGCGTTGAAGAAAGAAATTCAGCTGCAATGCCTTTACTTTTTAAGCTGGCAACCTGATTTTCCTGTCAATTGCATATGAAGACCAAATGATGTCCTGTGGCTCTAAAAAAGAACAGGGAAAGGAAAACGAGGGATAATTAATCTTACCATCAGCGCTGATCAGCAGAATTTTCAACCAAATATAGGAACTGTTAGTATAAACTTTCCAACACCAAATGTTCTCATATTAC
Organism: Neostapfia colusana; assembly: GCA_030760725.1. NCBI lineage: Eukaryota > Viridiplantae > Streptophyta > Magnoliopsida > Poales > Poaceae > Neostapfia > Neostapfia colusana. Next base: position 1,046,491 of record JASWHV010000003.1, on the reverse strand, counting down.
AGAAAATTGACCGATCTAATTCACCTATCAAAGGTGAAATAACAAGCACGATGCCTGTCTTCACTAGAGCAGGAATCTGGAAGCACATTGACTTTCCACCTCCAGTTGGCATCAAACAAAAGCAATCCCTTCCTGCATATCAGTAGTTCAACATATCACTTACTAAACCAAGCTCATAATGTTGTATGTGTGTGTGTGTGTGTGTATATATATATATATATATATATATATATATATATATATATATATATATATATATATCAGCATAGAGATGTCAACAAAAAACAAAAGAGACCAGTATCTCAGCAATGGAGAGGACCTGATAGAACAGCTTCTATAGCTTCGAGTTGTTTCCCTCTAAAACCTGAATACCCAAAATACCGGTTCAAGACATTCTCGAGGTCGTTAGGAGCTCTCTTTTCACGCCCTGAGGCTGCTGACCCACCCTTGATGGGAAGTAGTCCCTTCATTATGACCTGAACCAATACAATGTGTAAGAAGGAACGAGATGATTCCATGGTCAATTAGCGTATTGCAATGGCTGTATGGAGTTACCACTGTGCGACGGGGTTCAGTTGAATACCAATTTTGTTGGAAGATGAAGTGCAGACCCGCACCTTACGTCCCAATCCTACCGCATAAACTGATCTCGATCTTGCTCGATCTGCGGAAGAACGGATAAATCGAATCGAACCGAACCGAACGGAACGGAACCATTGATTGTCATCAAAGCAAGATAGGGGCTCTATACCACCAGATAATACACATTACCAAGTCCGGAAGGATTTCCCTCCACACCACCCGCTACGATGACCGCGACGATAGGGGATTTTCCGGCTGCCGTGCTCCCGGCGGGAGGAGACTGGAGCCGGGTTCGGAGGCGAGCCGCCGAAGAAGATGACCGTGCCGGTGGTGTGCGCGTCGGAACGAATGCTTGGCGAGCTGGGCTTTCGGACCGGCCCAATTCTGGCGCGAACACGACGAGATAAGCCCGCGCATGCCAAAGGCCCGGGCCTGTTACGTTTCCGGCGGCCGCTCGTCTCGCTCAAAAAAAAAAAAGGATCATCTGCGCACGAGAATGGATGAGACAACTCATCGACATTGCAATCGCGTTGGTGCGCGGCAGGCAGAGATCGCATCAGGTTTGGTGCGTCAGGCAGGCACACGCGCATTCCGCTTTCTGCTGCGATCGCCAACACGCCTAGTAACGAAAGGACGGCTCACCAAGACACCGCTTACGTACTAGAGCAGCAAGGAGTAGCTGCTACGTACACGTCAAACCCAACTCCATCTTGGATATCAGAAACGGTGAGTGACATGACCAACCACCGGCCTACACGTACGGACCTTGACTGGTGCCCCTCTGCTCTTTTTTTTTTCTCAACCGCATGGTAGAGTAGAAACAAGAGCAGACAGCGGACACAACGAACGGATTCCTTGGGAGGGAAGACGAGAGAAACAAACAAAGAGGAGTAGGACACATTTCCAAGGTGTTCTACTTTGCTCAACTACAACTACAAGTTGTTGTACTGCTCCATTTCAGATACATTTACATTTTGCAGTACATACAGAATTTTTTATTTCTCAAACACGAAAAAACTTACGATTTATCTTGGGAAGAAGAAGAAGAAGGATCTAATTATTCAGTGTCTACAATTGCAAAATGGTGTTGTGTTAATGTGTCATATGAAGTATTCAGTGGCCAATTTCACCTACTAGAGAGTAGAGATGATTTCTTTGTGAAGCCAAAGCTCTAACCGTCTGCGACTGCAAAAGATGTCTCTCCGTACGATCTTAATCCAACGGTTGACGGTAACCCGACACTTGCAGTGGCAGCGTAGTAATCTTCTCACCATCTTCTTCTCTGCGCCCCCCCCCCCTCGCGTTCACTTCACTCAAACGGCTCTTCCATCTTACTTATATACCACCCGCACCAGCACGTCCCCTCCCCCATGGCGGAAACCGTCGAACCCGCGACGCTGCTACCTTCAACCCCATCTCCCCCCGCGAAATCCGAACCCCGCGCGTCCCGCCCTACCTATTGACCCAGGCCGCGCCTTGCGCCGTGTGCTCTAGGGCGTGGGATCTCGGAGGGGGATTGGAGCCGTTCCGCCTTCGGGGCACCCGCCCAATGGTGGACACGTCCAGCGGTAGGCTCCACCCGCACGGTCCGCGGCGGGGCGTGGCTGCGTTCGTCGCGGCCAACAAGACGCTGCTCGCTGCCGTCTGGGTCGTCGGGTTCACGCTCGTCTTCCTGTGGCAGAGCGCTTCGATATCCGTCGGCACCGGAGCTGGAGGCGGCGGCGGCGGCGGGTTCCTCAGGCTACGCCCGGCGCCGCGGCTGCGCCCGACGGCGTACAACCTGACTGACTTCGGCGGCGTCGGGGATGGGCGGGCGGTGAACACCGAGGCGTTCGAGCGCGCCGTGGAGGCCATTGCGGTGCTTGCGGAGCGCGGCGGAGGGCAGCTCAATGTGCCACCAGGGCGCTGGCTCACGGCACCGTTCAACCTGACCAGCCACATGACACTGTTTCTCGCCGAGGGCGCAGAGATCCTTGGCATCCCGGTAAGGAAGCTCGCGGTTTCGTGAATGTAGCTGTAAAACTTGAGGTAATTGTGTAGATCTTCAAATGCATGTTGGTTTGGATCTTAGTTGGTCAGCATATAGTAGAATATCAACGGCCTGGTTTATTAACTTGTAGGATAGAATATGTCAACAAGAGACTAAAACATTGACATTGTTGTTGAGGTCTTGGAAAAGAGTGTATAGTTGCACTTGCACTTATTAGTTGTTAATGTAACTCCATGTTGGGGGCCTGAATTTTGATGCCTCCAGCAAGATCTAGATTCTAGAGGTTTCTTGAATGGTTTGAGTGTTTAGTGGGGCTCCCAGAATTTGGTGGAGCATGGTACTGATTTACAGCATGAGTGTGCATAGTGAATTTGCAAGTTTATCTGATTGACAATCTGATTTTTATCTGGATAGGATGAGAAGTATTGGCCATTGATGCCAGCATTGCCATCATATGGGTATGGGCGGGAGCGCAAAGGACCTCGCTTTGGAAGTCTCATTCATGGACAGAATTTGAAAGATGTAGTCATTACAGGTTTGTTGTTCCTCTGAATAAATTACCAGTACTTGAGCTGTATAACGTGTGACATCATTTCTCAGCATTTTGGATTAAGCAACATCACTGAGTGTAGGCATAATACTAAACAGTATAATGTTGCTACTCGGTAGCATCATTTTTTTGTAACATAAAACATTAGCATCTACTTGACCCTTGTTGATCTGCCAGTCTAAATAATATGACAACTAGGCCATGTTCCATTCTTTTTTTGGCATATATCCCCCTGTTGAATTCACTGTCTCGTTGAATGATACATAACAAAAATCAGCTGACCTTTGTATGATTCCTTCTTCCCTCTGTTAAATAGGGCACAATGGCACCATAAATGGCCAGGGTGAAGTTTGGTGGTTGAAGCATCGCAGAAGAATGCTGAATAACACGAGACCTCCTCTTGTGCAATTGATGTGGTCCAGGGACATTATTTTTTCAAACATAACATTGCGAAATTCACCTTTCTGGCACTTGCATCCATATGATTGCACAAATGTAACTGTTTCAAATGTCACTATTTTATCCCCTGTTTCTGGTGCTCCAAACACGGATGGTATAGATCCAGGTATTTCATGGCTTTCTACTAGAAATGAACTTCCATAAAGAACATTTTTGCAATATTTAGGCAGTGTAGTGGGCACTTGACCTCTTTTTTTCTCTTCCTTAGAGTGCATGCTGTTAGACATGGTCTTATAATAATTGCATGCCATCTCTAGTTCTCTTGATGCTGGCATATACCTGTATGCAGATTCGTGTCAGGATGTGCTCATTGAGAATTGCTACATATCTGTTGGTGATGATGCAATTGCTGTAAAGAGCGGGTGGGATCAATATGGGATTGCATACAATCGTCCATCTTCCAACATTTTAATTCGCAATGTGATAGCCCGCTCTCTTGTGAGGTGAGGATGGTGGATATCTTGGACACATTGCTTTGTCTACAATTTTTTGTTGTGTCCAGTAGTCCCGGTCGAACATTGAGATAAGCGACTTTTTTTGCTTAGAAGTGTAATAGGTGAGGCTTACGATGTTTACTGTTTTGTGCGCAGTGCTGGAATTTCAATTGGCAGTGAGATGTCTGGTGGAGTTGCAAATGTTACAGTGGAGAATGTACTCATCTGGGAATCAAGGAGGGGTGTGAGGATAAAGACTGCTACAGGACGAGGGGGCTTCATCCGTAATATTTCCTACCGCAACATAACTTTTGAAAATGTCCGTGCTGGGATTGTGATAAAAGTTGACTACAATGAGCATGCTGATGATGGATATGATCGGAGTGCCTTTCCAGACATCATGGGCATTTCATTCAAAGAAATTCATGGTTGGGGTGTTCGGGTGCCTGTCCGTGCTCATGGCAGCGACATAATTCCCATCAAGGGTATCAGCTTCCAGGACATGTCAGTGGGCATCAGCTACAAGAAGAAGCACATTTTCCAGTGCACCTATGTTGAGGGGCGTGTCATCGGGGCAGTTTTTCCCAAACCATGTGAGAATCTGGACATCTACAATGAGCAAGGGCAGCTTGTCAAACCTGCAGTGACACTGAACAACACAGAAGTTGACTATGATATATGAGACACATGCTACAGAGCTTATAGATGGAGTAGTGGAAATGAGTCATCTCTACCTGACCTGACGAAATCAATTTCCTCCCTCTTCAATTATCCACAGTTTCCTTTAGAAATGCAAATACAGAGGAGATTTTCCTCCTCGGAGATGGGGCCCACATGTCCGCACCATCAGCCGGGGAAAGAGGGAGGGGTGGTCGGACCGACCACCATCACAAGCCAAGGGCTGCAACTTTTAGTATAGTAGAGATTCATAGGTTTTGCTTGCAGTGGCTTATTGTATCTCACATGTGATTTGGCCATCAATATTTAGCCCTTGCCACAACCTGACTGGAGACTGTTCAATGTTGTCAGTATAGCTTGTCAACAAGGCAAAAAGCTTATTGTATCTCACCTGTGTTGGGCCGGGCCTAACTGCCTTGGGTCATGAATGGTTGATCAGATGAATGAAATTGGAACAGAGTTCAAATTTCTCCTAATTCCCTTTGATTCACTTTCACCTGTGACCTGTCCTTGGAGCAGCGCATGCATAGATTGTACTAGTGATACCAAGTTACACGTGATAGCAAGCACTACCATGCAATAAGCACTAGTAGTGCAGATCTTATCTGCAAAACTTTCTTGACAGTGAAGTGCATTAACTTGCTGCAGTGTACGATCGCGCCTCAGAGAAACAAGTACACGGCTATTCAGAAAAGAGAGGTGCAGGTGCAACACGAAGACAGAGATGTACCAGCTGTTTCTGTGGCTCTGGGGGTGGGGGGGTATGGTATAGGCGTCCGTCGCTGGGAGAGTCGCGTCTGGCTCGAGGACGAATCTTTTGGCCTACCTACTATGCCACATAAGATCCCGCAGGCACCGCACGTCGCCGTTGTTGGATGCCACTGGGCGAAGCATCAGTAACCACACCCCTCGCTCGCGTTCTAATCCACCGGGCACGTGCTCTTTTTGTTACTGTCGTGTCATCTGTTGATAGCTGCATTGCCTGCCATTGTGTTTGCTCCTGCAGCCTACTGACCTTTTCTAGCTCTACTAAACACACAAACAAATCATTTGATAATTACTGAGTAACACCTACTAGGAGAGAGTCGATTACTTGCAGCCAGAGTTAAAATGCTTCGTAGTTTCATGATCAGGTGTCTGCTTAACTTTTCTAATTCTTTTACACCTAATCAGAGGTGCTGCTACTCAAGCATCTCGCGACTCGTAGGCATCCCTTTTCCTGCTCGCTCTCCTTACTTCGTTGTCTATATATAGCTTAGCTTTCAGTGCTGCCATTACTGCACTTCATAGAAAGTCTCGTGGTGAGTAGTGACTGGCTTGTGTCTCGCCTCTCTCAACTTTCTCTCCACCTTGATACACAAGCTAGCTTTGAAGAACACCGGTGAGCTAGGCATGCCGTAGTTAATTCTTTTTTCCCTTTGTTTAATTAGTTTATAAGCCCATGGCGGACTAATGATTTCGGCAGTCGACCCACGACTATATATCTTTTGAATAATGAAATGCAGGAGCTAGCTGTTGCTCTTGGCTTTCGAAAAAAGACTATGTTTTGAATGAACATGTACTAGAAACCAGATGATTTTGCAAGGGCCGGTAGAGAGTTATTTTTCAACAAGGTAGAGAATCCTCATGCATCTCATAGCAATGCAGGATGCAGGTAATAGCTAGGTGATGTAGAGAGATGCGCGGGATTATATATGCCATGGCCACCACCGCCATGCATCTAAAGTGTAGTCTTGTTAATTACTATTACAGTAGTATGTGCTGGGAGCGGGGGGTGTTAATTAGTATCTCAAGTCAAAGCTCCAGAGAGAAGTGCTTGCGCCATGGATGCTCTCCTCCATCATGTCCTCGTCTACCGCCGGCGCCTGCAGGAAGTCATACGCGTTGCCGGCCCACCCAGATGGGGAGAAGAGCGGCGGCGGGTGGGCCATGACGGAACGCCAGTCGATGCTGCCATCGGGCCGCACGGGCGCCACCACCTCAATGCTGGCAGCGTCGTCAACGACAAAGCCCGCGCCGTGCGACGACGACAGCATGGCTGATGCTGCTGGTGGCGCCGCGGCGGCAGCCTCCCGGGCGGTGACGGCGGTGCGGTTGGCGTGCGAGAGCGCGGCAGCCTGCACCTCCCGCGGGTCGCTGCTGCGACCCCCAGCGCGGCAGGGCGGCGGCGAGTCCGGGAAGTTGAGGTCCGCGGCCCCGCGGCCGCGGAGGCACACGAATGCGGCGTCGAAGGCGCGCGCGGCCTTCTCGGGGGCGTCGTAGGAGCCCAGCCAGACGCGCTCACGGCTGTTGGGCAGCCTGATCTCGGACACCCACTTGCCCCACTTGCGCCGCCGCACGCCCCTGTACTTCTTGACGCCCTCGTGCTGCCTGCGGCTGCCGCCGTCCATCTCCGCGGGTGAGGACGACGGTAACATGCCTGCCACTGACCCGCGAGCCCGCCCGCGCGCGCGCGCATGCGGCGGCGTAGCGGTTTGAGCTGCTGCTAATAAAGCCGGCGCCGCTGGCGTCGACGTCGAGCTTGTTCATGCCGCGCGCGCACCTGAATCTTGGCGCCGCTCGATGGACCGGCTACTTATACGTCGTCGCGGCGCGGGCGAGCGTTGACCGGAGATTCAACTCGAGAATATGCGTGGCGCGTCGGACGGCGACGTCGCCTCGTGCCAGCCAGCCAGCCAGCCACATGGCGGCTCGTGCTGCACCTGCATATATCAGAGTTGGTTGCGCGTGGGGCTCCTGGTCTGAGAGCCGCTGGGGGCCAAGTCGGCTATGATGGTCTTGAGGAAGAGAGAAGAGGGGAGGAGATGATCTCCCTGTCCTATTTCGAAAACTACTACTATTTATCTTATTTATGTTCTTGGTGTCCTATGAATATCTCTTCCATTATCTCGTCCCACTAGTGTGGCAGTGCCCGACGATGCGTGCTCGCTCCCCCGCACCAGAATGAAACTAGGTTCGACGCCGGCCGGACACGGTGGCCGGAGAAGCGCGATCGACGACCACGTCGTCGGCAACGCCGGCCGGGCACGGTGGCCGGAGAAATACGAAGTCTCTTCTCTTCTCCGCACACGGTGCCGTTGGCAAGTACGATCCGCGACCGTCGATTTCACAAACACCTTTTTTCTTTTTTTTTGGCACGTCATATCTATAGGTAGGAAGGAAGGACGGAAGGAAAGCAGCCGTGTGGTTGGATCTGGAAAAGAACGGCCGGCAGGTCGGAGCCGCCGCCGGCCGCCGCCAATGCTTGCACTTTCCCACACTGTACTGACGCTGATCCTGCAGCCAAGCCGGTCAAACAGCAGGTAAGAAGATCGAAGTGGCCTGATGAGTGTAAACATCACGGGATCCTCTTCGCGGCAGGCAGCTCATGCTCATGCACGTCGACGACGGGGCCTGACTGAGCAGCCGGAATTCGCGTAGAGGCGACGGAAGTGGAATGCATGGTCAATGGACGACGGGGTTGTCAGATGAACCATGTCGTTGTCGGACGTGACGTGACGTGACGTTCGGGGGTCTGGCCGGTATGTTGCACGTGGCGCCAGGATCGGCTTTTGTTGCAGTCTCTGATGCGTCCGGATGTTAAGAGCCTCATCCAGTCCCAGTCAAGAGACCCATCTCTCTTGGTACAACCTGTATGAACGGTACCTAATCTCTCCCCTCTGTTCTTCAGAATTATATGACGTTTGGGAAACTAAAATTAGCTCTCCTAATGTCAAATAAAATATATATGTAGGGAGTATACTACTGCCATGGTGAAAAGAAGTAATTCCCTCAGTATCAAAGGCCGAGAATCCAGCCTATCCGAGATGCTACTACCACTGAGAAGTACTTCCGTAATAAAAAAAGCCGAGAATCTATTTTATTTTGATTTTAGCGAAGCCTTTGTAAGGCTTCTGGTTTCGTTTTATTAATATAAATAGAATCAGTGGGGGTTTGTCCCTCCTGTTCGCTAAAAAGAAAAATACTTCGATGCTATTACCAACAAAAGGCTCTCCTGCGACTAAATTTTGCCTCAGAAACAGCGCCGGTATCACCGAAGACCGAAGCTGCAAATCTACTGAATTGCGCCGGGAAACAGCGAGACACAGCTCAGGAGAGGATGGCCATCAGATCCGACGCCCTCAACACAATGTAATTGGAACCATCAACACCCTTGAACTCGCTGCCAGAGTATTTGGAGTACATAACGGTACTGCCTGCAGACACGGACAACGGCCTCCGCTTGCCTTCCTCATCCAGGGGACCTGGGCCAACAGCCACGACCTGCCTCCAATCAACAAATTTTTGTTATTAACTCGCATAAGTTGATTTGGGCTAAAGACGAGGCATAGTTATAGTAAGGGCATGACCAAGGGTCGAACAGCACGATTCGAAACCATGTGACAAAGATGATGGATCATAACAGAAAGAAAAGAAGCCATCAAAGAACTTGAATCACTGACCGTTCCAATAGATGATGGCTTCTCCCTGGCAGTTCCTGTGAGCAGCAGACCACCTGGAGTTTTATCTTCAGCTTCCGCAACCTATCAGATGAGAAAGAGGTAAGCAGGTCATGTTAACTATAATACTGTAAATAAGTTAGCCTCAACAAGAATGGCCATGAAAACTGAATCAAAGCGAGAACCAATTCAAAAAGAGTAGCCAGATGTCAAACACAAATATACTAGAACTTAGTACCTTGATTAAAACACGGTCATTCAGAGGGTTCATGTCTTTCACATCATCGGTTTCAAGAATACCTATGATGTCATCCTCTTTTAGAACTAGATGGTTGGAATCATTCAACTCCACCTCAGTTCCAGCATACTTAGAATATACAACTTGAGCTCCAACCTAAAGTAGTAACAAATGAACATGTTAGCATACATTTTTTATTAGATGAGTAATATATTCCTTTCTTTGGATGAGCGTATAATCTTGCCTTGCCAATAACAGAAAGATTCAGAGTATCACAGAAGAAATTATCTAAAAAGAATCATGACGGAAACAGAACAAACAAACAAGAAGTATGTTCAATTGTAGGCCGAAATAGGCCTCAGCTGCACCAGTCAAGTGCTAAAGCTCCAGAACTCAATTCTGTTAGTATAAGGACTGGTGTTCTGACTCAACATAATCTAACTTAACAAGGCGCACATGACATAACTTTGAAGTAATATTTTTTCTTTAATTCTTTTCTTTTTTCTGTTGCAGTTAATTAAAATTTGTTTGGTGGAATGTACTAGCCAGAACAATGACAAATCTTAGGTGGGATCAAGCGCTAAAAAGTAGTCAGAAAAAAATGCTCCTCTTGTCCATCAATGGCTAGTGGAATAGCTATACCTGCTCTTATATAGGGATGATCGATGTAAAGTTTACCTGCTGTACAAACCAACATGCAGGTAAGATAATACATGTTGCAAGGAAAATATACCTGAATGCTGACATCCACTTTATTATCTCCAATGGCAAAGACCTCACCACTCTGAGGTTTAGACTGAGCAGTTGTTGGAAGCAAAATTCCACCAGTTGTCTTCTCCTCAGAAGACTTGATCTTTACAAGCACTCTATCGGCTAAGGGTTTGAGTGTTGTATACTGAAACGGGATAACAAGACACAATTACTGATAAGCATTGAGGGAATAGAAAATACTCCAAGCGGACTAGTATACACGGTGTCAGAACAACTTCATGAGTTCATTTTTGAACTGAAGAAGCTGTCCTAACGCCATATATAAGGGTCCAAACTTTATATATGGCGTACACCGGCACTATCCATAATCGGCTTCACTCTGCCATTCCTGCCTTAGTAAGCATATAAAATGGCGCGCAGTAGCGCACGATCAATCCCATTACCCGATTCCTTGCGAAATCAAAAGGAAGCTACGTCACCAAGCAACAATGCGCGATGACGAACCTTAGGAGCCACGACTGTGGCGGCCCTGACGACGAGGCCGCGAAACGCCCGCCGCGCGGGCCGGGCCCCAACGACGGCCCCCGTTGACGGGATTCGGAGCGCATCGAGGGAGGCCGACCCATTTCCCGCGAACATCGTCGCGCCGACAGCCGCGCCAGAGAGCTGCACCGTCGCCATTCCCCCGAGCAGATAAACCCTAGAGGCGGATAGCACAGAGAACAGCAAGAGGAGCAGCGGAAGCTAACGGCGAAGGCGGACAAGCTCGCTTTATCCCCGGAAGAAATAGGAGCGTGCTTCTCGTGGGCCCGCTGTGCGGCGCACGATTTTAGATGGGCTTTATTAGGCTTCCTCCAGCTCCAACTCATTTTTTTTCGCTGCAATGGCATGGGCCGGCCCAGTCCACATCAGCCCAGTCACAGCTCTTCCCTTCTGTGCCAGTTACTACTCTCCCAACTTTTCTCGTCTTGCTTGCTGCCGGCGATCGCCACCGCGGAGGGAAGCCAAGCCATGGGCGCCGCCTCTCTTTCTCGCGCCGCGGTGGCCGGGTGGGCCGTGGCTGCGGTGCTACTGCAGGTCTCCGGCCTATCACTCTTCCTCTACGGCTTCTTCCCCGTCAAGCCCACGCTGCGCGGCTTCAGGTCCTGCCTCCCTCCGCACGTGCTCTCGCTTCACTGTGGCTAGGAATTTAAACTGCTTACTTCGAATGTGTTCTCTGATGGTGTACAGTGGAGCGGAGAGCTTTCGAGTGCCGTCGTGTGGTTCCGTCAGTGGAGGGGAGGAGGAACCGACTCTTCCTCCTGATGAGCTCAGATCTCTGTACAGAGTAAGGCGTTACGTCCGTTTCAATTTCTTTTCAGATTTTAATCTTACAGCTGTATTTGCATTGTGGTCTCCGGAGTACGATTGTATTAGATGTTGAACTTTTTATAATTATTCTGTGTATACTGGACACGTCTTTTCCCTTAATAGATGAGAAATACCAATAGAAGAGATCATATTATCAATTATGATATTGACTCTTTGTTTTGTATATGATTTACACCAGGAACTCTCTGGAGTCCCTCCTGTTTACGACCGCTTAGTATTGATGGTATGTCCTACCATGTTGGTGCTTTTTATACATAATCCGATACTGTTTTGGTGGCAGTTATCTTATCTTCTTAGTTTTCTTTTCGAATTTTAATTTAGGTAATAGATGGGCTACCTGCTGAGTTTGTACTTGGGAGAGGCGGAAAACCTCCAAACAGACAAATGATGGAGTCTATGCCATACACTCTGTCATTGCTAGCTGGCTGCAAAGCAGTAGGTTATCATGCGAAGGCTGCACCTCCAACAGTTACTATGCCCCGACTGAAAGTAAGACTGTCTTGATGTATCTATATAACTATGTGCTAGTGTACCTTATTCTAATTGTTCTCTTTCAGGCTATGGTGTCCGGGGCAATTGGAGGATTTTTGGATGTAGCATTCAATTTCAATACTCAAACCTTTTTAGAGGACAATATTATTGGTTAGAACCTCTCCCTACCTCAAATCTCTTACTAATCATCAGCTTTGTATGCTAAACAGTCAGTTGGATCTTGGATGTGTTATTCAAGTTGACTAAGGGTTGCCCGTCTATGTTCTCGTCGCCCTTGGATATCTGTCTTGCAAGACAGTGAGTTTCTTATGTGCTACGTTAATCATATTGTGCATCAATGCAGATCAGCTTCATATGGTTGGTTCTAAACTAGTGATGCTGGGAGATGAGACATGGATAAAGTTGTTTCCAACACTATTCTATAGACAAGATGGAGTGAGCAGTTTTTATGTAAGTCCTTGTGTGTGTATGTGTTTATCTTTATCAGTAAAAACTCATGTAATGATTAATGGTTGTAATTATCTGTCAGGTAAGAGATACAGTTGAGGTTGATTTCAATGTTTCACGTCATCTCGAATTTGAGCTTGCAGCAAAAGACTGGACTGCCTTGGTGCGTTCTTATGTTTTCTAGTTCATTGGATCACAATCATCTGGTGTCCAGCTAATACCTTTTTACATGTCCTTCATTTTCTTGTGTTTTTTAAAGGTTATCTGAAGAGTAGTGAGCAATTGCTTTTGTCTTGATAATTCCAGATTCTTCATTATTTAGGATTAGATCATGTTGGCCATATAGGTGGCCGCAAAAGGTAAATGTCATATCATTTCTCATTCTTTTTTGGGTTTGAGTGGTCTCAGGTCTGTGATGAAAATACTTTAAAATGACAGTGTTCTGATGGCCCAAAAGATGAAGGAAATGGATGATGTAATTAGAAGGGTTCACGCTGCAAGCCTTCAGGACAAAACACTTTTGGTTTGTATTATTTTTTGTTTCTACAAATAATCCTCCTTTTCCTCACATGCATACCATCTGAGGCTGAAATTTGATATGATATCTTCAGCAGATTGCTTTGAGAGTCCACTGGCAAGTGTTGAGTTCATATTAATAATTCATATAATTGTATGATCAATAAATTTATCTCTAATACCACTATAAGTTATTGTGATATTTTCTTAATTAACATTCTTTTAGGGGGGTCTATATACAGTTGGCTACATAAAAAATAAAATGACTTCGTGTCCAACGAAATATCATCACATGAAGTAGATTGCATACAAATTTCTCACACAGTTGGAAATATGAAACGGCTCATGTTACCGCTAATGACTCTTTTGTCGTACTCCTTCGTTTCAGGTTGTGGTTAGTGATCATGGCATGACTGAAGGTGGTAATCATGGAGGATCTTCTTATGAAGAAACTGATTCACTTGCCCTTTTCATAGGACACACTGTTGACAGATCAGATTGTTCACCCTATAATCTGAATGAAGCACTTCAAGTTAAGTCTATAATCTATTTGTGACCTACAGTTTCTATTAACTAAAAACGTCTGTGTCCTTTCTCTTTTATCTTAGATGTTTGTGCTGCTAACAAGATTTGTACATTCTTTTGGTATGAAAATCATTGTTGCTGTATGTGAAACATTTTTCTTATACTTCAGTAGGTTCTCAGCATTCAGGCTGAAGAAATAATTATGATACTTCAGGAGGCTCTCAGCATTCAATCTGAAGAAATAATTACAATACTCTAAAGACAGTTCCATGTGACCAGGACATAAATCTGACCTGTTGCCTTGTTTTATCAGGTGGATCTTGCCCCGACTCTTGCTCTTCTTTTTGGGGTACCTATTCCTAAGAACAATATAGGTGTCTTGCTTCCAGAGCTTTTCTATTCTTTAACAGGTGATTTTATGTTTTACATCCAGTTAGATGTGTTAAGGTTTGTCATGTGAATCTAAATGAGGTTTTATGCTCAACAGTAGGGGCCTTCCTTACTGTAACTACACTAAAAAAAGATATTTTACGCTTGCGAGCTTCAAGTTTTTCAATAGGTTATTTTCTGGGCCCTATAATCATTCACATATGACCTGTTGCCTTCTGTTGTATTCTTGACCAGATCAGAATTCAGGATAACTTTACAAATAATTTGATTAAGTACTCTCATCTTTTTATTTGAAAATGATGAGTGCATCTTGTTACAGATGAGCAGAAACTACGGGCTTTGCAGCTGAACTCATGGCAAATCTTAAGATTGCTCCAAGCACAAATACCTGCTTTCTGCTTTGAAGACTGCATAAATTTGGAGGACGATTTAGAAACTAATGTGCTTCCGGAATCTACTGAGAAAAAGTTGTGTCATTTGCTTTCTAAAGCTTTTGCTTCTCATCAATCCTCAAGTCTTCATCGAGGTTATGATTTCAAGTGAGCCTCTGCTGACATGTATAACAGTTGTGAGTATCATTATCCATCACTGCTTAAGAAACTTCTTTCCAGGCCCATTGAAGCTGAATTCGTTGGGACTGCTTCAAAAGCTTACAATAGCTTCTTAAAAAATGCGAGTGAGTGGTTGTCTCACAGAGCGACCGATGTAATTCTACTATCTTTACATATTTGTACTTAAGTTCCTAGTAGTCTTTAGTTCCATCTTCCTTTATTCTGAATGATATATTTATTTGTATTATGTTTTATTGCAGAAACCATTTTATTTACTGGTCTCTGCAATTTTATTGATGATTATGTCCTGCCTTTTTCTCATGGGCATTGTCTCTTTCCTATTTAAGGGACAGTGTTTGAGTCAACTTGAACACCAACCTGATTCGGATCTGGATAGACACTGGCACCTTGATGAGGTTTTTGTTCTTACTGGGATTTTTCTCTATGTCATCAGTCTCAGTTCCAGCTCTTTTGTGGAAGAAGAGCAGTATACATGGCACTTTCTTAATTCTACTCTGTATTTAATATTCCTTATCAAGACAGTTCATTCAGTACTAAAGGAATCAAATCCTACACTAGTTCATAGAGCAGAAGGAAAAAGCTTTGACAGAAATGAATTTTCTTATGCTACCAGCTATCAATTAACTCCAGGAAAGCGAAATGGTTCCAAGTTATGCACTATCCTTATTATTCTTGTTTCTGGGAGAGTTATAAGAGGTTGGCATCAAGGTGGGGTCAACTGGGTTCACCTTCCTGACATTTCCAAATTACTAGCCCAAGCTAACTCTTCTACTGTGAAGTCTCTTCAGATCATCTCAGTTCTTGCAGTTGTGGCATTATATTCGTTTTCACTCATGCTACTGAGAGCAAGACCAAAGTATGTTATAGGAATTTGGTTGACTCATATTTCCTGCGGACTTTTGGTTCTGGTGCATATTTGGGGAAGTCAGACGAATACTTCACAACCAATCGATCGTAGCACTACTTCAATAGCTCAGATATTTTATGCCGTCACTAGTGTTTCAGTAGCCGGCACTGCTCTTGCTTCTCCTTGGATATTTCCATTGTATTCTAAAGAAGCAGAACCAGCATCCTCATCTGGCCACAATCCTCAAACAGATATGCATTCGCAATGCAGCAGTGTCAGTGATTCAATGTTCGTGACTGGAATAACATACATGATGTTCTGGTGCCTTCTGCAGTTGCTTCTGCAACAAGCCAACAATGCCATTCCTCTTGTGCTCATTTTCTTGCAAACAATCTCGAGTATAGTTCATTTTTCTCTGGATAAAACATTGCACAAGCAATGGGTAGAGGTTAGTGATCTAGATGATGTTTTTGTTTCTCAAACTTGTGACATCATAGGAATGCTCTTGTTTATTGACTCACTGTTGGCAACAATTTGTGTAGGTTGTCGCAATGCAATTGTTGGGAACGGCCGGTCATTTCGGTCTTGGGAATACAAATAGTCTAGCCAGCATTGATGTTGCTGGAGCTTTCATTGTAGGTTTAACCTAGATTTGTCAAGCGCTCTTTTTTTTTCTTGCCATTTCCCTGTTATTTGACTGATGAATTGCAACAGGGCATTTCAAGTTACTCCACCGTCCTTTCGGGTATTCTAATGTTCATTATTACATATGGTTCACCTCTGCTGTTATATCTCAGTATGGTGGTTTATATGTCAGTGAAATTTGGTGGCGATATATGTACTCCACGGCAAATAAACTGGAGCTGCATTCTGGACAAAATGATTGCATTGCCCTGTTTGCTTCCTTTGCTAATTAATTCTGTTGCCTTGACTTCGTATACAATTGTCTTGCTACTCATGAGGAATCACTTGTTTGTTTGGAGCGTGTTTTCGCCAAAGTAAGTACCCGTGCAATTTTGATAGCAGATAAATAGTAGCTGTCACCAAAATGTTTCCACTCGTTGCAATGTTTTTCCCCGATAAACTTATTGCAAGACCCGATAAATACTAGTTCTATTTTGTAAGCTGCACATGGTTCCGTATATAACGGATAGTCTCGTTCCTAAATTCCTGCAGGTACCTTTATGTCTGCGCAGCAACAATGTGCACCTATGTTGGAGTATTCATCATAGCCATGACTGCAGTCTACATCACCACTGTTTTTTCGTTCCGGGCGAGAAGCTACAGAGATAAATCCCAGTGATCAGATCATTGGTTAGTTATCAGTTTAGGAGGCATTAGTTAGGAAGCGTATGAGTTGTCTCTGTCGTGGAATACAGCTTTGCTTCCTTCTGCGCATCCGTTCTCCACGTTTTGTGGTCCAGTTTTCTAGATCACCCAGTCCTTGCAAGGTTCTGTACACAGTTTTATATTTTCTCTGTCATTAGATTCTTTTTAGAGCCTTGTACTAAGAGTTGTTTTATAGTACTAAGGAATTTTACTATCCATGAGTGGTATTACCAAAACAGTGCTATCACACATATAAAAATGGTCCAAATTCATGTCACCATCGACTAAGTATGATTGGTATTCTACTGCACCATGTGTGCACCCTGCGTTGCAAATTGCAGTGCAGTTGCCGCCTCGTTCTCTTTTTCCAGTCCCAGTCCAGCGTAGACGACTTCCCCCGAAATCGAGCGCCAACAGTGAGCTCAGGCGAACTGGACGGCGGTGAGCCACCAAAACTAGCAACGGTTGATGGGATCCACGGCCTAGGTTCATGCAATCGATCTAGGGACGGGGATGGGTACCCAATAGATATCTATGGATTCCATCTAGTTTTTTTTTTGGGTAGCCAATAGATATCTATAGATTCCATCTAGTTTTTTTTAGACTGTGTCAAGGGCACATATATATAATGCCCCCTTTGCATTATTAACAATGTGTTCAGTTCCTTCTCACATGGTATCAGATTAGGGTTAGAATTTCTGGGCCTCCTCTCACTAGCCGTCGCCACCCTCTCCTCTTCTCTCTCTCCCACCACCATCACCAGCCGTTGCCGCTGCCTCCTCCATGTAGCAACGCCACCGCGGCCCTGCCAGCGTGCCGCCGCCACGCCTCTGGACCCTCCGCCGCTGCGCAGTGGCCGCGCGGCGCCATCCTCGAGCGTCTCCGCCGGCTTCGCCGACCGCCTCTCCTTTGACCACTCCCCCTCCGTCGCCGCCACCGCCGACGCTGGTGCGGCCACACCGGTCCGGTGACGCGGCGTGGGCCACCGTCCGCGTCGCGTCGGCCGCACCGCTCGGGCCCAGGGACTTCAAGCTCGTGCGGCGAATCGGCGGCGTGTGCTCGACCACCCCTTCCTCCCCACGCCGGCTTCTCCCGCCAAGGTGTGGCCGGATCTGGTCCCTTGTCCGCCGCCGTGGCTGCAGGTGGCGCCTATCTCAACGCCCCAGCTGCGGACGACGAGTCCACGGGCTCCTACCGTGTCGTCGCGCCCGCCGTCTTCTTCCCCTCCCACGCCGCTCCCGTGGGTGCAGCTGCCGCTGCCAACCATGGCATGGCCGGTGCCGCTCAGGGCGGGGCCGCCGCGGGCTCTGGCCAGGCCGGCGCTGCCTTGGGTCCCTCCGCAAGGGCCTCTGGCCCGATCCAAGCGCTGGTCCGACCTGGGGTCGCCGCCCCTCTCTATGGCTCTTTGGCGGCCCGATCTAGGAGCGCCACCCCTCTCCTTGCCTCTACCGCTGGTGCCCCTGGTCAGCGAGCCTCCTGCCGGCGCGCCCTGGCTGCGCCCCTGGCCGGCGCACCTCTGACCTGGCTGTGCCCCTGGCCGGCGCGCCTTTGACCTGGTCGTACCCGTGGCCGGCGCTCCCCTCGCATGTGTGCCGCAGCCGCGCCTCCCATGTTCCCGAGCCGTCGTGCCTCTCCTGACCGCCACGTCTCCGCTCCTCCCCATGGCCGCCACGGCGCCACTGCTCCTCCCCATGGTCGTTGTGGCACCTTCACCCCTCCTATTCCGCGTTGTCGGCCTTCTGCGCGCGTCCCTCCTCCTACCCCTCGTTGCCGGCCTTCCGCGCGCGTCCCTGCCTTCCTACCCCGCGTTGCCGACCTTCCGCGCGCGTCCCTCTCCCTCCTACCCCACGCTGCCGACCTTCCGCGTGTGTCCCTCTCCCTCCTATCCCACGCTGTCGGCCTTCCGCGCATGTCCCTCCTCCTACCCCCTGTTGTCTGCCTTCCGCGCGCTTCTCTGCCCTCCTACCCAGCGCCGTCGGCCTTCACCGCGCGCATCCCTCCTACCCCGTGTTGTCGGCCTTCCGCGCACGTCCCTGCCCTCCTATCCCGCGATGTCGTCCTTCCGCGCGCGTCCCTGCTCTCCTGCCGCGCGTTGTTGGCCTTCGCCGTGCGCATCCCTCCTACCCCGCGCTGTCTGCCTTCGCGCGCGTCTCTGCCCCCATAACCCGTGCCGTCAGCCTTCGCCGCGCGCGTTCCTCCTACTCCGCGCTGTCGGCCTTCCGCTCGTGTCCCTCCTCCTACTCCGCACGGCCAGCCTTTCGCATGCGGCGCCGCCCTCTGCCACGCGCACTTGGGCCATTTCTGTCGGTCGTGCTCCTCATGGCGAGGTGTTTGCGGCCCACTCCGTCCTCGCCACCGCTCGGGAGCGTGAGTGGGCTCTTCTACGGTGTTCTCCGTGGGAAGCTGTTAGCGTGTGTGTTTATTCATGTATATAGGGTCTTTTGGTGCAGTCTCAACATCTGCCACGGCTAGATGTTGTGACTGCGAGGAGATCTTATTAGAATGTGTTTGTGTTTTCTCATGTAGTAAGTGTGTTGTTGTCCAGTCTCAACATTTGTCGCAGCCAGAGTTTCGACTGCGGGGGCATTGTTAGGCTGTGTGTGTCAAGGGTCTATATATATAACCCCCTTGCATTATCAATAATATATTCAGTTCCTTCTCACATTTTTTTTAAAAAAAAAACTAGAGATTTATTTTTTTCAATTAAAATTGAATCACTGATTTGATTTTTAAGAACTAGAGGAGACACCGCCCCATCCCTATAAATCGGCCGCTGCCCACAAATCTCGGCGACCAAAACGAGCACCGGCCGTGCACCAATTTGGAGAGCTTCATATGGCATTGCTTCGACCTGGAGAGTTACATGTGGCCTACATCAAGATCTTCTATAGCTCGAGCACGAGCTGGGGGGCACGAGACTCGATCTAGCCATCACGCTCTATGATGTACTATGCATTTCAGGTGGTGAGTGGTGACCAATTCAAACTTCCGTAAAGAAAAAATAAAGTCATTCAGCTTTCGTAAGGGAGAAGGAAATCACACGAACGAATTTATTCAGCTTCAGACGAATGGAGATATCTACAACCACACCGACACACCAATGTTGAGTAGGATGGTTGATATGCAGCCGATGGGGTTATGTACAATGAGTTGGAGGCCGGGTACAAATAATAACACTCAAGGTGCAGTGAACCAAACACTACGTGGGTTGCAACTTGAGAGGATACTGTGTTCCACATGATCTTAACTGTTAAATGCAACCATCGAACTTGCTGGTGGAGGAATTTTCACACCATGATCTCAAAGTGTACCAGAAAGTTTAGCAGTGCTTCCTTTTGACCTTTAGAAACATAGGTAAGTTTTTAGCATTGTTGTGGCCACACAACGTGTGCAGGTTTGCACCATCAAGCCATGGAGTCTTCACAGAAACTTGGATATTACACGGCAGGATGTCCAAAAGGCTGCAGTTGCCACTTGCACAATCGCTGGGTTCTGGTAGATACTGCACATACAGGGTAGAAAATAAGTTTGCGCAAGTTACACAGCTACTGGAGTCAGTAACTACTGAGGTTAACTGGGGGAAAAAATACCCATTGCCTTAATAGTACATATAGTTGCAAATATCCACAAGATGTAAACAATGTTGGTAAAAATGGTATTCCATGTACTGAATAAGTGGATGCATTCAATCTGCAATAATGAACTGATGCTATGTGATCTAACTTATCAGAACTTAAAGACTCCAGCCAGATGGTCTCCTCCAACAAATCAGAAACTAAAACAGGCACAATAAAGTAACTGGACAATGATTACAGATCATTAGGTTTGGCAATTGGCATCAGATCACGTTTCATTTTTTGGGAAAAAAATGGGAAGAAAAAAAACTATTCCATCACAAGGTCTAACATATTGCTCCTTTTAGCATAACCCTAAGGAACCTAGATAGGGTTTCCCAACACTATACTGGAAGGAATTGAGTGAGGTTTGGAGGGAGTCTGAAGACATTGGGATCTCTACCAACAGTGTTATCTGATACCGTTTTGAAGAAATCAAAGCCAAGCCAATAGCTAAAGGGATGCAACATTGCTAGACATGATATGAGGATATCACTTTACTGGGAGAATGCCATGGGAGTTGTATTCATAATTATTTATTAGCACAAGTACTTACCCAATAGCTGTTGCGCTCCATGATGCTATATTGTAAACAACTTTTGTTCCATCCCATGCCTTCTGAAGCTTGCTTTTCCTCTTCTTAGCTGAAAATGTCTTGCTAAGAGCTGATCAAAATGAAAAGTGGGAGTCTGAACATAAGATTTTTCTTTATTAGACAAATTTATCTCAGTTAAAGGAGGACAATGGTTTTTTTACCTTCTTGTAGTTGATTGGGCGTCAAGTCCTGCAAAACATGAAATTCCAGACATCAGAAGTACAAAGATTTCAATAATAATAGCAATATGACCTGAATCATATCTCAATAATCTAAGAGACGCATGATGACAGAAAAAAAAAAGAACAAATAGAGACAGACATCACATTAATTTAAATAGCAGAACGGGCAGATTAAAACCCTAGCATGAAATTAAAGATTATGTTGGCTTGATAACCATTTGTAGTCACATAATTTTGGAAGAAGTCTCTTTTACTCCCCCAAACAACTCACTTTGTTCATTTGACCCCCCACCCAATAAAATATTGACTCAATTTACTCCCTCAAACTATTCAGATTGCTACGATCTACCCCCTATACAATTTTTCTATTTTTTTCTATACAGTTTGAATTTAATGATCAAACTTTGTACTAAGATAGATGATAGCACTCCCTACATTAAAAACAAAATTTATATTTTTTCATTTTTTGTATTTTTGGTACCCTTATTGATAAGGTAATAGATGCTATTAAACTATAACAGTTATCTTAAAAAACGTCACCATTTTTTAACATAAAGAACGACATCATCTACCCTCATGCAAATTTTTAAGCTTTAAAGTCACAGTGTACAAAGATAAATTGCATTACGAGTAAACTGGACCAACTTAAATAGTTTTAGACAGTAAACTGAGCTAATATTTTGTTTAAGGGGTTAAATGGACAAGGTAAATTGTTTTCGGGAGTAAAATGGGTTTCTTCCTATAACCTTAAAACAATATATGCTTACATTAGGTACAGGAATACAAAGGTGAACTGAGGTTATTCTACCTTTGTTTGTTTCAGTGACAGCAAGTATGCAGCCATGAAACATGCAATCCCATCAACTATGTCCTCTTGCTTAATGAGAACATATCCATCCTCTGAATCATCACTAATATTCATACTCTTGTGATCCCATAAATCTGCCGCACTTACAAAATCCCATGATATGGTTTCATCAACTGTTAAATGAGTATTTGTAGAACAAATCAGTTGTCAAGGAGTAAAAAGATTGGAATCTGTGGAGTGTGGAAGAGTTCAGAATATGCATTCATTGTGAAAAACAATTGTAGTTAGATTCTGGAGAGCAATGGGTAATGTTCGCTTTGCAACTGCACACCTGCACCATGTTGATATACTGACTTCTGAATGCTATCTAGCTTCTCGAGAAATTCTGGTGACTGGACCCTTGATTGGAGAAGATCACAAAGCTGTAAAGTGGACAAACATGTTAAGACCAAAGGGCAGTTTCAGAACAAAAAACAACAATCACAGTGAAAATCTAACCTAATTTTGCCTCAGACAATAACATGTACAAGTTTCATAAAACAGTTTAGACCACAGTTGTAATGCCAGAAGACAGTTTAGCCCAAACTGATCACAGGAATTCAGAATTTGGTTCGCCAAGCAGGTTTCAGTTAACAACTAGACCCCAGTGTCACAAGAAATTTGTCACGGTTTCAACTATCCCAAAATCCAAGGCATCATCTGCTAATTAAATTTGTTAAATACTCAAGTTGAGAAAATGTGAAGCTAGACATCACTCATCCGCTATACCAAAAACTCATGGAGTCATCTGAAATACAAACTGTGAAGCATTTGATTGGCACACAGAGACCTTTCTGCTTCACTTCCTGATTCCACCCAGCACCACATGCAGATGAGAACCACCGCAAATTCAATCCTGCCCCCATAGACCGTCCAGACCCAGAACGCGACTATACCAGCCAAACCGTCACAGTTAACTTACTTGCTGACTCACGACTTACGCCACAGAAACAGCATCGCAATAAATGATACTAGTAAAATTATGGAGCTGCCGCACTAACTGCGGAATAAATGATACTAGTAAAATTGTGAAGCTGCCGTACTAATTGCACCAGTTTCATGCAAGTTTTACTCAATTCCAGAACGCAGCAACCTCCGATCCAGCTAACTCACTAAAGTTTCTCGCATCAACATGTCATGATACGCATCTAATTGCCACATGAAACTATCAATCAATCGAATCACCAATACCAGAATCCGGATACCAATCTCCTGCGCAGGGCACAATTGGAAATATACAGGGCGAGATCCCCCCCCCCCCCCCGCCTCACCTCGTCAGTCTCGTAGTCGGCGTCAGAAGGAGGCGGCGGCTGCGCCCCCTCATCATCGCGTCCGTCCCTGCCCGCCTCGCGTCCCCCCTCCTCCTCCGCCGGATCGGCGACCTCGTCGGGCTCCTCCAGACCATCCTCCTCGCGCATCATCTCGAGCGCACGCTGGCACTGCTCCAGCACCGTCTCCAGCGTCTTCCGCCGCAAGTTCAGCTCCTCCGGCAGCCTCCGCCGCGCCGCCTCCCCCGCGTCTGGCGGGGTGGACGATGGGGAGGCAGGCTCCATCGGAACCCTAGGTGCGGCGGGCGACAGGGCGGGGGCTGGCTTGCCTCGATCCCCGTCCCGCCGGCGACGAGGGGAAACATGGACCTGTTACTGCTGCGTGCTACACCCGTATTTGTTGAGAGCGACTGCATGCCCTCAGCTCATAAATCTCAATTTTTTTCATTTAAATCTTTTATGTTTGTTAATACAAATTGACGAATAGTCCCATACTAAATCGATCGTAAAACGAAGATAATGTGTTTTTAATGAACTGATTATACCCCTCTGTTCTAAAATAAATGAAACAGCTAATTTAGTTTAGTTTGAACTAATTTTTTTGTTCTAAACATTATTTATTTCAGTACCATTATAAGATAATTGCGCATATTTGTTGAGAGGCATGTTGATAAGCCGCCGGTAGTGTCGCTGCCAAGCCACGCGGTGGTGGTGCCTGCACGCAGCAAATGTGCGTGCAATTGAGAGGTGGGGATGCGAACTGCCGGGCCCATACGTCAGGGACACTCTAGAAGTGCGTGTCTGTAGAGTATACGTAGTTTGAGACTCCTCTGATTACTACTGCGGCGCCAAGTGAGATATTAATCGGCTGTAACTGTAGTAAGAGAGTCGCGCTATCATCGGATCGGAGGGAACAAGTTGTCCATGAAGATTCGTAGTAGTAAAACCTTTAAGCAGACAGGGAGGGAGCTCAGGGTGTGACCTCGCGTTATCCGGTGACTAAATGGGCTGTAAGATACTCCCTCCGTTCTGTAATATTTGACATTTGGAGAACTAAGTTTAGTTCTCCCGGCGTCAAATAAAATTATTTGTTTCATTTTCAATGTATTGAAATATCATTGACCTGTTACTTAGTCCTGATGCACAACTGATACACGAGCTGGGCAATTTAGCAGCAGCAGAACTAGACATGGGTACTAATAGGAGCTGTACAGGATTACCACAGGTGGGGAGCCTTTTTGCCAAGGTAACTTACCAGTAAACAAACTCTACACTCAGAGTATTCTACCAATTATATAATGTCTAGGAGGTTACAATCCCACTATAATCAGATCAGATCGATATTACATTATTTTTTTGCGCTGTAAAGGGAAACAAACCCAGGTACAAAGGTATGTACAAGAGCGGGGGTGGATGTCAAGGTTAATTTGACCAGACATGCACCAGACCTTTGCTGTTTCCAGTGTAAATTTCATTGCGGTCCTCGTCATAGAAGAGGGCGGTGACGTCCTCAAGTGCTTCAGGAACAGTGCTACGGATGGTAGACCTGCTGGCCTCCCCTCTTCTTCGAGGAGCTATTGTGAGGGTTGGGTCACTGGGGGAGATCTTTGCAACACACTTGCCCGTAAAGATGTTGCTCATGTTAATTGACCCCATGGATGAAACTGAGGAATTCAGCCAGTTAGTGCTATGACAAAAAATATTGTCAAGAAATGACAACTGGCTGAATTTCAACCGTACCTTCTCCGGCCTCATCACAAGCATTTGTAGTCTGCTTCAAAACTTTGCAGTATGAGATGATCAAGTCCTGGTCGGCGGTGATGTATATATTATTGGTATTGCAGTTCGGGTGCCACAGCTGATGGTCATCAAATGATGTAACTAGCTCTCCACGAAAATTCCACGTCACAACTGTCTTATTGCAAAATGTCAGGAATAGATTGCTTTCGTAGAGAAAGATGAACGCGGAAGGGGTCATGAACTCCGTTTTGTTGACCTCGATCAGATCAGAGTTTCTAACCTGGTCAGGGACTCAAGTCAGTTCATATAAGACACAAATTGTAGCTTCCATGAGCAAGGAAAAGTTGATAACAGAAAGAATAATAATGGCTTACATCAATAATCTGGAGATTTTCTTTGTCTTGCTTCACGAGAAGCTTCTCATTAAACTGCTCGATGAAGTCAACCTTTCTATTTCGGTGCAGCAGTTGACTGAAAGTTTTCAAAGGAGTTCCATCCTCTATTGACAGTATTCTTAGAGGAACGTTGCAGTTTGTCTTCTGATATATCACAAGCATGATTCCAGGACTGATGCACAAGAATATGAGCATGTAAGAACATAATACGAACTATCCAAATCAAATATGAATTTAACAGTGATCAGTGACATCAAACCTTATTTTTATCTCCTGTATGTTCTTATCACATATGGAATACAGGAAGTTATAGTTCTTGAGATCAAATACCTTGTAAGTACTGCAAAGAAGAAACGGTTAAACAATGCGCACACACATCTGTGGTCGAAATGCCACAAAACTATCACTTACCTATCCTGGGCTGAAAAGGTCAACACCTTGCCATTAACATCATCAAACTCAACAAAGCCAGGATATTTTAGTGATTCAGTTTCAAATAATTGGAATCCATTATTCAACTGCCCTCTTCTGATGTACCTAGAAAGCAATAGCAACCAATATAAACTACTATTAAGAAATATAAAAAAAGGGCATACCAAGTGCTGAAAGCTCCCAACACGTTGTGGGGTCTGTGGAAGGGGATTTCTAGGCAGCCTTCCCCTTGCTTATTTTGCAAGGAGGCTGATTCGAACCCAGGACCTCCAGGACACAAGTGGAGAGACTCTACCACTGCGCCAGGCCTGCCCTTCACTATTAAGAAATATGCTATTTTAAAAATAGCTACCAAACTGATCAGGTCTTTAAGCAAATATGCAACAATCAGATATGAAATATACCATCATTTAAAACCAGGGTAGGCCAGCTGATAATCTTTTTTAATATACACAAAATGATGGGGGCATAGAAATGATAGCACATATACGGGTTGCAGAAACCAAAAAGATTAAAAGCATTGAAAACTCAAAATACAGAGACTAATTTAAGAAAAAATGGATTAGGTCGCTTACTCTATTGGAGTGCTTCTGCACTTCAACGAACTAAAACGATCTGATTCATAAACTGAAACAGTGATAAGGGATTCATTGTTCTTATTATAAAAGAGGCTCCTGATAACTTCATCAGGACTCATATTCAAGTAGCATATACGCTTGTTTGTCGCTGTCAACAATCAACATAAGAATGTTAATCAGGAAATAAACAGAGCAAAACAAAGAAAAGTACTGCAGAGGCATGAGACTTACTACGATTAAATGCAGCACATAGACCTGAATGGGCAAGGGCAAATATCACATCTTTTGCTGCAACAATCTCAATAATTTTGGTTCTGATCCACAACCACAGAAATGGCAATTGAACAAGAAATTGACCGTCATCATCATAGGCATCATATTCTTCCTGCAGAGAAAAGTAAAAAGCATAGGTTACATTACAATAACTAAATGGTAAAACAATAGATATTAGGTAAGTCCCTTTTCAATTTATACAAATAAATATGTGTGGCAGAATCTATCATTGATTTTGTGAACATGTATTTCACGGAAACTCAGATGGGACTTTGTGGGCCGATGTGGTACTGTAGCATAGCGGTGGCTACTGTAGCATCAGCTAGAGTTAGATTTCTAGGTCAATCTCTAATATATAAAGAGGGTTATTATGTGATCCATGGTTAAGCGAAAAAAATCTCGATGGAGCAACAGAGTAAGGAGAGGTGCGCCATGATCCAGTCCATCAACGACATGAGAGGTCGGATGACGAGCTGTGGAGTCTAAGCGCTGACCTACTAGACCCATAAGGTGGAGGTTCTGGCCAGCTAGACCATGAAAATTTATCCTACAGGCTACAAGTTTTGATATATGATATTGAACTGTAAGATTGTGTTTCTTTTAGTGTTTTAAAATGCCACCTTTACGCCTAGGCGGGCGTCCAGGCGACCAGGGTCGGCAGCTAGGCAGTAGCAGCAGCAACCTGTCCAGAAGGCGCTCAGCAGCAAACCTTAATCTGGAGGCAGACGGCAGCAGGTGCTAGGCAGCAGCAGACAGCACCAGGCCAGAGGCGGGAGCGGGACAGCAGCGCACGCTCAGCAGGAGGCAGCAGCAGACGGCACCAGCCTGGCCGCCTGGCACTGGGAGAGATGAATACCAGAGACCATACCAGAGCGAAGAGCAGAGGCGACTGGGGACGGCAGCCTGGATCGGAAAAACGGCGACAGGAGGTGAAGACGACAGCCTTGGTGGGAACAGGTGACTGGAGCTGGAGGAGTGACGGCTAGGGTCGGAATCATTGGATACCTGGTGTGAATACAGATCATGGTGGGCTGGGCCTGAAAATGAGAAGAGGGAGGTATTTGGGCCAGCATGGCGCCCTGGTGACGCTGCAGGACACCTAGGCACCCACCATGACCGTTCCAGGCGAGGAAAGCAGCCCTGGCGCCCAGGCTGGAGCGCCTGGACGACTAGGCGGCGCCTTTTAAACACTGGTTCCTTCTCGATTTTCTTCATCTAATAGCAACTAACATTACCTTAAATTCAAAACAAGCAGAAAAATAAACTCTTTATATCCCTCTTAGTTTTTCTCCATGCCCAAATCAATCAACAACATGATATGGGGGCAAGAAAGCAATACATATCAGAGATTGTCACACACACACAGCATGCTAACTATACTACATTTACAAACAGAGCAGAAATATGTCAGATTTACTATTTCCACAGACAGTAATGACAGTAGGCACGTGCTCACTAGTTTATATAATGGTAGTTCTGTTGCCCAAATATTTGAACCACTCAGCAAGCATTGATATTGCCTACAATCAACTAACTTCTAGTATGTTGTCTGGAAAAAAAACATTCAGCTACAGGTGAAAGATGGAAGGAGACAATACAATAGTGCAGATTGGAATTTAGCTGACATATATTAGATCTTCCAGATTCCTAGTAAACAAATACACTCGTGGTTAATAGTACACAAAGTTAGAAATTTGATGCATTTATAGCTATTTATTTGTTTACAACTGAATGAACACAAAGAGTAAAAGAGAAGCATATATAGAAATACAGATATCATAATTTTATGCTATGTTACTTGCAGCCCATGTTACCTAGCAAAATGATAATGACATGGAACACCAGGTAATGATTATGTTATTTGCAATCCTCGCAGTTTCTAATGGTATTGATGCTTTTGATAATTGCAAGATTTGTCATGTCAAGCGTGATATGCAGAATTCAGAGTACTTGACCCGATAAACCTACATATGCGGATACAAGCTGAGCTCGCCCAAAAAACACACGACCCGTTGCAAGCATTACAAAGGATAGGACGCTAACTGGTATTCCTAAATCCTAACGCTTCAGCTGGGTCTCCCAGATCTAGCCGCACCACACCTTTGGCAATTGCAACTTCAGCTCATCAAACTATCAACTTACAACCATTATAATAGCACCTCCACAGGCACAGCATTTCATCACAAGCCTCGAGTCAAATAGGGCATTCCCTAAAGTAACATCTCTAAGCAACCGCAGGTGTTACGTGATCAGCTGATGAAGGGGGTTCCCAAAGAGCTACGAAATTTTCTAAGAACATATCGGACGCCCACGAGGAAACGCACGGAGCGCAAACCTGGAGCTGGAAATTGCGGAATTTCTCGGGGCAGGAGAAGGCGGGGGAGGAGGGCGCCGCGGGTCGCGGAGGCCGGCGGTGGCCGCCGCCGATCTCGCGGCGCGCGGCCTTGTGGACAGAGTCCGCGGGGTCGCGGCGGGGTGGTTTGCGGCACGCGGAGTGGAGGCCGGCGGAGAACCAGGCGCGTCGCCGCGCGGCAGTGATGCGGAGGCGCACGCGCAGGCCGGGCTTGTGGTGATGATGCTCCATGGCCTGGCCCTGGCCCCCCGGCGGCGAGGTGGGAGCCGGTGGTGGCGGGCTGGTGGCGAAGAAGCGAGGATTATATGGGACTAGGGTTTTGGGGCGGGAAGCGCAATGGGAGGGGGCAGGAGAGTGTAGCGAGGAAGGGAGGTGGCACGGACGGGGACGGGACGGGAGGGACGATCCTTGGGGCTACCGAACAGAAATTAACCACGAATCAAAAAGCTCTATGATCGAAAAAAAAATGTTTAAAGTAGACTCCCTCCGGATTATTTATCGTTAGCTAGTTTAATTTTGAACTAACCAGCATTAAATAATTCAAAACGGAGAGAGTAAAAAGCATTACAGAATTTAAATATCTGATACCTCTTTTTAAGTTAGTAGAAAGGAATATAGTTAAGTGTTTTTTTCTGAATTAACAGTTAAAAACAGCTAGAAAATCATTTCCATGGCTCCATATCATCAGTGGACCTCAAAGTAGGTACACTGTGTAGTAGCTAGACAGTAGATGTAATGGAGTTATGAGGAGCTCTCTTCAAATATCCATTGAATATGTTTCTAGATACTCAGTTCAATTGAAGATTATTGATGTTAAGACAGAAGAAATCGGTTCAAAACTGAACTAGTCTCTACGTCCTTAAGTCAACAATTCACAAATAGCGGGGGTAATTTTTTTTGAAATTGTGAGTGCATTTGAGCATGTGTAAAAGCATTCATTTCAAAACTCTTATGTAAGTAAACCTTTTACGTCCTTTTAATGGAGTTACAATAAATTGCCAAAACGGTGAAGATTGAAAATAGCAACAAACATACAATGTACTCCATCCGTTTCGAAATATTTGACGTTGATTAGTTCGATTTTATACTAACCAGCGATAAATAATTCGAAACGGATGGAGTATATATATGCTAAGCGTTATCAAATGTCCTAACTAGGGTTAGCGGGGGATGCAGCTTTAGAGGCTGTTTGGTAGAGATTCATAGAGTCGCTTCAGCTTTGGATTATAGGGGATTATGGTATATATATATATATATATATATATATATATATATATATATATATATATATATATATATATATTCCCTACCAAAAACGTCAAAATTTAAAATAGTTTTTACCCACAAGCCACCCGTAAACTGTTTTGTTTCTGAGCTACGAACTATGAACGGGAGATTATAGCTTTTATATGCCCATCTCAAACATATAATAACCCTAGAATTACCCATATCACCACTGAGAAGCTATTTTGTTGATCATTTTTTTCAGATAAGTTGTAATAAGCCAAAACAAGGTAGAAGAATTGTTCGATGTGTAAACTGCCTTGCCGTGCGATCTTACTTGAAGCAGCAGTGGCTGCGGCCTTTGTGGTGGACGACACTATTTTATCCTGACTGATCACGCACATGTGTCTCCGGACCCATCACTCGAACTCATACGATACCCTGCAGAGGTGCAGAAACCGATCCCGTTCTCGAAGCCACCTGACCGCGACGTGCTCGGTGTGTATGTTGCCAGTGCCAATGCATGGTTGCGGGTGCAGCAGGGAACGGAGGGATCCACATCCATAGAGATCATGTGAAGCTGCCACAGAGACTATGGCACCCAACAAGGTGGTCAGGTTTTCTGAACGATGGCCGGCCGGCGTCCCCATCAGTTTAAGCGCCCTGGCAGCCGCAGCTCCGGCTCCAATCAGACCACCACATCCTCCCCGTGATCACATCAGCGACTTAAAAACTGGCGGAGGCGTTCAGAAACAGCGGCAGGCCTGGCAACGCGACGCGGCAGCAGAGAAGGCGCGTACGAGAGCCCTGGCCCTGGCCGGCTGGATCGGAGAGCGCATGCAGATGGATGCAATGCAACGCAAGGCTCTGCCTGCGTTCGGACGGCTGCAGGCTCTTACATCCTCCTCTCGGACAGAGACCACCGCCCGGCGCGAGCAAAAGATACGGATCTTTGTCTGGGTTGACGACGACGCGTCGGTCGTGTTAGCGGTCCAGCGAGAAGATGTGTACCCCCAAGGCCAATTCAGACGACCCTACGTACCATGTGCGCGGCGGACCTTGTTGTTGTTGTTGTTGCTATGCTGCTTGTTGGGTGCCCAATGCGTGTCGTGCGAGGTGTCGACGTGTCCTCGTACGTCTACAGCTTGTCATGGCGTCGGTGAACGAGCAGATTATGGTTTGTCAGAAACAGCCTTAGTCGATCGGAGAGCGCTGAACACTCTCGTGTGGTGTGTGTAGCTAGACACGGTTCAATTCCTTAGCTAGGCCTGAACTGCATGGCTGTGGGTTTGGGCATCAGCTGGCTCGTTGGCTTCAGGTTGGCGTGGAGATGGGATAGACGCGCGCGCGGCGTTTGGCGCAACTGCCGGCGTCGTGCATGGCGGGCGGGCGGACACCCAACGGATCGGAATCCATGGCGACCTGCCGGCCTCTGCGAAGAAGCGCCGAGGTTCCGAGCCAACCTACGACAACGAGGCGTCTCCAAATACCCCGCGTCACCTCCGGCGCCGCGCGTCAATCGATCGACGATCGTCTCAACGTCCCCCCACGAAACAGAAACAGACACGCCCGTGTCACATCTACGCGCCGCTCGTGCGCCCCACGACGCCACCACCGCGCGCCTCGCTCGGGCGGCCCCCCCGCCCCCCTCCTCTTGTCCCCCCCCCCCCCTCCAAGTCAAATCCAACCGCGCCAAAGGCAAAGAAAAGGCGAAGGAGCCCCGGCCACGTCCCGTTTCTTGGCGCCCAACGTGACGACCAGCAGAACAAGACGCGCCCCTGCCCAGCGCGCTGATCATGCCGCGTGAGCGTGACGGCTCGGACGAGGTGGCGGACCTGCGGGCGGTCGCCGCCGAGCTGGAGCGGCGGTTCGCGGGGTACAAGCAGCGCCTCGCCGAGCGGAACGGCGACGACGACGACGACGACGCGAGCGGTGGTGGTGGCGGGGAGGCGGAGCCGGGTGGCTGTGACGGCGGCGGCGGCGACGACGTGAGGGGGAGGATGTACGAGGCGTACGCGCGGCGGAGGGACGAGCGGCTGCGGCGAGGGTGGCGCGCGCGCATGGAGCGCAAGGAGGCCGAGGTCAAGGCCTTGTGGGCGCAGCTGGACCTCAGCAGCCGCGCGGCGGGTGGCGACGGCGGCGGTGAGAGGGCGCCGGCCGGCGGTGGCCCGGCGACGACGACGGACCCCGGCACGGCGGCCGGAGACGAGGAGGTACGTAGGTCCGATTCGAACGAACGTGCACGGCCATGGTTGCCTTCGCGCGCGCGCGGTCGTTGTCACGACACGTACGTTGCCATTTTTCCTGGGTCTCCTTCTCGAGCATCATCGGGCAGTTTTTAAAACGATCTCATCTTGTTTTAGAGCTTGGAACTTTTCGTTCCTCAGCTCGTGGCATCCTTTTTCGATAGCCTTCTTCTTCTTCTTCTTCCTTTGATTCCATTTTCCATGTCGATGGTTTCTGTCTTCAGAGACGTACGTACGGGGCTGGTTCTCACGGTTTTCTATCTGGTCGTCCCTGCGATGACCGAGCTTCCAGGGTACGTGGTCTGCTGTGTTCCTGCCAGAATAGGGTGTGCGTTCTCCTCCTCTAACATTCTCCTCTAAAAAAACCAAGTAAACGTACAAGTTAGCTAGTCGGCTTCTAAGGAAATAAACTAAAAACTGAAAAGCTCACATAGAGTTGTTGTTTTTTCCCTGACTTTTGAGGTATAAAGAAACTAAAAATAACTTACAGAGAAGACAATATAGCAAAACGTAACAACCAAAAGTCGTCAATCAGTTTTTCGAAAACCTCAAAAGCTTAAACGTACTTAATGCACTGCTTAGTATCCGACGAGAGTCAGGACTCCTAACCTGGCAGGGGACCGTGCGTGCATGCAGCACTGCAGCAGCATCCGGACTCCGTGCTTCACTTAACAAGCATCACTCTTTGAGCCTGAAAGTCATTTTGTCGGGTAGGAACTCCAGTGTCTGCTGCACTCTGCGTGTCCTTCTCCAGTGATGGATGGCCCTTCTCATTCATCATCGGCTGCCGAAAGTTCAGAGCTGTTGTATCGGTCAGCTAATTCGACCGTTACTTCTTTAGCACTCTGAAGACGTTGGTTTGATCTGACCCAAACGTATAGATATATTGCTTTATCTCGGAAGACCAGTAAGCATGAAAAGCACAATGAATGCTTTGGATTTTCGGTCCAGTGATGAGAGCAAAAGTACTCTTCTAGGCCGGGACATCCCATTGTCTAGCGATAAAAAGAGCAAGTAGTATTGGTTCAGAGGAAGTTACGGTTTAATTATTATGGCCCGTAAATTAGTCGTTGTCGCACGTGCAGGGGAAAACTGAGCGCGACGACGCCGACGACAAGAAAAGGAGCTCGGACGCTGCTCTTGCTCCGAGGAGGATCTCCGGCAAGAAGCACGCGCGCACCAGAAGCTTCTCGTCGTCCACCAACACGGGCAGGAACCATCGTCCCGACGTCGGGAGGCGGCGGGCGCAGTCGCAGGAACCGCCGCCGTCAGAGCCACGAGACGCCGGTGATAAGGAGAGCCGAGCGCGCCCGGCGCCGGCGACAACGACAGCAGCGACGTTGAGACCGAAGACGTCGTTGCGGCGCAAGAACACCGTGAAAGTGCGCGGCTCGGCCGCGAAACAGACAGGGCCGAAGCCGCGGCGCTCTCCGCCCCGACGGGCTAGCTCCGGCGGCGCCGGGCTCGAGGACCTCAGCAAAGAGGCGGTGCTGCCGAGCGCCGACGCGGCCGCGCCCTTGCCGCGCCGTTCATTCGGGCAGGACGTCCGTGGGGAAACTCCGGAGGCTTCTCCGCCTAGGCCGTCCACGTCCGTTTTGGGCGTTGGCGCTGACGACGCAGCAAATGCTCAAACCGCCTCGCCGGATTCAGATCGCGGCGAGTTGGTGGACGTCGTGCCACGAGGCGAACCCGAGGTGAAGAAGCGCGGCGACAAGGAGGCCGACGCCTCTTCTCCTGACAAGCTTGGACATCCCAACGGAGAGATCACCAGTGACTCGGACATCGAGTCGAGCTACGTATACATCAACAAGGACATCGCCGAGGAGCACGCCATGATGAGCCTTCCTGATACTCCGGCTGCTGCTTCTGTACTTGTGGCAGAGATCAGTGTGAAGACCAACGAAGATCATGCCGAAACGACCACTGCACCAGCCGGCGCCAACGCCGCGGAAATCGCGACGACGATTGCAGGAGCAGCACCGGCAAGAGAGAGCTCCGGCAACTCCTCTTTCTCCGGCAGCGGCAGGTCGTTATTAGGGCGGTCCCCTCCCGCCGGCAGCACGGCGCCGTCATGCAGCTCTCGGGATCAGTCCATTGAGAGGGTGCTCGAAGCTGACGCCGCTCTCCTCCGGCAGAAGCGCGCAGAGAAGAGCACGCCGAAGACGCCAGGCAGTGCCGGTAGCAGGGCCTCTGCAGGCACCGTGCGGTCGCCGAAAGAGACGCCGAGGCGGTTCAAGAGGTTCCTGAGCTTCGGGAAGAAGAACAACAGAGCCAGAGAAGCCACCGTCACCGACGACTGCAACTCGGTGGCCGACGACAACAGCGGAGAATGGCAGCCCGCTGGTTCCATCAAGCCCAGAATGGGCTCCTCGGATGCTGCCTCTGATGATGATACAGACCATGGCCACGCGACCCCTCCGCGAGGTAAGTTTCGTACCCTTAATTAAGTACTCCCTAAAGCATTACAAAACTATTCATGACAGGGAAATTTTCCCTAACACGTTCATGACGTAGTGTCAGCGGCTTGCTCGTTGCAAAGCCTAGTAGCTGCTTCGCCTGCAAAATCTGAATTGGCTGAGATAGTTCCTCATCAGGTTAAATCACCTAAAGGTAGAGAAGTGTTTTTGCTACGAAGTCGTGGCATACATTCGTTGCAGCTTTTCAAACTACTCTTCTTCTCGTTTCGTTTATAAATTCCAGTTGTTTTGTAATTGCAGCTCACCGGTCATTCTTCTCGTTTCGACCGCTCAACTGCGGACGGGGCTGATTCAAAGCAAGATTAATTATAGTTTCTTCGATTTCGTAAGCGCTTGGAAATTAGGTACCTGCCTTTGAAGTCTTATGCACCTTGTGCTTCATGTGTTGGCTGTAAAGTCTGTAAGACCTTGTGCTTTTTTAATTAGAGAGAAGGGAAGACAAACGTCTGCGAGCTTGTGAATTCTTTGTAGAAATAATTGTCGTCTTTGCAACTGTGTAATCGACGGCCTGTGATCCCAACGGAAAGATGGATAAGTCTGTTTTCCATGACAGTTTATTACGATATATCTTTCTTGTGATTTGTCACAGCAAGAACTCTACTGCTGCCTTCCTCAGACGCACAAAAAAAAACTACTGACTAACAATAACTTGATAGAGAGAAAACTGTATGTCGACAGTACGTCTTCGTAGTTGATTACCCTAGAAAAGGGGAGGATTATTATGCCTCACAATTAATATATTCTGTGAAACACTCCTTAGTTTTAATTGTATCATGCTATATATGGCTGAAGAAAACACTGCTTGTCATGAAATGCTGCTTGCATATCACAGTCCTGACTCCTGAGTGTAGTGAAAAACTATTCACCTATCGTTGTCTTCTGCTTGTAGCTTACAAGCTGTAGGCAGAAGCATCGATCCACCTGCTGATTCTCCTGCCATAAAGATGTAACAGTTTTGTGTAGGAAAGGAAACATTCCCACATCTGCATGCGATGAACTATCTCAGGATACTTTGCAATTTACTCGCAGCTAGCTGTAACTGAATAGCCCAACTAACAGTAAGATTTTTCTTCCTTTTTTATTACCTGGTACATGATTAACATGAAAACCTTCATGCATAAAAACAAGCCAAACCTGTTGTAGGCCTTTCGACTTGTTGTATCTGATGTACTGTTTCATCTTCTTCTTGTATTATAACCCGGTCACGCCGGACGTTTTTTTTTTAAAAAAACAAGCCAAACCTTGCTGCTAATAGATGCCTGTAATTAACTGCCTACAATAAGTACTACACGCCATTGACCAGGGAGGTAGCCTTGGTCCCGGAATCCTTGTCTCCTTGAACTGAAAACTTTGGAAGAATGACAATGGAACGGAAGAGTAATTTTTCTTCTAAGGAAAACACAATATGTTGCTAATAGGATACTTATATAAGAAAGGAATGACCAGCTGTCAGCAGAAACTTCAGTACCGTTTTGTCAATTGGAGAGAAGCCGTTTCAAAGCGATGTCATGTGTCTAAACTAAACTATTCTTTTCGACATAGCATACAAACCTAAAAAGATCCCATGAAAATTTTCAGCGAATTCCCATGAGCACGTACTCAGTGACAAACCTCCACCTCCCTCCGGTCCCTCGAGTCACGAAAGCTTTATCAGGAACCACCTTTTGCCACTGATAAAGCTTCCCTGATACAGTACACTACGTACTTGTTGTTGACACAACGTACTGCATGCTGCCTAGCTAACCAAGAAACGGAGCGGGTGCCTGCTTACCGTGTCGTCGTGTCTGTCGATTCCTCCGTTGCCTGACCATCCATTGCACGCACGCACTGCGCGCGCGAGGCGACGGGGGCGAGAATCCGTGATGGAGAAGGAGCGCACGTGCTGCGACTGCATCAGCTGTTGTTGGCTCGCAGCCCTCCGTCGACCGAGCACGTGCCCTGCTTCTCCAGCACGGTTTGCTCGCCCCTCCAGCTTCTTATGATCCGGCGAGGAATTAAGGAAGAACCAGCAGATGCAGCAGAGGGGAGACGCGTGCATGCTGCCGCCATGGTGAGCCACCAGCAGGTACTAGCAGCGCGGCATGTGTGTATATATATATAGGCAGCATCAACGCCGAGTGGAGTGGTGTGTGGTAGGAAGGCATGGCTCTCTCTCTCTCTCTCTCTCTCTCTCTCTCTCTCTCTCTCTCTCTCTCTCTCTCTCTCTCTCTCCAAAAGGACGGAGCTTTCCGGTGAAAGGGAGGCCTGACCTGCCGCCTCGGATCATAGCTGTATAGCTGCTCGCCCTCTCGCTTCCCATTGCTGGAACGGCAGACCACCAAACCTCGGACCCCCATCGGCGCCATGGCCTCGAGCTAATCAATAAACCGGCCGGGGTCAGTTTAAGGAGCCCAGCAGCCAGCCAGCGCCTGTCAGTCGCTGTCCCCCACCTGGATTCTTTAACCGTACCAGGCACACAAGGTTTATTACTTCGATTGTTCCTTTTACTCTTGTTTAGGCAAAAAAAAAAGAAGCATGTTCCTTCTACTTGGAGACGATGACGGAAGAGGCAGCGACCGACCCTAATTTAACCGGCCGTCGGCCCGGCCCTCCGACGGCGACCGTCAGCTTGGCCTTCCAATTCCTGTTCAGACCGAGCACCAATGGCTTTTCTGTAACGGCCGGCGACCACATGTTTAACCTAACCTGATCGACCTGATTTATGCATGCTCGACGGCTTAATTACCTGCGGCTCTTATCTTGTTACAGGAGGTCGCCGGCCGGCCGGCCGGCCGGACAGACAGACAGATCAGGGGTGGCGCGCCACTGCTGCGATGACGTTCATGCATCCACTCATACGTACTCCGGCCTAAACAGCTGCGCGCCTGCAGCTCGTCGTAACCACTGAACACAGCAGCTGCCGACCGGAAGACGCCGAGGAGTGGCGGACAAAACTTGCGGCGCGCGCGCGGCCTAAACAGCAGGCAGCGGGGTTACCTACCGCTAAAGATGGAACGGATGGAACCGTGCGTGCGAGTGCCGTCAGGCGGCGCGGACGACGAGACTCCAGCTGAGCTGCGCTGAGCTGGCGGTGGCGTCGTGTGCGCTAGCTCGACGCGCGCCAGCGATGGGAATATGGCTAAACAAATGCACGCCCGCCGCCGCCGGTTGTTGTCGTGGGTTCAGTGTTCTTCAGGGGGGGGGGGGGTGGAGCTGGACTGGACGACAAGGGGGTCAGTGCGCGTGCGTGCATCGACCGGGCTCCTTTCTGTCTGCCGCGCCTTTGGATTAGTTTTGGTGCAGATAGCCTACCCGGCTGGAAAGTTTAAAACGGAAGAGAATAGTTTGGGGTTAGTAGTAGATTAATTGAGTTGCTCCGTACAGAGCAGGCTGTCCGTGCACTGCCGAGGTGGCTACTGTTACGGGCCGGTTTCTCTGAAACAAACATATGGCCCAACAACATATCCAGTGAGAATTAAACCCGGCCCGGTCAAGAAAAGGCCCCGTACTGAATCGCGCCAAGGAAACAAAGCTCCAACTCGAAAGCCAGCCCCGTCTCTCCCCCCCCAAAACCCTAGCGCGTCGGCTTCCGAGCACCCACCAGGTTACTCATACTCAGCACGGGCGGCTCCCCCACGCACGCACCCGCCCGCCCGTCATGGCCGACGTCGACATGTGCGAGCTGCCGCAGACCCCGCGCTCCGCCGCGGGCGATGACGACCTCTGCTCGCTGGGGGGCGAGGCCGACCTCGCCGCGGCCATCCTCTCGCGCCTCGGCGGCTCGCCGCGGGAGGACCACCGGCACCTCTGCGCCACCGCCGCCGCCATGGCGCAGGCCGTGAGGGACCAGGGCGTACCCGCGACGCCCGTCGCCTACTTCGCCGCGGCTGCCGCGGCGCTCGCCCCGCTCGCGCGGGCGGGGGCCGAGGGCGCGGACCGCCACGTCGCTGCCCCGCTGCTCGCGTTCCTCTCCGCGGCGGTGCCGGCCCTCCCCGCCGCGGTAGTCCGCGCGCGCGGCCGCGTGGTCGCCGACGACGTGTTGCGCGTGCTCGAGTTCCCTTCGATCCCGGACTCCGGCGTCAGGGCGGGTGTGAGGTGCATCGCGCATTTTATTTCCGCGGTGGAGAGGGCGAGCTGGGAGGCCCTAGAGCCTCTCTATGCGGTGATTCTACGGCTCGCCACTGATCACCGGCCAAAGGTACAGGCAAATTGAAAGCCCTCCGACCTGTCCTCCCAAATTTCGTTTCGTTACGTACTACAGAACGACATTCCTTACTTTCACTGACAATGCCATTGTGTGCCGTCCGCCTGTGTTACTTGGGTTGTCATATCGGTCACCTGGGTTATGCTAATATGTAGCAAGTCTTGCTGTTGCCTATCATTTGGCCAGGATGTGTGTCAAGCTAGCAAACATTTATCGTTTTCGTAGTGTAGAATATTTCCAGTAATACTGGCAAGTTAAGTTTCCACTTTTACTATTACATTAGGATAAGGATTTATTTTTAACCACTCAATTGCATGACTACACGCCAAAGTGTATTTATCCATCATTACACACATAGCTTATTTTTTTGTTTTTTAGGTGAGAAAGCAATCCCATTCATGCTTGCAAGATGTTCTCGCAAGTTTCCAAAGGCAAGCAGTTTTGGTTCCAGCAAGTGAAGGAATAACGAGATGTTTTGAGAGACTTCTGCTGCTTGCTGGAGGATCAAGTGCAGTAAATACAGTTGCTGCGGCAGACGGACCCAAGGGGGCTAAAGAGGTCCTATATATTTTGAATGCCCTGAAATGTTGCCTTCCTTTAATGGCGTCAAAGCCTTCCAATACTATATTAAAATATTTTAAAGCACTGCTAGACCTGCATCAACCGATTTTGACAAGGAGTATATTGGAGATTTTGCATGCTGTCGGTGACAGTCCAACTCTACAGCTCAAATCTGATGTGCTGTTGGACCTTTTATGTTCGTTGGGGCTGTCAGTGTCTTCAGAAAGGAAATCAGGAGATGAAATGGCCTCTATAGCACGACTTTTACATGTTGGTACTAAAAAAGTTTATACTCAGAATAAGAACATATGTGTTGTGAAGCTTCCATTGGTATTTACTTCGCTTGGAGGTTAGTTTTTCTCATAAGTTTAGGATTTTTGGTTCTGGTACTTCCATGTCATAATTGTGTATTTTGTCTAATGTTTTTTCTCATTAATTGCTTGTTAGATATATTGTCAAGTGAATTTGAAGAGTCGAGATTTTCAGCTGTGGAGGCTTTGAAAGGTTTAATAGATTGCTGCATTGATGAAACCTTGGTGTCACAGGGCGTTGCCCAGATCAAGGCGAGGCATCAAGGGTCAAAATCTGCTCCAACGGTCATCGAGAAGATATGTGCTATCATAGTAGGATTGCTAGATGTCCGTTATAGTGACATATGGGATAAATCGTTCCATGTGATTTCAGTGGCATTTGACAAGTTAGGTATGTATTTCAGTACTTTAGCATATCCTTCCCCATCCATATGTATTGGTTAGTATTCATACACATGCTTTAGTATGCTCACCTTCAACATCTGGTTATGCTTGGGGGCTAAAGACTAAGCTGTCTGCATCAAGTTATTGATTCTGTTGTGGTGGGGATCATGGGCATCATTGTAATTACAAATAGCTTAGCAATGCTGGAGATCTTAAAGTTCTAATTTATATCTTATCCACGCAAGAATGCATTATAATTCTTCTATATTTGTTCTTGGATACTGTTGCTTGTAATTCAAATTATCTATTTCTGTCCAACCTTTTTTAATGAAGGATTCATTTTTTATGCTTTTGATAGTCAGTTGCTTTATTGATTGTCATGAGTTGCGTGCTGATGTATGAACATTAAAAACAGGAGAATTTTCGTCAGACCTATTGCATGGAGCAGTCAAGAATTTGGCAGACATGCAAAACTTGTCAGATGACGACTTTCCTTTCCGGAAGCAGGTACATATATTTTGTAGGAAGAAAGACACCCCTATTTCTTGTATAACTACACAGGCACTTGAGTCCTGTTTGCTTACATACTATTCCGCATGGAAAGTAGCAATTCATGTGCCAGAATCTTAGTCTTGTTTTTTTTTCTTTCTTTTTTTTTCTTTTTTTCCTTTTTCCTTTTTCCTTTTTTTTCCCTTTTTTCTCCTTTTTTCTTTTTTCCTTGTTGTTCTTATATCTCTTCCTCTCTTTTACTTCATTGATATATATATATATAATTACTGGGTTTCATGTCTAGCCGACCCCAACATGCTTGGGATAAAGGCTTGGTTGTTGTTGTTGTTGTTGTTGTTGTAAAGGACTTTGGATTGCATACAGGAATTGCAGCTGTTGTGCGCTTTTGCTATCTTATAGCTCTGCTTTTGGTTCAGCTTGCTAACATATGCTGTTAAGATACTCCTGAGAGAATGGATGATAGATACAACTGT
Source organism: Neostapfia colusana (assembly GCA_030760725.1). Taxonomy (NCBI): domain Eukaryota; kingdom Viridiplantae; phylum Streptophyta; class Magnoliopsida; order Poales; family Poaceae; genus Neostapfia; species Neostapfia colusana. The sequence continues at coordinate 1,005,275 of JASWHV010000003.1, read as the reverse complement.
TCACTTGTGTGGTCTTCACACAGCTAGAAATTGATATCTCTGTATGACCAGTTAATCTTAATCCCCTATTTCACATTCATTTTCTTATATTTTGCAGCTCAACGCATGTCTTGGTTCAGCAGTTTCTGCCATGGGCCCAAAGAACGTTCTTGAAATTCTTGAAGTCCAATCAATTTGTGATGAAAATGAATGGATTCTTCCTATTTTAGAGAAGCACATTGTTGGTGCCAGTTTACAATTTTTCTTAACCGACATCCTTGGTATTGTTAGAGCTGTAGAAAAAAGCATTCCTAAGGTATATGCAGTTATTTTATTAAAAATCATTGTTCTTTACAGAAGAAAGGACTTTGAATTCTAATCTTACTATGCTTTGATATATCATTGGAACAGCTTCTAAAGGGTGATAAGCTTTTCTCTGCCAAGAGAGCTGAAGGTTATGTGTATTCTCTGTGGTCTTTGTTGCCATCTTGTTGCAACTATCCATGTGATACTTCAAGCAACTTTAGAGTTCTACAAAATGTTTTATGTGATGCTCTCCAAAACCAGCCTGACTTGCGTGGTACTGTTTGCTCCAGTATTCAGGTACTTCGCATTGGCTTCTTTATGTTACACGAACTTCATAGTTCTGAATATTCTCATCTTTTTAACTTGTGTTCTTTGTAGGTTTTAATTAAACAAAATAAAGAAGCATTGTTAGAGTCTAGAGAAGTAGACATTCTTGCCGAGGATGGAATAAGCAAATCTGAAAGAAGAGCTAAGGAGCGCTACACTAAAGAGCTGGCTGAGGAAAACTTGAAAGCAATACAAGCTTTCTCTTCAAAGTTTTTAGAAATACTTTGTTCGATATTCTTGGCGTCCTCTAAGGAAGCTGTTGGATTATTACAGGTATATTCTTGCTGCGTCCTTTTATATGTGCTACCTTGATTTATGTTGGTTTGTAGTATTTGTGTTTTTCTTGAGATTAGCTTTCTTGTTTGAAGAAACTTCTCTACCTGATAAATATTGAGCATATTGTTTAATCTTCCTTCTTTTAGAATTGTTTTTTTTTGCTTGAAGTTGGTCTGCAAAGTGATCTTCCTTGGTTGGGTATGTGTATGTCATAAGAATTCCTAAATTCCACAATAGAACCTCCATGATATGATGAGAAAACGGTTACTTGTACTCCCACAGTAAAATCTGTAACTCAGCATGCTGTTCCTGGAAACCTTTTTCTTTTCGTGGGGTCCATAATTCTTTGTTACAAAGGAAGTCTCCTTTATATGGATTGAAACGCTGGTCGGTTTTGTGGAAGTTTCTTAATTGAATTATCAGCTGATGTATGTCCATTATGTTGCCTGAAAGTAAATAACTTAATTCTGCTCTCTTGATTGAACCTGTAGCCTGCGATAAGCGAGATCGCTTCCATATCAGACAAAGATGTCGTTGGCAGATTCTTTGTTGACTCAATAAGGAAGTTATTGCATGCCACAAAAGCTGTTAATGCAGAGCCAGTGGATGGTAGTTCAATGGAAATCGAAGCTGATGCCAACTCAAATAGAACAACGAGGTTGCCAGACTTTATGATTGTTATTTGTTGGTTCCTTGTAAAGTATGATTTTGATCTCAGATTCTCAGCCTTGATCGAATTTCAGGGCTCTCCTTTTGGATTTCGCAGCTTCATTAATGCCTGGTTTAGCTGCAAAGTCCATTAATGTGTTATTCAGTTATGTGAAGCCTGCAATTAAGGTATGGTTTAATGGAATGCAGGTTATCGCTTCATTTTCCATTTAACCAGGTCTCTAATTTACCATTTTTCTGTTTCTAGGACAGTGACTCCTTTATTCAAAAGAGGGCATACAAGGTTCTCTCAATGCTACTTAAGGTCTGTTAATATTGTTTCTTGTTCTTCATATGGATTATGTGGCACACAACAAAAGTCACCTTCCAGTATTTTGAGTGAATGCTTGATTATTTCAGGATGCTGAATTTACTGAAAAGAATTTGGATGTTCTGTTGGAATTGATGATTTCATCGTTGCCATGTCAATTTCCCTCGAAACGTTACAGGCTTGAATGCCTGTATCATCTTATTATTTACATCTTGAAGGTTAGGAAAAGAAATGGTGTTGCATTTCCTGACAATTGTGTATTGACATCAGTAACAAGAACTCTATGTCTTTGTTTCCACTTTCCAGGATTCATCTACCGTTAGAAAGAGGGAAATTGTTAGTTCATTCATCACTGAAATACTTCTTGCACTAAAGGAGGTAATTGAAACTTGAAATTCTACATTTCTTTGTGCATGATCTATCATTTATAACCATTGTCATGGCTGGATTATGAGAGGATATCAAGCAAAGTAGATCTACTAACTCGCCCTCCCTTGGAGCCTCTGAGTAGCCTTTAGGATCTATTTTCTTGCTTAACTTTTAGAGTACACAATGACCATCTTTATATAGAGGAGACTACCTAAAACACTAACCCTAGCTGCCGCTACAGTAGCATACTGATACAGTATCATGCCAGCCCACAAAAAACCCAACTACTGCCCATAACAAACCACAAATGCATGTATGGAATAACAAGGTTGCTGGCAAATTGACCTTTCTTTTTGGTGTCCAAATGTGTATTGAAGGAATTAAGCAAAAACTTTATATCTCTGAAAAGAAAGCCACCTGGAGCTGCATCAAGTTGTGAGCTTGTCAAGGCCAATTTGAGGGACACACAGTCAGTTTCTAGTTCAATGAACATCATCCCCTGATCTGAGGCAAAAAGAAGTGCTTGCTGACAAGCAATTGACTCTGCATGTAGTGGATCTGACACGGAAAAGAAAAAAAATCTCCTGCTCTAGCTGCCACAGCTTCTCCCGTATCATTCCTTATAACAAATCCCCATCAACCTGATTTAGTTGCTTCATGAAAGGAGGCATCAATATTGACTTAATACTCTTTTCTTGTCGCCTTCCATTTGGAGATTGGTGTATCTGGAGTGCTCTTCTGTTTACTGAAAAAGTCAAGAAACTCACCAGTGTTTCTCTGAATCTGAAAGACAAGTTGATTGTTGATTCATTGTTTCCTGGTGCTCACCTGCATTCAGCATTCACTACATTTCTTTCGGCATAGAATACCCACATGGTTGTGATGAGTTTTACTTGCATCTCTTCTGTGCATCTCTAGACATAAAAGGAAACATCATGTGGGGACTGTATGCTTGCTAATTCCATTATTTTGACCCAAAGTTCGTGCATTTTCTGTTCTATACAGTAGAGGTGAAAGGTTTAAACAGATCATGTTTCAGAAAATCACCACCCAAAGTGAAGATAACATTATTCCCTTTCTGAACAAGTGTTACTTTATATTGCATAATCATAATGCTTATCATTGTTGATTCAAGCAAACTACTCATTTATCTGATAGGACAGCTTAAACAAGTACATGTGTGGCACACCAAGAAAGCCATGTAAATATGTAATTAACAGTGATTGGCTAATATTTATTTACAGGCTAACAAGAAAACCAGAAACAGAGCTTATGATCTGCTCATTGAAATTGCCCGTGCATGTGAAGATACTGGAAGCGACGAGAGGAAGGAGAGCTTGCACCAGTTCTTTGGCATGGTACTTCTATGTTAATTGTCCTAGCCTCTACCAATAGAATTGCTTAGTTGTAATGACATGAAACATCTGATCTCTTTGCTGCATTGTTTTCTGAGGCATAAGAATATGTGCTCATAGTTTGATTCCTACCGATTTATTTTATGTTCAGGTTGCTGGTGGTCTCTATGGTCAAACCCCCTGTGCGATTAGTGCTGCAGTAACTGGGTTAGCTCGGCTAACTTATGAATTCTCGGAGCTTATCGGAGTTGCTTACAAGCTCCTGCCTCAGGCATTTTTGCTTATGCAGAGGAACAACCGGGAAATAGTCAAAGTAAACCACCTAGCACAATTGTAGTTGTTAACCTTTTGATCATTCTATAAGTTTTTAATAAGATCCATAGTTCCTTACATTGGCATCAATGATTTGGACAGGCAAACTTGGGTTTCGTCAAAGCTTTAGTGGCTAAATCTAAAGCTGAGTTGTTGCATGAGCACTTAAAGGGAGTTGTTGAAGGCTTGTTGAGCTGGCAAAGTGATACGAAGAATTCCTTTAAAGCAAAGGTATTTGTTACATGCTTTTGATATACATTTGTTTTTTTCTGTGACATGGCTTTTGTTGAATCACTGACACTTTACTAGCTTGCTATAAGAAGCTGAAAAAAGAAATATGCATGCATTGTCATTTTTTTTGGAGCTTGCTTTTAACCCCACTTACTATTGTTAGGTCAAATCACTCATAGAAATTCTCGTCAAGAAATGTGGTTTAGATGCTGTGAAGGCTGTGATGCCCGAAGAGCATATGAAATTGCTCACCAACATTAGGAAGGTAATGTTCAGTGCTTTATGCTGCACTCTTTACAAACTACAATGACAAGGAACCTTTTTTTCTTTCTACCCCTTTTTTTGTTACTATTGAGCACATGCGATATTTGTTAAAATAGGTTAATGAGCGAAAAATGCGTAAGGCAGGATCTTCTGAAGATGGGGATGCCATTTCTATGACCTCAAGAGCTACAAGGTATTATGGGTCGCATTACACATTATCTAATTTTGAATATATGTTATTCTAGCTTTTGTTTGCTCAACTGTCTTGGTCTCGTTTTTACAGGCAAAGTAGATGGAACCACACACAGATGTTTTCAGATTTCGGGAGTGATGATGAAGAATCCGGTGGCCCCTTCTCTACACGGCATACTACTGCATCCCGCAGCGGATCGAAAGCTTCAACACGGTATGTGTTACAAGTGATGACAGTGCCGTACATGAAATGTTTTAAAGCAATGAAATAATATTTTATTCGTCCTGTTTAGGTTGAGTAGGAAGCGCCAAGCAGACAAAAACTTACTGGAAAAGTTCATCGACCAGTCAACTGGTGAGCCGCTAGACTTACTCGACCAAAAAACAGTGCGATTGGCTCTCAAATCAGGGGGGAAGAAGAGGGCTGCACCCGACGACGATGACGACGAGGATTTCGAGATGGATCCTGAAGGCCGTATCATTGTGCACGACGAGCGGGACAAGCGTAAAAAGAAGCCCGTCTCTCGTGATGAGGAGGGTGATGATAGGACCTCGGTCAGAAGCCAGTCCATCAAGAAGAGAAAGACTTCCAGTTCTGGCTGGGCCTACACCGGCGACGAGTACACCAGCAAGAAGGCCGGCGGTGACCTGGCGAAGAAAGACAAGATGGAGCCTTACGCTTACTGGCCGCTCGACCGTAAGCTGCTGAACCGTAGGTCAGACCGCAAGGCGTCCGCACGCAAGGGCATGGCCAGCGTCATGAAGGTTGCCAAGAGATTTGAAGGTAAAAGCGCAGCTGCAGCTGCAGCTCTTTCTACTAAGAGGACAACGAAGATGAAGCACAAAAAGAACAAGTGAGAGTTGAGCAAGAGGAGAGGGGTGACTTCATGCAGCTTTGTATTGTGTATAGAAGAGCAGAGCGGTCTGTACCGGAGCAAAATTTTGGTCTGTATTCATCTACAATTTAGATGCACTTGTGTTCTGTGGTGCCATTCTTTTTCCCCTCGTTTATTCTGTTCCGGACGTGGAAGAACAGCAACTCTATATAGCTTCTGCGGCTCCGGATGCAGGATGCCGGCCGTGGGCTTGGACAGCAATGGAAACTTGTCGAACGATGCAAAACGGACAAACGAATTCCGCGACGTAGATTAGAACCACGGACACGGCAGGGGCGTACGACGTAGAAGCAGAAAAGTTATGCTCCCACGCATCCACATTTGCTACGAAAGTTATGCTCCCACGCATCCACATCTGCTACGCAGTGCAGGGCCGACATCATACGGCAAGTACTTGCGACAGCTCTACTTTTCACTTTTCAGTTACGAAAACTGACATAAAAAAAGATGGAGACGCGGGGAATCGAACCCCGTGCCTCTCGCATGCGAAGCGAGCGCTCTACCATATGAGCTACGTCCCCGAAGATACGTGCCATGAAACCTTTTTGATCATTAAATCGCATACCAAAAGCGATAGGCATAAATCCGACACTACAAGAACATAATCAATTGGAAGCCAAATGCACTGGTACAACGCAGGCGACAGGAGAAAATGCAATACTACCCAACATCGACAGGTTCCTCCTAGAGCAGTTCTCTCTACAGGCCTATAAACCAAGGCCTATGGTGGGTGGGTGAGCTAACCGCCTCTTCGGATCACAGCAACCAGCACCTAGGCCCTTGACACGGGCAAGGACCAAGATGAATCGCGACAGGAGGGGTGGGGGGGGGGGAGTCAAACTGCTACATGTTGCTGGGAACCTGTGCAACCATCTCCAGATGAAACATGGTGCTTCGACGACGCCTTCGGTTTCCGGCCGTTCCTTCTCTCTCTCGTGTTTGGACCTCGCGTTTTAGGCCCTTGCTTCGGGTCGCTCATCTGCACAAGAAAAAGACGAACGTCCGGTCTCAGGCTTGGAAGGTTCTTAAAGCAATAACCAAATATGGAATATCACAGAATAAGATACGGCCTTATCACAAAGCATCCGACTGTCTGGCAGTGTAAGCAAATGTTTGCCATAACCTAGGAAGCAACATCAGTGCAAGCCGACATCTATAATCCACGCGAAAGAGGTAATTTTATGATGCTTAAACTATTTACACGACACCACAGCAATGATTCCTAAGGTCTATAGCGAGTGATGACATAATAGCCCATTTTTCACCGTCAAGACGGTCGATGAGCATCTTTGACTATTTGTTTGAAGAAAACACCCACCCACCAAACAGAAAAATAGATATAGGCATCTATCATTAAAAACCGAGCAAAACTAAAACAAATAAGTAACCATAGCCCCTGATTTAATGTATAATTTCCATCCAACAGGGAAAACCGATGCTCTTAGGAGTGCTTACCCCGAAACAAAAGCCATTACATTGCTGACTTCCTGCACCAGTTTCAACAGGTCCTGGAGGCTTCCCTGAGTCCATTGCTGATGAACCCCGCTTATGGAAGTCATTCCATGATGGCACCTCTGCTTCTGTAGATGTAGGAGGGGGCGGCGATGGCGACGATAAAGGTGAGGTTGAGGCTGTTCTACTTCGTCCCTGCCCCTGGACCTGGTGGCTCTTACTCTTAGTAGGTCCACTGCAGAATCCAGAGTCAAGATCCGACTGGAACATGTCAACAAACAACTGCTGTAGTTCCTCAAAGCTTTCCTGCCTCTGCAAATAAAAAAAAAATCAACAGTTATGTTGCTGGCATTTTTTATATGTGTTTTGGAGACATCAGGTCCTGAAAAAAGATGTCAGTTTCCAGCTAGGTTCCAGAAAATATAAGCGTGAATTTACAACTAATCACCACCCTTTACAGCCACGTTTGTAGCCCTGATGTACCCTGCTTCGTTAATACTACAGAAGCAGATCCATAGTGCTGTCAGCTCTTACCGTAGGCGGCACCTGGCTCATCATCTGGGCCATCTCATTAATGAAGTCCCCCATCCCCTTTAGCTGCAACAACAGAAGAAAAAAAAATTCATTCCACCGTTATAGCCAGAATTAAGTAACACAAAGTGCGTTAGAATGCTTACGCTGTCTTCATCATCCTCGTCATTGTAGACTCCCACGTCATAGAGGAACCGTTTGTTGGCGTCAGAAAGTACTGCACAAGCACAATGGGATGGGAGCACGAGGGCTCCACGAAATAAGTTCACCAACAGGCTATATTGGCCCATTTGGCGATGTTCAGTTCATTAGTTGTGGGTTAGTCATTGTAACATGTGCAGTGGGGTGGTTTGCAAATATGGTACAGAGCAAAGGGGGTGGGTGCTGAAAGAAGGAAGATTGAGACCGGAATAGGCGCTCTGGATCTCCTGGAACTTCTGCTTGGCTTCCTCCATGTGCTTCACGCTGCCGGAGGAGGAGCATTTGTCCGGGTGCCATCGCTACGGAGCAGTTGGACAGAATTAAAATAAACTTTTTCATTGAATAGAACCTAGAACTGGAATATAACAAAGGTCTGCAGGTGTTTGCTTGCGTGGGGATTCAGATGAGTTTCAAAGGTATGTAATAAAGTACTGACAGTTACAAGAAAAATATTAACAACGGTAATGAAGCAAACACGGGGTAAATTCATCTTAGGGATTCCTAAACAAAATCATCTTTAAACGAACGATCACTGCCAGATCGTAATGGATATGTATAATTATCTATCAATTACATGGACTACGGGACAGAGCATCAGGCTATCGGCACAGGGAAGCAGGCGACCTCTATTTGTTCAGGGCGGACGGCGTGAACTCCGATCCGATCCGGGAATTAAAAAGGATGAAACATGAAACTTTGGCGCCAATCTATCTTCCTCCGAACTCGAAATTACCAGCGGAAAACGTTTCTTTTCCTCGACATATTACATGCGACATGGCATGCACATGCACGTAACTGGAGGACAGAAATCAAGACGGACGTGCAGCATCAACCATGAACAGATGCGTTACAGAACGAGAGGAGCCCAATTGCTCACCATGGCGAGCTTCCGGTAGGCGACCTTGAGCTCGGTGTCGGAGCACTCCTTCTGGAGACCCAGGACCGCGTAGAGGCCGCTGCCACCGTCCCCGAACGCCTGCGCGTCGCCAGACCTGTCCCCACCGGCGGCCATGCCGTCGTCGCCGGCTATGTAGCCGTAGGAGCACAGGCGCAGGCACGGCAAGGCCCCTCGCGGCGCGCGGGCGTAGGCGGAGGAAAGGAGAGAGACGAGGAAGCAAGCGGACGGCGTCTGCTCTCCTTTCTGCCCGCCCCCGTCTTGGCCTCTCAGGTCGCTCGTCACCACGCGCAGCAGGAAGCCTCTAGAAACACGGCCATGATGCCGACTTGCCCGTTAAAATATTCCATTGTCCCTTCCTCGGAAAATTCTGGTTTTTTCTTTTCCGTTTGCTTCGCCGGAGGTTGCTAAAAGCCAACTGGTCCTGCTTCCAGATGGTACTGTTCCTGAACAGGACGTGCCGACAAATTGCTACAAAAAAACTTCGAATTGCCGTTCTAGATGATGATAGGACATTAAGATCAAATGTCTCGCGAAATATTTAAAATTAGCTCCATCAATGACTGAAAATACTTGGCACGGGAGCAAAAAAAAGTTGTGTTTTTTAGGCAGGCGCGGACTCGAAATGATGTTCATGTGGACATCTTAAATCCCGTAAGCTTATACTAGTCTTCTTGATGGATCGAGACGGGCGGAGATATTTTTGGAGTGGAGGCGCGCCTCCAGAAAGTTCCCCGGTGCGTGCGGCTGCGGGCTCCCTGCCCCCGCGCGCTTTGCTGACCGGGTCGCAGCCGCAAGCTCTGCGCGTGGGCCACGTTCCGTCGTCGGTCAATCACGGGGTTGGGGTGGGAGTCGGGGGCCCACACGGGGGGCTTCTGGTCGTTGAACTACGTCCACGCTCCCCTCTACCGCGCGCCTGGCTTGGCCCACCGTGAAGTTGGAATCACCGTGGAACGAGTGCACGTGGAGGGAGGCATTTTCGAACCGCCCGGAACGAACCTTACGTTCATCCACAAATATTGGTGCCGCGTCAGGTTCACCGTCAATGTCAAGCGGGTGGTTGCTACTGTACGATGATTCTTTCTCGCTCTCCTGTTGAGCTGGTGGCAATTAGTACTATAATCTAATCCGTTCGTGTAGGGCTCGTGTTACCTCGTCAGGTGGTAGGCAGCCGGTTCAAGTTGCCTAAGCCATTGCGATGTTTACTGCGGCAGCGAGCTCACGACAGTTCTTAAGCATCGAGTACGGCCCATCTACTATTCGGCCAGCCGCGCGTTCATGTGCACCTAGACAGGCCCGTACTTCAATTTGGCCAGCCACAGCATTCTTGGGTTTTTTTTAGCGAGGAGCCCACTCCAATATTCAAGAGCCCACTTCAATTGGCCACTCGCGGTGGGTCCATCGACCACGCCGCGGCCTTCCAAGTGTCTCGTGGTTCTTCTGGACGCGACACGACAGCGCACCGCCTCTCTGAAGCATCTCGAACTTTCGCTTCCCCTCTCTTTATACCAGGCACCACACCCTGCTTTCCTCGCTCATCCAGTTTCAGTCGTTGTAGCGATCGTTGTGCGAGGGAAGAAGCCATGATCGAGCTGTTCGACACGCTCCTCCACCTGCCGGAGGTGCTCGACCGCGTGGACGGGAACCGCCGCTCGGCTGGAGAGCACACCCACCACGGTGTGCACGGGCACGCGCACCTCCATGGCCTAGGCGGCGGCGGCGGCGGCGGCGGCGGCGGCGGCGGCGCGCCGGTGGACATCGTGGAGACGCCCGGCGAGTACACCTTCCTGCTCGACGTCCCCGGCTTCTCCAAGTCCGACATCCAGGTACGCGGTCGCGCGCCGGCCGGTTCGCCGCTCTCTCTCTCTCTCTCTGTCTCTGTCTTCTTGGGAGTCAGCTTGCATGCGAGGTTGCCGTGGTTCATTCTGGGCGCGTGCCCGGCGCAGGTGACGCTGGAGGAGGACCGGGTGCTGGCGGTGAAGGGCGGCAACGGGAAGCGGAAGCGCGAGGATGTTGGCGGGGAGGAGGAGGATGGCGACGAGGAGGGGTGCCGCTACGTCCGCCTCGAGCGCCGGGCGGCGGCGCGGTCGCGGTCGTTCGCGCGCAGGTTCCGGCTGCCGGAGGACGCGGACACGGCCGGCGTCGCGGCGCGCTGCGAGAACGGCGTGCTCACGGTCACCGTCAGGAAGCAGCCGCCGCCGGAGAAGAAGACCAAGTCCGTGGAGGTCACCGCCTCTCAGTCGTAGCGGGAGCCCATCCTGTACTAGGCAGGCTTGTAGTTGTAGCAGCAGAAGTGCCCGTACAAGGTTACACGCTCGCTTCGTTTATGTTCTGAAGTCAGTAGGAAGCGGTTGTTGTCGTGCCGTGTTCATCTTCTGGTTAATGTTGCCGTGGAATGGAACTATCTAGAACTATGTGAGCTTTCGAGAAAAAGGCTCATGTTCTTCCTATCGCTTGCCGGGCCAATTCTATTCTTGTTCCTGTCTCCTCTGTTCCCATCTAGTTTATTTTGCACCCTCATCAACCAAATATTATTTATGCATCCTTAGACAAGAAAATTACTTACGTACTACGTACCTCCAATGTTTGGTGGTGTAGTGTAGCACACCCGTACCTCTTTTCTGTTTTCGCTCGACCACCGCTCTTCGGCAACCTGGTAATGAGCCAGGAATCGGCCTGAATGCTAAACCAAACCAGTGCTCCAAATAACGACGCCAAACCAGCCCAATCCAACCCACCACTCCCCTTCCCAAACCCAAACCAGCAGCAACTCTTGGCCCAGACCAACCTATCTCCTGCAGCCGGTTTTGGAACCTGGGTTTCAGCTCAGCTCGCGGTTGGCAGCACGCGGCAATGGGTTGGATTCCACAAGCGTCTTACGCGTATGCGGATGGATGACGACGATGGCCTAGCTTGTGTATAGCTCGATAGAGTTGCCGCAGTCGGCCTCGCGCGACGCCGGCCGGCGAAGGAGGCACACGTACGGGGAGCATGCATGGGTGCGGGGCGGCGGGGCGAGACGCGCGCGTGGACTCGGCGCCGCGGCCGGAGCTCGGCAGCACGATCGAAGCGCGAGACCCGGCGACTGGCCGCGCGGGACACGGTCGCTGCCTCCGGGTCGCGCTCGGCGGGTAGAGACGCGAGGCGAGGCTGCCGCGGTGGCGCCGGCCGCCGCCGTCGTTCCTTAATTTTGCAGGGGGCGGTTGTGGATTTTAGGAGGGCTCGACTCGATGCGCGCGCGGCCGGGAGGGGGGGGGGACCACGGTAGATCGGATCGGAATCGTCTGCCTTTGTATTGTAGTAGAACGGCGCGACCATGCCGTTTTTATTAATCTCCACCCTTGTGTGGATTTGAAGCTTGTTGAGACGGTTATATCACCAGACCGGGCCTTTTAATCGTTCATTCATTAATTAGGCCCATTCACCGTTGTTCGGCTTGCCGCCGGCAAGGAATCAGTCAGCCACAACGCAGGAGACACAACAACGAACGAAGCAGCAAGGAGACTGCAATAAACAAGTACTAGAAAACAAGTACTAGAAAAGCAGCAAGGAGACTGCAATAAACAAGGAGATGTTGCTTGGCTCAGTCTCAGTTCCGCGCGCCACTGGTACGGCGCCGTCGAGGTCCGCCACAACTGATCGTCTCCTCTGCCGTTCACTGGACGCACTTGTTTAACTCTCCACAGGATTCATCTATTTCGGCCACATGGCTGCTCGATCAGGTGTGTAGCTGGTGAGGGAGATGAACGGTCTGAACAGGCCGGGGGCTCGAATAACGGGCTCGATATGGGTTTGAGGAGCTATATATATGAGCACGAAAATCCTAGGGCATTACTGTGTAAATCGACAATGCAGACGTTGAGACGGCACCGTTGTGCCTTCATTACTACGACGGCGGAGGGTTTTCATCCGACCACGCACGTACGGTGGTGCCGGCCGCATGCAGTTCTCTCTTTGCGGTTGCAGGGCTGCAACTTGTATACTTCATGGCGTGTCCCTGTCGACAGAGGTCTCGTCCAAAAGGCATATATATGGCGGCGAGAAGCTCCATGCATGTCCTCTCGTTGCGTCGCGCGCGCCGGCCCTTCGTCATCGCGCCTTGCTGTAGCGACACCAGCAATGGCACGGCTTTGGCTAGTAGGTGAACGTCAGGAGGAAGCTAGAGCACGTCTTTGGCTAGCTTGTAGGACGACGACGGGGCACGGGGAGAGGAAGAAGCAGCAGCCGCTGGGACGACAAGCGCAAGGGAGGGGAGGAGTGGCAAGGAATATGCATGGGACCCAGGCCCAACGCGCCGCCTATGATTGATTTCTGATCCGGGATTCCGGGGGGCACAATGCAACAACAAGCTCCGGCCGGCGGCGACGGCAAATCTCTTGAATCAACAGAGCAGACGATGATGAGCTAGTCCAGCAGGGTGAAACCACATCGGTGATCGATCCGGTTCAGAGCCCCACGCGGGTCGAAACCGTTTGGACCCGGACCTTTGAAAACCGATCCAAGCTGAACCCAAACCAATGCCCTATCCGATTCGATTCGATCCGATCGTGGTCCTTGGGCGGCTGAGGACGACGATGCATGGAGCCATGGCGTCCATATTAATTGCTCGTGCCCTCCCGCAGCGGTCTCTCGATAGGCTGCTGAGCGCTCGAATCCGCGACTCGTTTTCTCGTTTACCTCGTCGCGCGCGACATACCCTGACCCAACTGTGCATGCATGTACGTGTCTCGATCCCGCTAGCCAGCTTGTGGTGTGTCTACTAGAGCCTGAACTCTCGCTGTCTGCAGGTGCCGTCGTCTTGACCCTTGCGAAACCGCACGGGTACGTACGGTCTAGCTCCATTGGTGAGTACTTATGCCGATGACTCTACTACAGTCTACATTACTGGTACAAAACTACGTGCTATGTACTTTTTTGTTTTTAAATTATTACCATTAGAACAAAAAATATAGTTAAAATATATATCGGAATTGTTTCAACGACGACCGTTTAAAAATAAAGAAAGCATGCGATAACGCGAAGACGATGATTGGAATGATCTTTTGATCAGCCTATCACAGATCAACAAAACCCTTTTGAGCTTCTATTACATAACGTTATCGCTTCGAATCAGGAAGGATTCGACAGGGCAGATGGATGGTATATAGCTCCCACGTTCTCATGGACCTCAATATTCAATGTCGTTTACAAACTAAAAAAACATCGCATTGGATTATTTGTGCATGTCATTAAATTTTGCTGCTTCATTCCACGGCCGTTCATGTGTTCCTACCCACTGACGTCTGAGATCAGTCTCGCTGGAAAAAAACTGGCTGTATACGCGCACGATGCTGCGTGCTGGCTGTACTGCGACATGTCTATCATCAGACGGGTATTTTCAAAGCACGCTGATCGATAGGGTTATTTTCTTTTTCTTGAAGCTGACTGTTGCATATACTATATTGTCCAGCTGCCATTGTCTCATTGTCTGAATGTTCCGTTTCGTATTTTACTCTTTAAAAAAATGGAGGTTGAAAAAGTATACGGCGTGTGGGTGACGGTATTACTGACTAAATGGAACAGCTGTATCTGGCCGTTTATGTAGTATATTTTTAATTTGTGCGTGGTGCTTAAGCACACAGAACGATAGCGAGTTTTTATTTAGAAGCCATATATATCTATATATATGAACCAGATTTTAGGAAGCTAAAACTAATCCAACAACAAATAGACCCACATATACTAGTTTGAAGTTTTCAGGATTTGAAAATCCAACAAATCCGTTTATGTAGTATGATCCGCGTCCATTAATTCCTTGTTTCCAATCTAGCTATATATATTAGCGCTCACGTCGCGCGCGCGCGCGCGTGAATCGTAAGGGGCGTAGTCTATCTCGCCTGCTCTCGCTTTCGACCGCGTGCACGGCTCCACCCATCCATCCATCATTCGTGGCGCCCTTCCGCTGGTTGACATCTTCTTCGACTTCGACTCCGTGCTATATATTGCTACGTACTAGCACATCGGCCGGCGCCGAGATCGACGGGTCATTAACATAATCGCCAAACCTCACCGCCGGTCCAAGCAGCCAGGGTGAAGAGATATTGTCCGCTAGCTGGTGGTGGAGTTGAACAAGGCATGCGACCTAGCTAGTACTGCAAGAATGATCGATCATCATCACGTGATGATCATCTCAAAAAAAATGTCCTTGGTGGCAACTCGAGGATGCGATATGATGCGTGCAGCATATTACGCGAGCTAGAGCATGATCTGAAGAAGTAGCGTTAATTCAGACATTATATATTGACAGAGTATATATAGACTTTGCCCCTGTCTTAATTAGAGGAGCTAGATAATGACGACTTATATACCAAGAAATCTAGTTCAATTCAAACTAAATTTGCTGCTCTAAACGTCATTTATTTCAGAACAGAGGGAGCATGTGGGTAAAATTATGGTACGTAAGTCGTAATTGTGAGAACCAAACATGTCCATATCTAAAAAACAGTACTACGTGACACGTCTAATGTGTTTAACGTGACAGAAATTGACACAGCCACCCAACCAACAAGAACACCTCACACAAACATCCAAATGTAGCTACCTTTTTTTTCCTCTTTTGGAGAAGCTAGCTAGTGTATATATCCGGAGCTAGCTTGATCAATATATGGATCGATACAAGACCACGCAATGCAAAGCTCCAAAAAGGAAAAAGAAGAAAGTGCAACGCTGGTGGGGGAGGGGGGATAAAGGCTTGCACCAAACGGCTTGTTTTTTTTTTACCTGTAGGTGAGGTGGCCCCCACAGAAGGCTCCAAAGTTTCTGGCGCACCAGAAGAACGTGCGGCTTGGCTACTGCTGCTTCGCGCCGAGGCCCAATGATTGGAGTGGAGCGTCCCGACACGCAAACGCCGAGGAGCCCCGGCCCCTCCCGATCAACCTACGTACGCCTACGCCAAGTTGACTCGGCGCGCGCAGCGGATGCCAGCTTCTCGGCGTGCGAGGATCCGTGGATGTTTTTTTCTTTTTCTTGAACAGCTGTTGTTTCTGTTGTGTACTGTGGCTGTGGCATTCAAAAATAACGAGCTGTGTAGACGTAATGTATGCACACTCTAAATTCTATGAATGTGTACACATGTATGAATGTCTATATATGTAATATGTTCTGTAAAAAAAATCTATTACTAGCTAGCCCGTTCTAAGAAAAATTAAGGGTCTTGCAAAAAGGCAGTTTAAATGCTAATCCTCTTTTAGCTTAGCTAGGAGACCCCGGTTACATAATAAGCTCAACAAAATGGCAGCTAATTACCCCTCCATTTTTAAATTATTATCATTAGGACATCAGTTCTAGTTAAAAAGTACTCTATCCGTTTCAAACTATTTGACGCTGTCCGCTAGTTTAATTTTAAACTAACCAGCATCAAATAATCCGAAACGGAGGTAGTATATTAAAGTTACTGTCCTAACAACAACAGTTTAATAAGAGAGTGAGTACGAGTTACTCTTATTACCTAGCTTATGACAGGACCACATTAAATCAAATAATCACATACGCGTGGAAATTACATGTCAGGTTGCAAGTAAAACCTGACACGTACCACTGAAATTGCTGTCGTCATTACTGAATGTCCCCTTCCTAAGATGCCTCGTCTGCTCCAGCTCTTGGCCGTGCTTATCTGGTTACCGTCTCCGGCAGGGAAAGGGGATTCCAAACAAATTTAAACGCGGAGCACGCAGATCTTTTACGCCGTAACAACCTACCTGTCAGGTAGCAGCCAGCCAGCCAGCCAGCAGCTGTATTCGCCGCGGAACGCCACCATTTCCTCCTCCTCCTCCTCCGCCCCCGGCTCGCGAAATTCTCCTCCTCCCCCACGCGTCCTGCGAATCTGCAAAAAGTTTGGGGACGCGCGATTCGAGGTCCGGATCCTTGGTGAAGACTGAGAGGCGGGGCCGAGCGGTCTCGGTGGTGGCGGGAGCCGCTCTGATTCCCCGCGGCGTCGGCGGGGAATGCTCTACCTGAGGCTGCCGGCGGGGGATTTAGGGTTGCGGCATGAAGCGGCACGGCGGGGATTCGGTAGCGGTGGCGGCAGCGGCGGCGGCGGCGGGGCCTGAGGTGCCGCTGCGAGCGGGTGATCTCTCCGGGCCGGCCGTGGCGGCGATGGAGATGGAGCAGGACGCGGAGGCGGCCTGCCTGCAGTGCTTCGAGCTCTACGAGAGCGAATCGGTAAGCCTCCAAATGCGCTGGTTCATCTTCCTGTTTTTTGGCCGCTGCCGCTGCTGCTGTTTGCGTAGCGAGTGAAGGGATTCGGACCTTCGGATCGAATGGTTTGGGACGCGAGAGCGGCCGTTCGAGTCCAGTGATCGCGAATTCTAGGTTTTAATGAAGCCCGGAATTGCCATTTTCACCGATTAGTATCAAGTGATTTGGAGTCAATTCAGGATGTTCATATCATTTGTCGCAATGATTAGACCGTAGCCTCACGCTCCCCTCTACGTGACTTAACTTGGAAATCCCAGTTCTCATGCGTGCTATTTGCGTAGCAATGCCAGGAGTTTTACATGTATTAGTACTATTTTTCGTGGTTGCATGTAATGGATTTACATGAAGCCCAGACACCCTGAATTCTTACGCAACCATGCAATGATAATTTCATCACTTGAACCTTGATGTGATTTATTAATTTATTCGTTCATAACTGATGTACTTGCTTCTGATCACAATTGGACATTGGGGCTAAATATGTTTTTCTTTGCTTTTGCAGAAACTATACATTCTCGGAACTACCTCTGAAAGAACACTATGGAGATTACTAACGATTGCTAGGACGGATCCATCAGAGCTTGACATAGATGAGTGTTCTACAGTGTATACTCAGAGCGAATATCCTAACCTGTTGAAAGGTCTTGATGAAGAGCACAGGTCCACTGGTGGGGTAAAATTTGTTACAAAATTTTACGGAATAATCGGTAAATCCCCCCCCCCATTTTTTTTGCAAATTGAGCGCGATTTTATTCATATACATTCATTTGACTAAGAGCTTTCTTCCCAGGTTTCATTAAGTTCCTTGGTCCATGTTACATGCTAATTATTACGGAGCAGAAAAAAATTGGGGAAATATTTGGTCATCCAGTGTACCAAGTGGCTAGGACTTCAATGGTTGAGTTAGCAAATTCTAAATCTCGATCTACTTTTCAAAATTCCAAGGATGAGAACAGGTTTGTTCAGCCCATTTCAGTATCAAATAATTCATATCCTGTAATTATTCCATCATTTAACTTCAAATGTACAGACTGATTTAGGGAGATTTTACAATGGGTGAAAGTACACTTATGAATGCCATTGTTTTATAGTTTATCTATCCTACTCTGATTTTCACTCAATTTGTCAGACTGGCAGTATAAAAGGAGAGCCCTGGTGCAGTGGTAAGCTGTTGCTTTGTGACCATTAGGTCACGGGTTTGAGTCCTGGAAATACTCCAGAAATTCAGGGAAAGCCCATGTATAAAAGACACAAAGTGGGTCGGACCCTTTCCCGGATCCTACATAAGCTGAAGCTACCTGCACAGGGCTGCTCTTTTTTCTTTTTGTCAGACTAGCAGTATAGATTTCTTTTAGCTGTTTTTACTACCACTGATAAGAACTTCATGAGCTTCCATTGCTGTTGTCTGTGTTATGCCATAAAATGCACCACTTTATTAATAATCAATGCCATCCAAGATATCCAAAGTTGTATTTTCCTTCTGTAAGTTTTCCATATCAACAGCTTAAGTATAGTACTATTTTTTATGATGATGAATTTTGAACATTTTTTCCTATCACTCCCACTAACACCAAATTAACAAAATTATTTACTAATAAGAGAGCTCTTTCTGTAACCATGCAGATACAAGAAGATCTTGAACACACTTGATCTTAGGAAGGATTTCTTTTTTAGTTATTCATACCATATTATGAGATGTCTTCAGAAGAACTTGAGTGATCCACAGGATGGATGGACCTTATATGAGACAATGTTTGTGTGGAACGAGTATCTGACCCGGCGAATCCGCAATTGTCTTAGAAATACTTTGTGGACTGTTGCCTTAGTCTATGGGTTTTTTAAGCAGGTGCGTCCTTTTGAAAGTGTTTTCCTTGAGTCACTTTGATGGAAGATGCTACAAATTATTTTACTGGGAAAAAAGGCCACTGCAGAAATAACCTGTTATCAAATTTTGAAGCACCCAACTTGCCAATATTTCGTAGGAGTCTGTCAGTAAGCCTTTTTTGTGTTAGCAGTGGATTCAAACTTTCCCATATCTTTCTTCATTGTGTCCTGTTTAACACAATCACTTTGCTAAGCATTTATTTGTTTTTTGTCTTTGATCCCAATCTTGATTCAATCTTTTTCGTTAGATAAATGTCTAATTCTATCCAATTGAAAAATGCCATTCTTAAATTCTGTTGTCATTTACTAGGATAAATTCTCAATATCTGGGAAGGATATTATGCTCACACTCATTGCTAGGCGCTCGAGGCATTACGCGGGGACCAGGTTTGTGCTTGTGAAACTTATTTGCGATACACTGTCTTCCTTACTAGTTTGCTATATCGCCAGGTTGATGTAATTTAATGGACACTGAGCAGATACTTAAAGAGGGGAGTGAATCAGAAGGGCAGAGTAGCAAATGATGTCGAGACTGAGCAAATTGTATATGAAGCTGTGCCTGGACCTGCAGAAGTAAGTTCTGTGGTTCAGAACAGGGGTTCAATCCCACTATTCTGGTCACAGGAGATATCAAAGTTGAATATTAAACCTAATATAATATGTAAGATCCAAAACCCGTGACTGCTACATCCAGCATCATTCAACAAATTCACAAATAAAATTTCCCATTTTTTCAGTGCATGAGATGGACAATAATTATGAAGCTGCCAGACTTCATTTTGAAAATCTTAGAGGAAGATATGGAGATCCTATCATCATCTTAAACCTTATTAAGGTGAGCCTACCCTTCTATTCAGTTGTGGCAGTATCTTATCATTAATTCTGTTTATGAATAATAATCTGCTATACCCTGCTTTTATGGTTACCCTTTTTGTTTACTTGGAAGACATGTGAGAGGCGAGAGTCTATACTTCGCCGTGAATTTGATAAGGCAATTAAGATAATAAACAAGAATTTATCGGAGGAGAATCATCTGAGGTTCCTACATTGGGATCTTCACCAAAACTCCCAAGGGTATTCATTTTTGTAATTTTTTCGTTCCTTGTTTCCACATGTTATTGTGTTGCAGTACATGTTATTGAAGTTGGTCTGTTCCAGGAAACCTACGAATGTGCTCGATGTTCTCCTGAAAGTGGCATTTCGAGCTCTGAGTTTGACTGAGTTCTTCTACTGTCAAGTTGCACCTAGGTCTGAGACTGCTGAACATTGGCCCGCTCTATTGTAAGCCTTCTTCCCCACAACATCTTGCTGACTGTGCAGTTTACTTTCTGTTGTGTGCTACCACAAGAGTAGGCACTATTACTTCTTTTGAGAATTTAATCTGATTTTTCTGTGCTTCATAGGAGTGGTATCGATCCATATATATGCGACAACAACAGCAATAGTGACAACACTGAATGTACTGACATTGTTGGTGACATATCCCAGGAGGATATATCTGGCAGCTCTGACTCCTCTGGTAATGCAACTGCAGAAGACAAAGATGAGAACACAGAGTTACCCCCGCTAAAGCCACCTAAATTCCAAAAAGGTGTCTTAAGAACTAACTGTATAGATTGCTTGGATCGTACAAATGTTGCTCAGTATGCGTATGGTTTAGCTGCTCTTGGTTATCAGCTTCATACGCTTGGTTCTATAGAATCTCCAGAACTTGGTTTAGAAGCTCCCTTGGCCCATCATTTGATGCATCTTTATGAGAGGATGGGTGACACACTTGCTCTGCAATATAGCGGCTCGGCTGCTCATAACAAGGTAATTTGTGGTATGTTCTTTTGTTGTATTGGCAGCAGGATATAACTTCTGGTTTTGGAGCTTTTAACCCATGCTTATTCGTCAGATTAAGTGCAGTGTAATAAATGAGCACACAAATTTGCTTGTTTCTTCTTTATTATTTCATAAAACTGTTTTGAGTATATACAAGAACTGGCTGTGATGGTGTGGATGATTTTATTTTTTGATGTCATTGTTTATATTAAGATACCATTTTATTTATGGAAATAAAATAGTAACCTGCACTAGAGCCCTGTCTTTTTAAGGAACAGCTATAGTCTGCACCATAAGCTAACTTCCAAGTTGCTGGGCACACAAACAATTCCTCCGGCAAGCTGCTCCTATGAGGAATATTAAATTGGAACTTGAACATAAACACTAAGTATCTAAGTTGAATAAAAGAGAGCATACAAGTCACATGGTTTTTAAATGTATCTATTAGATTATATTTGGTAGGCTAGACATTTGTATCATAGACTGTCATATATATCGGAAGTTTATCGTAGGCTACCTAGAGTGCCAAATATATTAATGTATATTTGGTACTAGATATCAGCATCGTAGACTGTCATATGTATTGTGGAGTCTTCTTGGCCCATAAGTCTCATGTGCTCTAAATATACCGACCACCACCACCACCACCAACAACAAAAACTGTCCAAAGCACGTTGGATAGCCTAGATATGAAACACAACAACAACAACAAAACATTTAAGTACGTTGAGGTACGCTAGATATAAAACCCATATTGGGTTTCATATCTATAGAAATGGTTGGTTTTGATGCTGGCTCGTCGAGCCTATCACAATCCTCCTTTACCCGAGCTTCGGACCGGCTATACCTAGAAAGGCATAGGCGGAGTTAGATATGAAAACACAATGATTTTATTTTTTAAAAAGGAAGTAAAAGAAGGAAATGTCTAAATATACCAACCGAGAGACAATCTACCCCAATCCAACCATCATACACAATCTATTTTCCTCTCATGTGGCATCAAGGGAGGGTTACGATCCTATGACCTAATCCTATCTGCCGCTCGCTTTTGCACCGTGCATGGTGCGTCCCCGGGGAGATCGATCTCCACAATCTCCGTCGAGGGCAACATACTTGTTTCGTCATCGATCTCTTGATTCAGCTGTCACCTGTCAATGAATGATGTCGCATCGTCATTCGTCACGCAAGACATATCGATACTCCTTGTTCTTGTAGCTCCGCGTGTGGATCTGATCCATGTCACAGGCCACATCGTCGTTGGACAACCCAAGTTGTGCCATCTTCATGCGTCACCCGACAGGATTGTAGCGGGCGTCACCACGGTGCATGCCGTCAGGCAGATCTCGGCGCATAGGGGCACCACTCTTTTTATGGTCATCATTCACCGCAACGGGCCCGCACACCGCATTGTCCAGCCCGATGCCCCTAGGTCACCTTTGTTCATGACGCGTGAGTCGCACCACCACAATTGTCAAACGCTCAAGCTTCGTCCTATGCTTAATTGTTTATCCATTGTTTGTGATGAACAAAATAATAGTTACAAGCACATGATGTACATGGAGGTGGATGTTACGAGTTCATGACGACATACATAGAGATTGTAACTTACTTTTGTTGTCCTTTTATTTTACCTAATCACTAATCGGGACTGAGTTGCCCACCTTCTAAGGCGCGACTTCGTCCATTATGGCATGTTCTCACATCTTCATTGTTGTTCCTGTGCAACGACGACCCCCGGCTC
Organism: Neostapfia colusana; assembly: GCA_030760725.1. Lineage (NCBI taxonomy): Eukaryota > Viridiplantae > Streptophyta > Magnoliopsida > Poales > Poaceae > Neostapfia > Neostapfia colusana. The sequence continues at coordinate 983,026 of JASWHV010000003.1, read as the reverse complement.
GTTTACACACATGGTATTCGTCACGTTGATCGAACTTCTCTTTGCTTACTCGAGCATCATCGCGACAATTATTTAGGGTACCCGCGTTGCCACTTTTGGCTGCCGGTTTCGTCACATTTTCGTCTTCATCCACCATGACCATGTCGCTAGAGTTGTTGTCTCTACTTCGTCTACTCCAGCGACCGTAGGCTGTACCGACATTCTTATCACCTCGATGTCCTTCTTTGCTAGTCCCCTCCAACACTAGCAGATGTTTGTGATGGTCCCTACATTCATGCACCCAATATCGGTGACACCAGTGTGTGCCTTTGTGCATGATGTGCTCTTGGGTTTGACAACATTGACCTCCTTCCTTATAGTGCCTCGATTGTGTCGCCATCTTCGTCCAAGGCCCATCCTTGTGCACCCACTGCTTGGCACCTCTTTGTGCCCACGACTTCATGTGCGGCTTTCTCAACTTCGGCAACCTCGACTTCGACATCATTGACCACAACTACCTCAAGCACGTCTTCCTCGATATGGCTACTCGCCTTCGCTCTTGACTACCTTGAATCGACACAAATTGCTATCATCATGTGCTACTCGTCGATTTCTACTCCAGTCACATCGCACCATCATGATGCTACAGCTGCGGGGGATGTTAGCTTGTTGGATTTGACCTTCGGCTTCTTCTCCAGTCTCACCATTTGTGGTGCTTCCGCTATGTTCGTGGGGGATGGTAGAGTATATTTGGTAGGCTAGATATTTTTATCATAGACCTTCATATGTATCGGAAGTATATTTGGTAGGTCAAGACTGTTATATATACTGAAAGTATATTTGGTAGGGTAGATATTAGTATCGTACATTGCCATATGTATTGGGGGGTCTCCTTGGCCCCTAAGTCTCATGTACTCTATGCTGGTAGAGAGACACAATTCAACCATCATACCCAATCTATTCCCCTCTCAATGCATCGATATTTTCTGAACTTTGATGAACACTTATCAATAATTGCTGCACTGATTGTAACTCTGCATGCTAAGGTGTAATTTAACACTCTTATATGAGCATCTTTGCACTATAAAATTCCCTAATAACCTAGTTGTTGAATGATAAAAATACTTGATCAGTGGGAAAAGACCTCTGAGATGACATTGCATTAAGAAGGGACCATCAAAGAAGCCAGGCCGTGATAGGGGCACACTAGCGCAGGCCAAAGGCAGCATGAGGCCCATCTGCAACCGAAGAACAGGGAGGCAGGCGCAATAAAATACGACACCTAGGCCTATTTAATTCACATGTCCTTTATTTCCAAATACCAACAGGCAGAATTATCATTCATTGATGGAGAATGTATCTGCATTTTGTTGTGCCATCAGTTTTTGTTCCCTCTATGCTATGATTTATTTCATGTTTAGCTGGTTTGTTTCAGCATTGTCCTAATTTTTTTCTTTGATGTGATCTTATTTGAAGATATTCTCTGCAAAAAGAGGTCACTTGAAGCTTTTCATTCGGTCACAAGAGTTTTTCAGGTCTCTACAACGACACTACAGCAACACCTGTATAGATCCTAACAAACAAGCGGCCATAAACCTGTATGTTTTATCAAGTATCCATGTTTAGTGGAAGAGCATTCTCATTCCTTGAACTAATGAGTTATGCTGTGAGGTTTAATAGTGTTTCCATAAGTATGTCTTATTTATTATTTGGTGTGCCCCCTTGTTTTTCAGATTTTTGGGATACTTCCAGCCTCAACATGGAAAACCTGCACTTTGGGAGCTAGAATCATCTTCTGGGGAGCATAACAATGAACTTTTTAATGACCACACAAGGTAATTAAAAATATATTTAACCACTTGGTAGATAAATTGATTAATCTTTTAATGTTCTGATATTATGGCAATGACATCCAATAATATGTAATACGATAATTTTTATTTCAAATTATTAGTTCTTCTAGCTTTATCCTAAGTCAATTTTTCTATACTGTATATCAATTTCTGCTATTCATATAGTCCTTTTACATGTGAATTATATGTTATGAAAGTATTTTCATGGTGAATTTGAAAACACAAGTCTTACCAGTTAATATATATGAATTCTTAGAAATTAATGGTCAATGATATAAACACCTGGCTTAGGACAAAGGTAGAATAACAATTAATTTGGAACAGAGGGAGTATTTCATTATATACCTGAAGTGTAAGAATAATCCCTTAGTTTTGTTATACACCGTGACTGTATGTTATCCATTAAGCAGCTCTTATTGATGTTCAAACAATGCCTCACTGACTTGTCCGCTCACTTCTTAATGTCAATTAATAGTAGTAAACATGACGAATCAGATCCATTCTTCTTTCTTGGGCCCGGTGCATGTAACTCCCGCTTGCGCAGGGTTCGGGGAAGGGTCCGACCCATCTGGATATTTTGTACGCAACATTTTCCTGCATTTTTGCAAGAGGATATTTCCAGGACTTGAACCCATGACTTCATGGTCACAAGGCAACAGTTTTACCGCTGCGGCAGGGCTCCCCTTCCATTTTTCTTTCTTCAGGTTATAATTTATTGTGGTTGAAAGCATTTCTTCATCGAAGCCGCTGGCAAACAAAATTTCCAGTGTTCCCTTTTTCAACAACAACAAAACATTTGTTCTAAGCACGTTGGGGTAGGCTAGACATGAAACTGAATAATTTTTTTAAAATGAAGTAAAAGAGAGTAATAGATATAAGAGTAACAAAAAAACTAAGATTCTGACACATGAATTGCCACTTTTCACTCTGAGGTTCCAATTGTTGTAAATCCGAGTAGACTAATCTCTGAATTTTCCCCCTTTTCTCTTGATAATTACAACAAACGATAACAACAACAAAGCCTTTGTCCCAAGCACGTTAGGATAGGCTAGACATGAAACCCAATAATTTTTTTTTAATTTTTTTAAATAGAGTAAAAGAGAGGAAGAAATAGCCGGTCTCAAGTTCGGGTAAAGGAGGAGGATTGTGATAGCCTTGGCGAGCCAACATCAAAACCAGTTATTCCTATGGATATGAAACCCAGTTTAGGAGGCTTTGTTGTTGTTGTTTGTTGAAGTAAAAGAGAGAAAGAGGTATAAGAGTTACAAAAAAAAAATTATGACACATGAATTGCTACTTTTCATGCAGTCTTATCATTAGCTAAGTCTCTAGATTCATTTTAATCTCCCAAATCTCGTTTTACCGCCTCCTCCCAAGTCAACCTTGGTCGTTCTATACCCTTGCTAAGTCTTAATATTTTCTCAACCTCTTAAAATACCACTGCTAACCAGTGCTTCTGAAGGTCTCCGCTGGATATGTACAAACCATCTTAGTCGATGTTGGATTAATTTCTCTTCAATCGGTGCCACCCCTACCCTATCACAAATCACCTCGTTCTTAATTTGGTCTATTGTGTGCCTGCACATCCATCGTAGCATGCGCATCTACGCAACACTCATTTGTTTCTCTTGATAATTCTCAAATATAATTTCTAGAAAAACTAGACTAACTCTAACATGATGTGCATTGTAGCACAGCAGCAAAAAATGCAATGAGTGGCTTGATCTTGTACTATTTCAAGTACTGAGATTGGCTGTAAAAGGAAAAAAAGGAATGTTTTTGAACTTTGTGTGTCAAGCACACTGATGAACCACTAGGAGGAATGAGGGTCTCTTTGCACATCTAAGGAAACCTAGTTTCAATCTTTATCAAACATTCATATGTTTGAATTCAACATTCTTCGTTGGTACCAATTTTTCTGAATCATTGGTATCCTTCGTATCATTGACTCTGTATTTCATGTCACAGTACATTGAAAAGAATTAAATCTGATGGCAGCATTCTTCATGGAAGCAACACTTCCATGTATGGCTCTGGTCATAGCCATAATGAACCGCTGAATGCCGAGCAGCCAGATATCAACAGTGGTTTAGAGTTTCTAAATGGTGAACCTGATTCAGTTTATGAACATGAAATTTCACCAGCCTGTGAAAGTGGAGTGTCAAACCTAAGGTTGGTTTCTTTTTATTAGGCCTTTTCTCTTCATTTATCTTTTTTTTGATAGCTGAATAATTTACTATTTATTGTAAAGAAAATAATGTATTACAAGATGGTGAGGTAGTGTTGTAATTAAAAAAAGAATATCCACTGTTTGTGATAGCTTGTCATATCTGAATTTGTTTCAGGTATACTCCCAGTGTGCCTCATATACTTCAATTTCCAAGCAACAATCTTGAATATGGCAATGATTCTGGTGATTCATCAAACTTCTTGGATCTTGAATGGCTTTCAGCTTCAGGCAACTCAAGTGATGAGAGGTCAGTTTTGCCTCTCTCTCTCTCTCTCTCTCTCTCTCTCTCTCTCTCTCTCACACACACACACACACACACAACATAGCTCACACACACAAACACACAACATAGCTTACACACACACACATAGCTCACACACATAGCTCACACACACACACACACACACAACATAGCTCACACACACAACATAGCTCAGACACACACAACATAGCTCTCTCTCTCTCTCTCACACACACACACACACACAAACACAACATAGCTCAGACACACACAACATAGCTCTCTCTCTCTCTCTCACACACACACACACACACAAACACAACATAGACCACACATACACAACATAGCCCTCTAACTGAATAAAAGAAAAGGATCTTTCTTGGGCCACAAAAAAATTAAAAAGGAAAAATAGAAAAAGAAGATGGATATACTTTGTTTGTTTGCTTACCCATATCCGATAAAGTATTGCCTGCTGAATGACAACTATACCTGTGCTATTAAATACAGATCTGTATATCCTTATGTGATACCATTTGACATGCTAATATGTTTTACTTCCATGATCCTTTTGTTCATCCAGCATTTCAATCAAGTAGCATTTTTTGTTCTGATCACTGCTGCTGGTTTGGAGAAAATATTGTTCTTTCTCATAGGCTATATGTCAACTGTACTTGAACAGGTCTATTGCAGTTAGCATGCCAGATGTGAACCTGTCAACAGAGAATGTCATTAGCGGCATAAATCCTGAAATTACGGTGAGCTCACGATCAAAATGTTGTCCATAAAACAATACCTTTCTTAAGCACAATGGTCATTGGAGTTTGTTGATAAACTTTCTTGAAGCTGTCTTTTTTTTGCAGTGAGATATAGAGCCGCTCATAATAGCCTTTATCAAATATTATTGTGCCGATAGATTAAACCAATTGTCTGATCCATTTTTTTTTCAGGAAAACCAAATTGCTCAAATCCAGGCTCAGAATTTACCAGATCATTTTGTGCAGTGGGTTAATCATGGAGACACCTTTTGGTAGTAAGACTCATCTGGGGCCTTTTAACTTGGAAGACCCAGCTGTTCCTTATGGTGTAGTCGTTGGATAGATTCCTGTAGGTTGTTAGGAGACGAGGATGAGATGGATGGGCGCGGTAGCATTTCTTGCGTGATATATGCCCGCATGTTTATAAGTTTTTATGGAGTAGATAGTTGTTTTCTTTTGAAAGAAAATGTATATAGCTCTGCTTACAATTTATTCCTTTTGAAATTGTATCGTTAATTATGGGAACATGTCAGCTTTATATGTGTAAATAATCTGCTTGAGGTCATAACTGAGGAAGGCGACGACACTGCGGGCGCCCCAGGTCGCTTCCTTGCAGCCCTCCTCCCCGGCAGCCCCTCCCTCATCAGTCGTTTCCCCACTGGCCTCATCCACGCGGAATGGGTTTGCACCGCCAACCTAGCCCACACACACACATACAGTCACACACACACACGCTTCCGCAGCTGCGTTAGAAACACACACGCATAGCAGGGCAAGAAGTACTCAACGTCACACTGTGCTTCTTCTTCAATGCCGCTGCGCGTTCAGAAACAGAAACCTGCCTTCTTGATTGACTGACCGGATATATAGAGGTACATCTCGATCGCCTCGAGTTGCAGGCACCCTCTTCTATTGTAGGCTTGCAATTCGATCGACAGTTACCGCCTACAATCTGGAGCGGATGCGGATAACTCGGTGCATGCTCCTAGGCTGGGCAGCTCAATAGTGAGAGTGTGAGACGTCACGCCCAGCAGTCCTACCGTTCTTACGTACCTGTTCAGGGCTTTGGCACAACAAGTTCCTGACAAGAGGTTAAGAGGATCTGTGTATCCTCCCCCCATAATTCTGATTTTATTTTAAACACCATGTAAATACTGAATTAAGCATCACATTTTTTGTCGCTTAGCTAGTCTTGCTACAGGATATGCAAGTAATCCATATCGCAAAAATGGGTCAAAGTCGATCACACGTCGGTGATCCCCAAAACATCCACCCTTACAAGCTAGATGGGCAAACCTAGACTACCACATTTCATTCTGGGGTCGGAGCGCGTGGCGTGGATTATATCAGTCTTATTAGTAGAGAAAATTCCCCTGCGCTCATGTAATATAAGTTGGACTTGCCGCACCATGAAGCATGAATGAGTGCCGTGAACAGGCGGGCAACAGTCATTGGAGACCATGGGCATGTTGTGCCTGCGAGCCTATGTGCAAAAATTACTGGAAATTTGTGCTTATCATCTAGTTCTTGAACTGTTAGTAGCCTCTTTCTCACCGGTAAAAGTCTCCTTGAGCAGTTTCTTCTTAAAAAAAAGAAGTCTTCTTGAGCATGTAGGTTTTTAATCATGACTGGAAATAGTACAGTGTGTCAGACCTGCTCTAGGCCCTTACATCTGGCATTGTTACTTGGCCTAGTATCTGATCTGAGTTCTGACTCTGAATTGTAGCCAACATACCACGTTGAAACAAAACTTCCCTTTATAAGTAAGAAAGAAGATCAGTAGCGCCTCCTCAAAGGTTCAAAGCAACCCACTGATGGTACTATATAATATGATAACATGAGATTTCTGCAGTTTTCTTGATAAAATCAAGAAAGTCTTCAAACGAAGTATATTATAGGACTAGAGGGCATCAGGAATATAGAAGTACATGCCCTCTAAAATAGATGAGCCCCTAATACTTAAGACTGGTGCGACGACCGTGGTCGTAGCTTACCTATATGGTATTACAAAGTTTTGGTGGCTATTCTTGTGGATTTGACATCTGCTTCTTCAGCTCCATGGAAAATGTGCGTTCACGGTTGCAAGGAAATGAAGGGACGGCGATAGTAAGGCTCACATGGCATCTATTTCATCTCGTGTAATGGATCGATCGTAAGTGCTGGTTCCATAGAACCAACATGTACAAGACATGAATTGATCAACATTATCTGTCCGATTTACTTTTCAAAACATTTAGTTTCTATGAAGTGAAGTGTATGATAGATGCAGTTCTGACCTGAATATATTTGTTGTTTTTTAGTATACATGATCGAGTTTAAATTTATTGTGCAGAAGGCAAGGCGTTACCTAAAGTATTTTTGAATATCTTTTGTAAGTCTTACTGATACCGAAGTTGATAAGGGTGTGTGTGACGTATTGGAATCTTATGGTTGTTGCATCAAATTGAACTAATAGATCGGTTCGCCTTTAAATAGAAGGTGTATGTGATATGTGCAGGAATTAATGTCTTCAAGGAGCTTATATATATCAGCCGGATCTCTGTATCCGGGGCTTTCTAAAAAAAATAATGTCTTCAAGGACAATGCAAGGAGCTAGTCCTTTGGGGCTGGGAGGCAACACGAATTCACAATCCTAGAATTGATATGCATGGATATGCTACTGCATAAGGCCGAGGTTTTCTTTCGAAAAGGCCTAAAGGGCGCTCAATTATAAGAAGAGCAGCATAGTTTACATGGACAAGAAGGGAGAGACGAAAACAAAAATATCTCAGACGTATTGTTCAGGCTGGAATATTCGAACGCCATCTTCATTTGCGAGTTTGCAGGGCATAAAGATCCTCACACGTATCCAATTCCTCCCGTCCATCGTTTGGTGTCTTAATCAAAGCACGTTTCTTCATCACTGCTTCATGATTGCTTGTTTTAGGTGGACGCGTGTGTTTACCACGAGCGCTGTCGGAAAAGAGAGACGGCGACAGGGAGAAAGCGGAGACGCGAGTGGGTATCCAAATCAGCTAGTGATGCGCACTACGTCAACGTCAAATCAAGAAAAAAAAAGCTAGCAACTGGAGTTGGTGACGACGATCTAGAATAGTGAATAGAGAAACAGCAATGCACACGGGTACTAATGCGAACAGCTGACTAACAATGGCATCAGCAACTCCAGTACGCGAACCGGTGACCGTGACGAACTATTGCGGACGGTGGCATCATCAGCAGACGAACATATGACGAACAATGGCGTCAACAGAGGAACTATTGTGGACAGCTGACTGGAACAAAGTTGAGGGCGAGAAATCATGTGGCGGATCGGAGGGGTGAGAAGATCTGGAAGGATAGCAGTATAGTATTTTGCAAGGAGAGATGGTTATTAGCAGTAAGGGCCACTGGTTAGGGACAACGTGAACCGTAAAAATCTCAAGTTTTTACATAAGCAAACAAATATGTTGTTAAACTCAGTAACTCAGTAAATTTTTTTCTATTATGTTACCATTTCGATGTGGATGTAATTTCGTTACATAAGTGTATGCCATGTTAACATGATGTCAGTTACTGGCTGAGAGAGTCGCATGTGGGGGCGACACTGGGTAGCAATGGCTATGCAATACGCTGCACCTAATCAATTTTAATTGCCTAGGATACTATGCATCCTCCGTATTTTGACGGTGGGTCAGATTGAGTGAGGAATTGAGAGTTGGCCAGGCAGGGACATTTTTCAGAGCGTGCTGTATGTACAAACTAGTACTTGAACATCAGGCCTCGCATTATGTACAACTACATGAATTCCATGCATTCCTCTTTTCTCTAAGTTTATGATATGCTGATATGCATCCAAAATCGTAGCAAAAACCTTTGTGTCAGAGGTGTTTCCTTCAGCTTCCAGCTTTGTCAAAGTTGAAAGGATTACAACAGCGGTCACAAATTTTCAGAGCTAGTAGTCAAGCTTCTTCGACAGATGACCGCTCAAATCCAAGTTGATACAACTTGGTTCATTTAATAATCAGTGATATAGAATCTTACACGGCACACAGGTAACCGTTTCCTCTCAACCAGTGCTTGATGTCTTAATCAAAGACCATTCCTTTACTTCTATCGTGTTATGGTTTGGATTAGGTAGACGCCATGTGATTAATGATTATCATGAATGCTCGGGAAGAGAGAACGACATGGCGAAAGCAGAGACGTGAGTGAGCATCGAAATCTAGGTGGTGATACGCACTATGTCGGCACCAAATGAAGAAATTATCATGCAACTGGAATAGTATGTGTGATAGCAGCAGCCACAATGCTCAACTAAGAAGGAAAAACATTTGACCCCCACCTCAGGAGACCATATAGAACGACAGATGAGAAAGACATTCAAACGCAGAAGCTTGTAGATGTTTGATTTGAATTCAACCAGGTCTAAAAAATCTCAAACTGAGAGGTCTATGGCTCTACTCGGAGTCCCGGATTTCCCAAAGCCGAGGGACCAAGGGTGCAGCCGAAGATTATCCTTCCAGTCCATCAAGAGAAACATAACAGTAGAGCATTCATCAGGATCTCGACTTTCTCATGAACGTGCAGCCAGTCTGAGCTAAGATGCTGGTATCGAAGAATATTAAATTTGGTATGTCACCAAATGCAAAGATAATTTCTGCTGTACACCTATAACAAGAGCAGTACAGATCACTAACGAAACTCACTAACGAAACTCAACTCCGAATGGACAACAGTTAGGTATGGTGGTTTTACTCAGGCAAAACCCACTGATCACAGCACCAAATTAATACCACTCACAAAATCTCATGAACAGGCAATTAAGTCCATACGACACCACAGATTAATAGTAATGTTTAAACCCATAGACGGTATCAATGACAGAAAGGTAAAAAAAAACTTCAGTCTCAGCGTCATATAAACACAGTCAAATAGGGAACAGGTCACAATCGATGAGTTCCAGAATGCAACTTTTTGCATCTAAGTTGGACATAAGCATATGCCACCCCAAGGTGCTAAGCAGGTGCTTCCCAATCCCCCAGTCTTTATTCCTGAAACATAGAGTAAACGTCAGGGCAATGAAAAATGCACCGGTCTTCAGAAAATTATTCTTATCTTTAAATAAAAGATGTGTACCCTTGTCCCTATGTACATGCTACTACTGCCAAGCTTCAGATTCCTCAGTAGAAGTCCCCAGTGATGGGCATGTCATCAAAGCTCCAGAGGTCCACACTGCTGACTAAATCCTGTGATCCATCAAGGTTCAGAAGGCTATCAATTGATTCACTCGCACTGCCATCCAGAAGAAACCCCATGTATGGTTCTAAATCTGTCAGTCCATCAGTGAGATCAACAGGATTGTTGTTCATAACAGGATTGTTGTCCATCAGTGGACAGATGGAATTGCTATTCACAAACTCAGACTCATCAACTTCAGCTATGGTTGAAACAGGAGTGATGGATGTTATGTCTGGAGTCTTGGTATCATTTTCCCAGCCCAAGTCTGAGCAGCTAAAGGAGTTGCTCCCCTGGTCAGAATGCAGATTCACGATAGGATCCTCAATGGAAGAAAGGGTGTTTATGGCAGGGGGGAATGACAAGTTATCAAGCTCAACAACTTGCTTGTTTGAGGTGTAGTCAGATAATGGGTAGAAGGGACCATTAGTGTTGATAGGGTTGTTCACAGCTGCTTTCACAATAGGTTTCTGCTCAAAACGTGTCTTTGATGCTCTCGCCGCAGCCAGGCCAGCTCGGCGCTTCTGAACAACAGTTGGTGTATCAGGAAAGTTAACCTTGGCCTTCTTCCCACGAATCCTGCGTGCTTCAGCATCGTAGGCTCTTGCAGCTTCCTCAGGGCTATTGAAAGTACCAAGCCAGACACGAACACCCTTGCGAGGATCTCTGATCTCAGCAGCCCACTTGCCCCAGGGACGCTGGCGGATACCTCTGTACTGATTCTTTCTCTTCCTTTTGGCTGACCTCGCGGCAGGACCATCAAAACTAGCAGTAGTCATGGAGCTTAGGCCATCTGCAAAGAAAGGGGAATTTAAATTGTCCAAGTAGCATTGTCTCTTTCAATCATATATATATATTGAAAAATTATATGTCAAAGATGAAAGATCACCAAAAATTAGCTACATAATTTCAAAACATACACATACACATTATGCAATCATATCTGAAAACATTTATTGTACACAACTACACATACATCATACATGCTAATTCTTTTCTCTCGCCAAAATGAAAGATGTGAAATCTGCATTCAGGAACAACAGAGTTATTTGGCATAAGGGGTAAGAAAGCTGACTTCCATAGAGCCGCCACAATGATATGCAGTTTGTTTGACAGTGACTAAAAGCGACCATTTGATTTTTCTCTCAATAACCATTTGAGCAATAATCAGGGACAGTGGCCCTACTGCAGCGGTAAATCAGACTTGCATGGAATACAATCATATAGGGAGCACGTAACATAGCAGATGCATGTATAGTCTAAGCACAACACCATAAATCATGTACACTAAGTGTTGAATGCAGAGTTCATACCCTCTATTAGACGAATCTACAACCATACAAGTGATATCAGAAGTTCAAAATCGTGACATGATAGACCACCAAGGAAGACTAGTCATATAATGTAACTTTTACAATCATGAGGTTGACATCCAAGCCTACAAAATGTTGAAATCTCCGGATCTATCAATAAAAGTTTCATTACTCGAACCCCACCTAGGTGATAGAACTAGAACCGCCAAACAAGGACAGCGTCTGCTCATCATTTCACAATCCTGAGACGACCACATCATCCCGCATCTAAAACATCAGAGCATGTAACTAGTTTCCCAATCCCCGATAACTCCAAAACCCAACCTCTAAACACCGATCCCCTAATTTTCTCGCTCTTGCTGCCGGATCCAACCACCAAGCCACCTAACAAACCCGCACCTACTACCTAACCCGCAAAACTATTCGATCAACCCCTAGACTCCAACCGCCTACATCAATCAAGCACGAAAACCAAAGACAAGTACGGGAACCAGGGCAGGCCGACGCTACGCCAATACCTCCTGAGAAGTTCCTCTTGGCGGCGAAGGGCTTGATCTCGACGACGTCGTCGTCCTCCCCTTCCGAGAGCTCCAAATCCGACTCCCCGGAATCCACCTTGAACTCCTCGAAGTCGGCCTCGAAGTCCTCATCGTCCTCCTCCAGGAACCCGGCGGGGTACCGCCTCCCGCCGCCCCCGCCTCTCTTGGCCTTCTTCTTCTCGGGCCACAGGGCCCCCTCCGTGAGCCGCCTCGGCTCCGGCTGCCTGGTGAGGTTCGCGAGGATCGCGCCGCCGCACATGGCTGGGTCCTCGCCGGGTGCTCCGCCGCCGCCGCCGCGCCGGAACGAGGAGAGTGAAAAGCAGGTGTGGCTTCGGAAGGCGAAATGGTAATAAACGAGCTCTTCTTACCTGGGCGAGCGAAACGTTTGCAAAGCGTGGCCCGGGTGAGCCCTTTATATGCGCTGGATGTGTGGTGGAGCGGAGGCGGGTTAGGTGCCGGGTCGCGTGGCAGGGTCCCACACGTCAGACAGGAGACGCGTGGACGGGATGACTCGAAGCGACGAGGGTCGAAACGGAAAAAAGGCCCACCCAGATGGTACGGGGGTGGTCTTCGGAAAACCTGCACGTTTTCCCTCGCTCGTATCGTATAGTACATTATAGACGTAGAGCTGTGTACCACACGGCCTGTACCCTTTGCGTGTGAACGAGCTTGACGAGGATGTGCGATATTTGTTAGGGAGCTGTTAAATTTAAACTGTTATCCCAATTCAACTTACGATTTGAGTCGATCGATTAGCTACAAGTACTTATATATTTCTTATATAGTCAACTTGACAACAAAAACTTAGAATCTTAAAATAGATCGACGAAGGACTCGGAGCATGTGTTGAAAGGAGATGTTAATTTCAGACAGCTGAAAATTAGCGTTCCCAGCATATTTATTTTGGTTTTCTGTTTTGATATAAATGATCATTATTATCTTGTTGGTAGTTGAAATTTCTCAGGCAATTACAGTACCTTGATCACGGCAGCTTTAGAAAATGTTGGACCAAAAACTTGAGGTGACACGGGCAGCGATCGAAGAAGAGGCCACTTCCCGACCGAGATTTCGGCACGTTGTTTCCGCGCGCGCTCGAGTCCACCGCTATATATGTCGACGACCGATCGATCGAAAGGTGACGACGCGCGCGCACGCCTCCGGCCGGTCACGGAACGACGTAACGTACGGCGCCTTTGCACCGCCGGCACTGTCGTTCTCACGATCGTCGATCAGAGAGATTCAGAGGTGCAGCTGCTAGCTTGGCGCGTACGTCGTCGCGCGCGGCATGGCTTGACGACATGCATGCATGCATGTGAGGTTAGGTAATAAAAGTAGGAGCACTAACCAATTAACTCGCCCCGTGATGGTAATTAAGGGACGCGGACGCAACGTGTTATTATATGCGTTCCAGTCCATGATTACGACTGCGTCACCTAATTACTTTGGACCGGCCCGGCCGGCCAGCCAGCCAGCCAGTCGACGGCCGGTTCCTCCCTTTTTGAACTGACGACCAAACTCGACGACCGTCAATCGTTGAACGTTTCTATACAGTGTCTACCTGATGCTGTCCAGCTGACCAACAACGACGTGTAGATGAACTAAGTCTGGATCATCGAGGCGGCGTGTGCGTTCAGCAGCAGCAGCAGCAGTCGCCTTGCACGAGCTAGCTAGCTGTCGAACGACTTTCAGAAAGGGCGGCACGGGATGCATGCTGTTGCCCAGCACGTACGTACGAGGTTTATTTGTTCAGTCAGTAGACAGTACTAGCTGCTCATCCATGGACTAATCGTGCATGTGCGTGGCGATCGATTGCCGTGCCCGAGTCGACAAGCGACCACACCCGCACCTCGCGCGACGTCGTGCGCGTGCCTCAACGGCCGGAGAAAACACATGCTCATGCATGTCGCGGTCTCGCCATTTTGGAGGCCCGCGCGAGCCCTCTCCACACAGTCAGTACAACCCGCATCGTTCACGAGTTGACATCACTTTTTTTGTTTCTTTTTACGTACACAAATGTCCGTTACATTTTTAGGCTTGTACTGCATGCATGATAACAGTAGGTGATTATATGTTCTATGTATATATTTTTATTTTAGATACATATTTGGAAATAATACCCCGTACCATGATTAGTAAGTAACACGGGAACACGTCATGAGTTGGCCATACCTGACACGTTTCTACAACAGACGTCGCCGGGTTGGCAGCCACCTTTGGGCCCTCTGTTTGAAAATTAACTAGCTGGAGTCCTGTACTAGTTGAGTAGGATTGCTTGTTTATTCGCAACACGTATCATGCGCGCGCGAGATACCTTTTCTCCTGCCGGCCTGGGAACTGTACTGCACCTACCAGCGGGACGTACAGCAGAGCAGCTACTGTCGTGCTGGCCAGGTGTTCGCTGCTAGAGCAATCAGCTACTACTGGCGTAGTAGTATTAGTTTGAAAATCATACTACTTACTCGGTTTATGTCGAATGAAGTAATTCTATTACTGATATGTCATTCGCAGCACTTCCTGATGATGAAATACTCGCTGCAACACCTATCCGGTCGTTGATAGTAAGTACTAACGCATTAGGCAGTAGCGCTAATAGAGAAGCGTGCATTCTCGGAACAAAGCTTCGGTGCTGAGCATACCCCTGATGCAGAGGTTCCCATTTCGTCACTGCCCAGCCGGCCGGCTGCATTGTTTACTCCCGGGCGCAGGCGCAGGGACCGGTGAGTCAGCGAGCACGAGGCCCCTCCCCCTCCTCCCCGCCCCGCGGGCCTTCGCGGAACCGCCTGCCTAGGGAACGAGCGTGCTGGTGGTTGCCGACGTCGCCGGACGTGGGCGGCGCCGATGAAAAGCTGCCGCACGGCGTCGTGTCGACCGGGCACAGGCAGTGTCGGGTCGGATCTGGTGGAGTGGACCAGGTGAGGAGCATGGCCGGGCCGGGCGGGCACTGAGCACGCTGCTTGGGTTCGTCTTTTGTCTGCTCTGCCGGCTGCTTTCCGGAGTTGTTAGGCCGCTCGCAGCGGGGCACGCTACCCGCGCCGCGCCTGCAAAGGCAGCGGGCGCGCGGTAGCGGCCGCCCGGACGTTTTACCGGCTCCTCTAAATAAGAGATCTGCACAGTGTTTCTCCAAACAAGGAGATTGGCTGTAGCTCCGGTAAAACTGAGAAAGAAGAGAGAGAAAGAAAAAGAGAGAAAAAAGAGAAGGAAAAGAGAAAAAAAGAAACAAAAATAAGAAGGGGAAAGGGAGAAAAGAAAGGAAAAAAAGAGGGGAAAGGAAAAATAAGAAGAAAAGAGAGAAGAAAAAGAGCGAAAAATAAATTTGTTGATTTTTATAAGTTGTAATTATAGTGCTATTAATATAAAAATAATTATACAAAATATTTTAAAAATATGATATATTGTATTATTTAGTATAAAATAGGTGATAGTTGATATAGAGGGCTAATTTAGAGGTGAACGAGTGCGGATAAATAAACTGTAAAGGTAGAAATCTTTTAGAGTCAACTGTAAAAGACTAAGAATATTCTTTTAGAGGTCCGATATAGAGGTCCACGAGTGCGAACAGTCTTAGGACTTGTTGTAGGAACGCTGGCTGGTCACTACTGAATGCCATTTTCTTACACGGACTTCGAGGATGAACTTTCCTCTACAGGTCGGAGCCCATACTGGGCTTTTGCTCCACGTACACGGACAGATAGTGCTTTCGACAGCTGGTATGCGCACCCGGACAGTGCTCACTTTCTCCCGCAACTGCTATGTACACACACAGGAAGTAGGTATTCGTAGCTTCCCAAATTACGTGAGATGAAATTCTGTGTTCCGAAGTATAATATATATTGCAACTTTGCAAGGCTACCTTGAATTGGCCCATCATGCAGGGCCACATCCAACACGGCGCAGTAGAATTTCAGTACCCTCCGGAACACTGCGAGTGGATTTCATTCTGACTTGTAACGGGCAAAGGGTTTTCATCATTTAAACGAAGGAACCAAAACAAATCTACGATTATTCTACCGCAATTTCAGTTAAAAATCAGTCGATTCAGCTCCAAACACCAGATACAAGGATGTGACAACAACCTTCAGTACAGTCCAGAGGTGTAACGAACTCCAGTGCTCCCCAACCACGAGTCCCCCGAGATTAGCTTCGCCACGGTGAACTAGCTCCATGGCTTTCCGTTGTGGGCATTGTGACCTGTGCACTCCCTGCCACCTCACCCGCCGGTTCGTCCCCGCACCGGGCCCACCGTTACCGTACTCCCCGTAATACAGCGTGCTCAGCGCCGACGGGTCCGACTCCGACCACGCCAGCCACCCCGCCGGCGAGATCGACCCCGTCCATGTAGCTCCTCGTCACGACCACCCGTGCGTGCTTCTGCCACGGACGGCCCAGGTACACCGGCGTCGTGCAGAGCAGAGAAAGGTTATGCAGAAGGGTTCACCCCAACGTACATACAGATTGCCGGAACTGGAACCAGCGGAAGTACAATACGCGCTGATCAGTAGTTAAATTTTATGACTTCAATATTTGCACAATGCCGACACAGTGGCCAAGATATGAAGCCCCTCAGTGAGGAACTTCTTAAAAACTTCTAGTGCAGGGTCATATCATCGCTGAGATCCAGATTTCTAACGAAAAACAATAACTGCTGACAATCTCATGTTTTACAACCAGTACAAAGACCAGGAATTCGGAAAACAACAGATCTAATGAGTAACGCAGATCAGTTGTACACCATGTATTTTGGTGTAGCGCTGAACTTCTGGTATCCCTTTATGACCTTGTTAACCGCATCCAGGAAGTCCTTTTCTGTCACCGTCTTCCTGCGGGCACGGATGGCATACATACCAGCTTCAGTGCACACGCTTCTGATATCAGCTCCTGTGATAGATAGCAAACAGATGTGAAAGCTTGATGAAGACTTTCCAGGTGTCACCTAAAACGGCCGATTGAGCAGATATCACTCAAAAACTAACCAGTTGAGTTGGGGCAGAGTCGTGCCAGCAGCTCGAAACGGATATCCCGCTCGCAGTTCATGGTGCGTGTGTGGATCTTGAAAATTTGGGTACGGCCCTCCAGGTCAGGTAGGCCAAATTCTACCTTCCTGTCCAGACGACCAGGACGCAGGAGTGCTGGATCCAAGGTGTCGGGCCTGGGAAAATCAAAGATGCGGTAAGCTTCTCAGCAAAGATAATATAGCAAGGTGTTTGACCAGTCAGTTCAAGACATGCAAAAGCACATTTATTTGTGTATATCTTTGCATTCAAAAAGGTCTTGATTCTTTAGATAAATAGCTCCAGAATACCAAGTATGAGGCAAGAACCTATAGAATATAGAGAGACCTAATATAGGAGGAGCTAGGTGATTTTTCATTAAGAAGGAAAAGGTTGAGGGGACTTAAACCTGGGTGGTAGGGGGCATACCCACACCTCCACCCCCTAACCTCAGTTCCTAACAGAATAGATCTGGAATACATGAAAAAACAGGACAATGAAGAACTAGAGTACCTGTTGGTGGCCATGAGAACTTTGATGTTCCCCCTTGCATCAAACCCATCAAGCTGGTTCACTATTTCCAACATTGTACGTTGCACTTCATTATCTCCACCAACCCCATCGTCAAAGCGCGCACCACCAATTGCATCAACTTCGTCAAAGAATACAATACATGCTTTCTTTGAGCGGGCCATCTGCATACAACAAAACAATATTCAGGAAATGGAACAGAAAAATCAAGTGCAGAAACTGGATGAATATTTGTGGCTATGCAACCCTCAATATACCTGAAAAAGTTCCCTAACCATTCGAGCACCTTCACCAACATACTTCTGAACTAATTCACTTCCAATTACACGGATGAAACACGCATCTGTTCGATTTGCTACAGCTCTTGCAAGAAGAGTTTTGCCAGTACCAGGTGGACCATAGCAAAGGACACCTTTAGGAGGGTCAATACCGAGCTTGACGAACTTCTCTGGATGAAGCATAGGAAGTTCGACAACCTGCAAAAAGTATTCAGAAAAGAATAAATAAAAAAGTTCAAAACAAAATGCAATGCAGTATGTGCAGGTTTCCACAAGTACAAAAATGTTCACATACTTCACGCATCTTTTCAATCTGCTCCTTGCACCCACCCACATCATTGTATGTCACATCAGGTTTCTCCTCCACCGTCATCATCGTGACACTTGGGTCAATTTTTGGTGGTAGTGGAATTTGAATTTGGTACTTGTTGCGATCAACACTGCAACAGCATCAATTGCGAGATCACGTATTTCACTCGACAGACACAAAGGTTCAAATTAATAATAGGGTACATGGCACATAAATAGATATATCCCAGTAGCAATTTATCATGAAGACAGATGTGTAGGATCAGTATCAATTATTCAACAGACACTGAAAAACAGAGAATGGTCATACACACCTACCAGGTTTATTAGGAGTAGGAGTCACATGTACATTTCAAGAAGCAATGTTTTTCCCAATTATGTCAAAACATGTAAGAATGCTGACAAGTTCCAATGGACACAGCAATCAGCAAAAGAAGGTCATTGCTTTCCTAAGCCTTCCATATCTCATATCAGACAGCACTATGCTCTGATGTTTTTGTCAGTTTGCATGATGCCACACTTCTTGCATGTACTCACCCAACAAACAAGCTAGTCTTACATTCTTTTAAAACAGCAGGCAAAAGACATTTGAGTAGAACTATAAAATTCTGTCATACTAGGGCCAAATAGCATAGATGGTTGTGAAACACTGAAGCCTTAAGTACAGGATGACATACCCAACCCTCATCCCTTCCTCGATATCAGTTGGAGAAACCTTATCTCCCAATCCGACCACAAACTGCATGGTGCAAATATAGCATTAGAAAGGTGCGTAGAGTTTTATGGGTGAAACAGTTAAAATGAAGGATATGGTCTACCTTTGCAATTTGTTTTACATTTATCACATATTTGGCATCATCAGTATTAGGGCTGATAATCTTTGTACATCTTGCTACCTGCAGATGGAGAAAATGGAATTTATAAGTACAGAACATACTGGCACACGTAATACCGAAACCAGCTTAACAATTACGCAAGTATGAAGTATCTTGCACCCAACTCTTTGTAATGATTAGGAATGAGTACATAACACTAGGTTCAGTTTATTACTTGTAATGGCTGTTCTTCCTGCATCATCTGCTTATCAGAAACCAAATCCCACTGGCTAGGTGGAGCCAGCCCTGTATCAGACTCCTTTATTCCTGTGATTAACAGAAGAGAACATGCATCAGCTAAGCTAATTCAGATAGCCTTCTAGCTAATTCAGGCAGTTAACTTGTAGCAGCAGTTTGTGCTTACATGTGATATCATCTAGGAATGAAGTATCAATAAACATTTACCAATAATCTTTTCTTTTTTGTTTAGAACAAATAATGACTAGAAACATCTGCGTGTCATATGAAAAAGTACATCACTAGATCGTAACCATTGGTTACTATATGTAGTATCCTCCTTCAATGAAAGTCCTTACGTGCTGCAAGTAAACTGCCAGCTGAAACAGTCTAAGTTAACTTTACATGTCGTATCATGGTAAAACGGGAGACTCTAATTCTCCATTCATCAACTGAACTTACATGTGAATGGAGGAAAATGGCGCTAACTGATCCCTGGGCAAGTTCGGCCTACATCTCTAGAGACAAACGTAAAAAGCAAAAAAAAGTACCACTCACCACAGAGATCGTTGATTTTCTTGGCCATTTCCTTAATCTCCTTCTCGACCTTCTTGATGCTGGTCGAGTACGGCCCAAGCCCCTGCACCACAGCCAGCCAGCCAACCAAAATTAGCAAACGCAGGGGTTTGTCACCAAGTGAATCATCTCAAATCACACACATCCAGGGTAACCTAAAGCATATAAAGGCACGACTCCTTCATAAACAACCGAGGAAATCAGAACCCTAGACGCATCTCGAGCCCAAACCTCATCCAATCCAGCTCTCAAAAACCCACCCGATCCAGCACTCAAGCGCCACCTCCGATAACAAATCGCCGCGAAGAACTCTAGATCCAGTAGATCGGGGAGAAGAGGTCCAAACGGGGGGTCGCAGCACTCACATAGGTCTTCAACAAGGCGATATCGTCCTCGTCGAGCGGGCGCGGGTTCTTCTCGTTCAGGATATCGTCTTCCGGCTCTGGAGCCATGGCTGCCCGCGGCGCTGTGTGTGTGTCTCCGGGTGCGAGGCGAGGCGAGGCAGGCGGCGGTGGCTCGGTCCGTGGGACGGTGGGGGCGAGTTTGGTGATGCCTTTGGGCTCTGGCGTGGCGTGCTAGGAATTTTATCTTGTCACCTTCCTTACCTCATTTGCAAGAGATGATCTGAGCCGTCCGATGCTGATCGGACGGTGAGAGATATCGTAGCTACTACAACAACAGTATTCTCCAGAAACTTTGATTTAGATCTCCAGTTCTCCATCCACTTCTATGTACTGTCGAGATGTTCCTCACTCTAACAACTCACTCAATCACTTGCCTTACGAACAATGGCAGCTTTTGCACGTCGAGATTAACACCAAGATTAGGTTTAGGTAGAGTTTTTCATGGAAGACATGCACAGATTTATGGTGCAGCTGTCCTCATTGCTTATATCGACATGGCTGCTACGTCTGATGAACTCTGCACACGGAGGATTCCTTAGCTGCAGGTGCTAAGCTCACTGCTTAACATGGCTGCAATCAGATTAGGATCAGCTCGTTTACGAGCGGTATTATCCTTGCAATCTGACGAAACCCTTTAATTGCGTTTTCCTGGTCAGACCGGGATACCAGGAAGGCGACATCGATGAATGTTTTCTCTTTCGATTCGAGATGGAGACGACCAAAAGTTGATCATCTTCATCTCGGGCCAATGGACCACAAATTTAATGGGCCGGATGGCCTCGTCGTTTTTCGGTACCATATGACTCGTTTCAGCCCACAGAGGTATGGCTTGTTTCAGCCCACAGAGGTACATCCTTTTAATATTCGGGCCCAACTATAGAATTGGGCGTGACTCCTAGCACACCGCATTCCCGCACCTCAAAATAATCCTCACCGTCCATGTCCCAAAAACCGAATCCTGGGCCGTCTACATTCGGAGACTGGAAAAATACTTAAGTGCCGCTAGCACCGGCCGTTAGGGCTTTTCTCCCCTTCCTAATAGCGCCGTCGCCGGCCCTCGTCCCGTCTCCGGCGGCAGAAGCAACGGCGGCGGGATGGTGAAGGGGCGCACGGGTCAGCGCGTGAGACTCTATGTCCGGGGCACCATCCTCGGATACAAGAGGTGAGGGCTCCCTCACGATCGGGCGTTCGAGCGGCGCAGCGGGGGCTTCCCTTCGCTGGCTCTCCCTTCGCGGCATTCGTTGATGGAGGTGGGTGGTCGTGACGCAGGTCCAAGTCGAACCAGTACGAGAACACTTCGCTGGTTCAGATCGAGGGGGTGAACACCAAGGAGGACGTGGCGTGGTACTGCGGCAAGCGGATGGCCTACGTCTACAAGGCCAAGACCAAGAGCAACGGCACGCACTACCGCTGCATCTGGGGCAAGGTCGCCCGCCCTCACGGCAACTCCGGCGTTGTCCGCGCCAGGTTCAAGTCCAACCTGCCGCCGGAATCCATGGTGAGCAGGGCCGTTCACCCCCGTGTGCATTCGTCGCGCTGTCCCATGTCATGTTCCTGCCCTGCAGTTTGTATTCCTCGCTCATCTGTTGTGGTGTTTGCTTTGCTTTTCAGGGTCGCAAGGTCCGAGTCTTCATGTACCCCAGCAGCATCTAATGGTTCGTATCGACTGCATCCTACCTAATTTACTGTTACTAGAAACTTTTCAAGTATGCGCCTTCTGTCCTTGGCATTATTAGATTCAAATTGAGCGGCTGAATGCTTGAGTAAATAGTCTGTTACCGTTAAACGGGCAAATTGTTCAATGATGTACCGTATGGAGTATGGCATCATTGAAAGAACACTTGGAGCTCATCTTGAGTGCATTACCATTACGAAATTATGTCATCACAATAGTACAAAATGTTGAGTTTGTACGATGTCATTCCATGCCAGTTAGGTTATGTTCTTGTAGCTACGCTTTGCACATTATCACGTCGCTTTGTCCTGACAAATTAAGGATTAGTTTTCTTTGTTTCTTCACATTTGTTGCTAGTGTTCCACTGGTTCTAGTAGGCATTTATGAAATTGTATTGTCCTGTTTGCACTAATGTTATTTGGAATAAGAGCCACCAGACATACTTAATTTAATGATTTGTGGGCCGCTTATGCTCTCAGGTATCTTTGAAGCTCACACAAACTGAGCGGATCAGATTGAATTAATATACTGGTACCTTAATTTGTTTTCAATCAATGTTACTTTGGCTACACCATTTGACATGTGAACTAATATCAAATTGAAAGGAGTCCTTTTTAATTTGGTTCTCCCAGTTGGTGCGGTTTAGTGTAGTGTATTAGTTGACAATCTATTGCATGATTTGCTCATATTATGCTGCACACATGCTTAATGTTCTTTATTTGCACTCTTCTGCATGACCTATTGTAAAGATTGTGTTAATGTAGATAATTTCATGGTGTGGAGGAGGATCGTGCTTATCTGCTAGATTTTAGTTTGAGATAAAGATATTCTTGTAAGGAGTGGACACAGGTCAAGAGTTAGCAAGCAGAACTGTTTCTTTGAAAACCCTTGCCAAGTTCTCCATAGTTTTGATGCCGTGGACCTCCTAAATCATTATAATATGGTATTAGAACTTGGATGTGCAATTTGCCTTATTTCTGTACGTTGTGTTTGGTCATACATTCCTGCCCTTGCGTTTTATGCCACTATTTTTTATTCCCGCCCAATCAGAATCTCCATTTGCCTGATTTATATGTCGCTGTGATATTTTGATGCTGGTTAGTTTAATCAAATATTACGGAACAAGGAGTATAATTTCTTCGTGAAATGTGGGAAATACGCTTTTGGTTAGTAATATTATATATACAATCCGTGCTTCGTGTTGCAGACGCAGGAGCTGCTGCGTTAGCGCTCCTTAAGTCGTTAAGCTGTTTCTGAGACATGAGCTAAGCTGTAGCCTTAGTGAACAACATAGCTTGTTTGAGACATGAGCTTTCCCTCCCAATATAGTGATTTAAAATCAAACAATGTTATTCGATCATATCATAAAACATAAGCATAGTGTCTGATTTTAAATTAGTATAATTAGGACAACAAAATTAATTCAAAATTAAATTAGATTTATTGTTCTAATGATGCTAATTTAAAACAGAATGAGTATGTTTATATTTTAAGACAAGTAGGTAGTACGATGCAACATTTATAAATCATACACCCAATGGCAATGGACAAACCCGACTCAACGGTTATGGATATGTATCCTATTCTTCATCTGCGGGCATGGGTATAGATTTGATTCGAATTTTACAGGTAAAAAGAAAACATGTAAAAAATATCCTGCCATAAGTATATCCCAGCTTACCCGCTAAATTATATTGGGTCATATGTCCTCCCTATGTCCTACAACCCTCACTCAACCTCTCTCTAAGATCCCATTGCTTTCACTGAGCGTCCTGATGTTCGTCGATTCGATGTGCTACTGCCTCGATCTTCACCAGATCAGACGCAAAACTTATGCAGCAGCTTTCAAGTTGTGCAGTCAACTGGATGCCGTTTTAGCTCCGACACTAACCCGCCATCTGATCCGATGGCTGATGGCCGTGATCTGATCTTGGACTGTGAAGCAGATATTTAAAACTGCAAAAAAATATTAGGAAAAATAAAGGCGAAAAACTGCCGCATCGCACCGGTTCCCGTTTCTGTTCCCCCGTCCTCCCCAGATCTCCCCCGGCCGGCCCGCATCTCGCCCACCCTCCACCGGCGAGGGGCCGCCCGCCGCCTCCGCCGCGATGTACCTGGCGTACGGGTGGCCGCAGTCGATCCCGCTGGACCCGGACGACTCCGACCGCGTGGTCCTCCTCCGCGTCCTCGGCCGCCTCCTCGCCGTCTGCCCCGCCTCGCTCCACCTCTGGTCCGCCACCCAGCACCGGGTCCGCCTCGCCCGCTTCGACCGCTCCCCGGACTCGCTCGCTGCCCACGGGCAGAACGCACGCGCCGTGTGGAGCCCCGACGCCAAGACCGTCGCCGTTCTGGTCAGCCCACTGCCCCTTGCCTCCGCCTGCTCCGGCGCGCGCTCTCAGTCTCAGCGGACAGCAGCAGCAGCAGCAGCTCACGGGAGCGTTCGCTTTTGTGCTGTGTGCAGACCTCGTCCTTCTACCTCCACATATACAAGGTGCAGTTCTCGGGGAAGCCACTGGTTGTCGCTGGCAAGCAGCTCCCGGGACTTTGCCTCGCCAGTATCACTCTCATCATCGCCGAGAAGGTTCCTCTTGCCAGTGGCGTTGCTATAACGTACCGTGATCGCTGCCCCTTAGTGCTTACCTGCAAAACGAGATGCACGATCCCTGCAACGGAGCTAACCTGCAAGTTTGATGTCATGTTGCAGGAGTAACTTTGTGTGCGACAGCAAAAGCATGCTTCTAGGCCTGTCCAATGGGCATGTGCAGGTCGTGTCCTGGAATGCTGAGGTACATGGAAATGCACGCTACTTTCGTTTCTTGTAAGTTACTGATTAGGTGACACGTGGTTCTGTCTTACTCACTTCGTACTGGCTATGCTAAGTTTTTTTTTCATGTATTTGTTGCTGCTTAGCAGTTTCCTGACAGCTTCAAGCTCGGTTGCTCCGAATGTTCGTCTGAGAAACCTACTGCTCTCGTAGATGCACTGGTGTTTGATCCTCCCAGTTTGCGAGAAAATTCTAATGCAAGGCCTGTTCCTTGCTGCACAGGGAATTCCTATATTGTTCATGTTGAGCTCTCGGTGAAGCTACGGTTGCTGGTTGCCTTGTACTCCAGCTGTCACATTGCCCTCTGTACCATCGGTAAGAAAGGATTAAAGCAGCCCGGTGGCGTCAGAGTGGAGAGATGGTTGGACACCGATGATGCGATGTGTACTTCTGTGGCTTCCGAGCAACAAATTCTTGCTGTTGGATGCAGTAGAGGTGTTGTTGAATTGTATGATCTGGCTGAAAATGCACGGCACATACGGACAATTTCTTTGTATGATTGGGGGTAAGCCTTGAACCTTTTTTTTTCAAGCAATCGGGAATGTAGTACTTGTTGTTATCGGGATAAAGGCTTTGTTGTTGTTGTTGTTTGTTGTTCGGGAATGTAGTACTTGTTGCATGGATACTTCTAACTGTCTGCCTAGCTTTCGGGCCATTGACCGCAGATCCATTCTAACTTATAAGAAAACCATGCTTCTAAGAGTGGTGAAGTACAAAGAGATACTATGAAATATATATTTTTCCCTTTCTTTACTATATCTATGTGCCTATATTTCTTTTTCATTTGTTCACTATATACCGAAATCTAAATATTCAGTACAAACATGAAGATGTCTGGTTATTTTTTATGAAAGACTTCAACATCATATTATTTTTTTTGTTTTAGTGCCTAGAGTTGTCAAATGTTTAACAGTTCTTAATTCTTAAACATCTTGTTCATTTATGTAATGAAACTTTTCAGTTTTTATATTGAAGCAGAGATATGACTGTTTCTCCTTTTGTTGGGTAAAAAAATTATAGGTATTCAGTGGAAGATACAGGCCCGGTTGCTTGTATATCTTGGACGCCTGATAATTGTGCTTTTGCAGTTGGATGGAAACTTAGGGGACTTACTGTATGGTCTGTGTCTGGGTGTCGCTTGATGTGTACAATTCGTCAGACTGGGTCAAATTCTGCCTCCTCTCCAATGCTGAAGCCTAACGCTCTAAAATTTGAACCTCTAATCAGTGGCACGTCGCATATTCAATGGGATGATTATGGATACAAGTTATTTGCCGTTGAAGAAAGATTGTCAGAAAGGATCCTTGCTTTCTCGTTTGCCAAATGTTGCCTGAATAGAGGACTTTCAGGCACAACATATTCTCATCAGGTTCTTTACGGTGAAGATCGGATTCTGTTGGTTCAACCAGATGACGCTGATGAGCTCAAGCTGTTGCATCTTAACGTTCCAGTTAAGCACTCATTTCACCTGACTTTATTTTACTTGAGAGTATATAAACTGCGATATCTGCTTTTTTTGTGATGCATTTTTAATAATAACATTTTAAAAAAATCAGGTTTCCTATATTTCTCAGAACTGGCCAGTTCTGCATGTAGTTGCTAGCAATGATGGAATGTACTTGTCAGTTGCTGGATCTCATGGGCTAGTGCTATATGATTTACGAAATAAAAGATGGCGTGTTTTTGGTGATGTTACACAAGAGCAAAAGATTCAATGCAAAGGCTTGCTGTGGTTGGGCAAAATAGTCATTGTATGCAACTATGTTGAATCGTCAAACATGTTAGTCTTACTTTCTTACCTTTTTAATTGCTACCTCTGTTTGGTAACTTCCTTCAAAGCCAATGTTTGCTGGTCAAATACAAGATCCAACTCTCTGTTTATCATCATATTTGGGTTGGGAGTTTCACGTATTGAAATTTATCTTCTAGAAATAGTAGCTTAGCTTCATTTTCTGCTTATATGTCCACAGTGTTGCATTCAGTATGCCTCTTTCCCATGCTGCTCGGATACCTTCTGAACCACAGTTTTCATTGATTTTGAGTTATCAATTGAGGTTTACATATATCTCTATGAAATGTTTGTTGCATGTCTTAGGTATGAGCTTCTCTTTTTCCCAAGATATCACCTTGATTATAGCTCCTTACTCTATCGGAAATCGCTGCTTGGAAGACCAATTGTCATGGATGCTTTTCAGGACTACATATTAGTTACCTATAGTCCGTTTGATGTGCATATCTTCCATGTGATGATCTCAGGAGATTTGTCACCTGCTAATAGTCCAGTTTTACAGGTATGTCTGATGCGAAAAATTTGCAACTTCAATTCAGAATATATTGTCAAATTATACCCACAATAGATATTTTATTATCTGATGAGCAGGTTTCAACGATGCGAGAACTTTCAATCATGAGTCCAAAGAGCCCTCCTGTTTCGATGCGCTTCATTCCTGAACAAAATGACGAAGGAGTGCTGAAAAAGGATGCTACTGGATCTCCGAGTCTTTTATCCCAACAGCCATCGAGGTACTTTCCCCCACAGATGTTACTCGGATCCTGTTCTCCTTGATTTTTATTTGGTTTCAAATGATATCAGATGTCTGATCTTGCGGCTGAATGGTGAACTTTCTGTGCTCGACATGGGTGATGGGCATGAACATGCAGTCACAAATTCAGTTGAACTCTTTTGGGTCACATGTTCCCAGTTTGAAGAGAAGGGGAGTCTTCTAAAAGAGGTTTCATGGCTTGACTACGGTCATCGGGGTATGCAGGTTAGATCTACATTTACTATTTGGTACATATATACTTGAGCATGGGACCTCTATTGCATGTTTTGGGATACCTTTGCTACCCCTTCACGCAAAGCTGGCTGTAGGTATGGTACCCGTCACATGGTGCAGATCCTTTTAGGCAAGAACAATTCTTGCAGGTATAAATTTCTATGAACACATAAACAAATATCTCTACCACCTTCCTGTGTTGGTTTTTATTGTAGTCGTAATACTTCCATATTCAGCTCTTCTTTTTTGTATTCAAGACCTAATAGCTAGTTGTATATGCTTCATATGATTCTGCAGTTGGATCCAGAGCTTGAATTCGACCGCGAGGTGTATCCTCTTGGTCTTCTTCCAAATGTCGGTGTGGTCGTTGGTGTTTCCCAGAGAATGTCCTTCTCAACTGCAGAGTTTCCATGCTTTGAGCCTTCACCTCAAGCCCAGACGATACTGCATTGTTTACTACGACATCTCCTTCAGGTACAATCACAATGCATTTGTAGATTGGATTTCATATTTTTCATTTACATTGGGAAACTTACTTGATGATTTAATAGGTTAGTCCAACTAATTACTCAGCGCCATCTGTCCTGCCAAGCCTTGGCACCCCGCACCCAGTGTCACCTAGGAGAGTCTGGGGTGGGATGGGTGCCGCATAGCTGGTGCTGGGGAAATGAGATGTGATTGCCATCAGTTTTCATTGTTGCACCCTTCTGCAGCTCTCTTTCATTTTTCCTAAAATCTCACTGAATCTGAAGTTCCAAACAGAGCATAGGGATATGATGATGTCCATACTCCCTCCTTCACTCCCTGGTTTAATTGTCTAAATAAACAATCATGGACAAATCTTCAGAACGTTGGGCAAAATGATTATGTTTTTAATGAAGATTCACATTGGACAAATCTTCATTGTTGTCCCTGATTTAAGGAAGTGCTTTCAGTTCTTTTGAGAAGTCGATTAGCCATGAAATTCTGTTTACAAAATCATTCTCCGAGGCCTATAAGTTGACTCTGTTATGTTGATTGTTTGAACCAGAGGGATAAAATGGAAGAAGCTTTGCGCTTGGCAAATTTGTCAGCAGAGAAACCTCACTTTTCTCACTGTTTGGAGTGGCTTCTTTTTACCGTATTTGATGCAGATATATCAAGGTAATTTTTTCTCACTTGTCATGTTATGAAACAAAGCCATACTTCCATAGGTTTACATGTTCTGTTGACAATATAATGGATTTTCTAGCTGGCACTCTGACCCTGTTATGTTTTTTGATGAAATATTGTATCATTACCTTTAACTTGCAGGCCAAGTGCTTCAAAAAACCAGGTCTCAGAAAAGATTGACCCTTCAAAAAAGTCTCTACTAGAGAAGACATGTGACCTACTACGGAACTTTCCTGAATGTATGGATGTTGTAGTCAGTGTTGCTAGAAAAACTGATGGTCGGCACTGGGCAGATCTTTTCTCTGCGGCTGGACGATCCACAGAGTAAGTGTGCAGTCCTCCTGTTGGAAATATGCATATTCTTATGACTAAAAGACCATGCTTTGAAACCCTGTGATTGGTTTCATGTTGTAGCAATTACCATAGACGGATCAGTAGGTTACATTGTAGCTGTGGTTTACGTGCACTTTTACTACAAACCTTCATGTTCCTGTCCACATTGTAGCACTGCTTCATACTTGTGGCAGAAGGATCTCAATTGTACTACACACTGCTGAGGAATTTAGTGAACTGTTTTTTTATGTTTGAGGGGACAGGGATACTACATGAATACTTCTATAATCTATATGACAATCCTAATCACCATCTTTATTCTTCTTTGATACCAATAAACATGTGTGGACGTTCTAGAATTATCAGCACCCAGCCACCCACATGCTTTTTCTATATATATTAGATTAGAAATAGGGTTTTGTATCTTTGAACTAGGGTACTTTTTTATTATTATTTCTCGTACAAGATGTTTACTAACAACTATTGTTTAGACGAAGACTTGAAATAAAAGAATTGCACTTTTAATGTGACTATTCTTTTGTTTCTGTTGGCTTCGGCTTTGAATTAAAAAAATGTTTGGCTGATCTCTCTTGCTAGGATGTTTGAGGAATGCTTCCAACGGAGATGGTATAGGACTGCTGCTTGCTACATACTGGTATCTCACTGTTGCCATTTGTGACAGTAAACACTTTTGGATGTTTTGGAGTGCTATCCAATTCATATGATAATAATGTTCCTGTTTCCGACATTACACCTTTGACATCTGAGTTTTTATTGCCCAAGTTAATTTCTTCTGATCATGAATAATTTTTATTATTCACTATTGTAGTTATGTATGAATAGAACACTGTTAATTCTTTTTGGTTATCGCTAGAATTAATTCTACCAGAGGTACCACTGAAAATGTTGTGGAATTATAGGTCATTGCTAAGTTGGAGGGCCCAGCAGTCAGTCAGTACTGTGCACTCCGTTTGCTACAAGTAATTCTCTCGACTTCACCGTGAGGTATTCTTATTGCGCATTATTCATACCATTCTCAATATCTTATGGTTGTTACTTGTAGGCTACACTTGATGAATCACTGTATGAGCTTGCTGGGGAGTTGGTATGATTTTTATGCTATAAGTTGTCTAGTTTCCTATATATAATGCTACAGAAGAATAATGGAGAATATCTTCATGCAACTAGGTTCGCTTCTTGCTAAGATCTGGAAGAGATTTTGAGAATGCAACAACAGACTCAGAGAAGCTCTCTCCAAGATTTTTCGGCTATTTTCTATTCCAGTCACCTTATAAACGGCAATCTTCTGATTTCAAATGGTATTTTTGTAGTTACACTTAAATAATTAGCCCTTATTTTGGAAAATATCTGATATGCTATTCATTTCTCGCCAGTAACTTGATAAAAGAACTTAGTCCACACATTGCCTCTGTTATGAACATTCTGGAGAGCCATGCTAGTTATCTGATGTCTGGCAAGGAACTTTCTAAGTTTGTTTCATTTGTCAAAGGGACTCAATTTGATCTTGTGGTGAGATTATCATCATTTCGTTTATGCAACTAATCTTAACGTCAAAAACCATATGTTATTGATATAAGTTGTAACATCATACAGGAATATCTTCAACGAGAAAGGCTAGGATCAGCGCGACTGGAGAATTTTGCATCTGCACTCGAACTGATAGGACAAAAGGTTTTGGTTAATTTATCAGAGTATTTTTATGATTTGTTCTACATATCATTATCAATGATACTTTTTGAAATTCAATGCCTGGTTTGCATGTGCATGACCATGTTTACTTTTTGAAATGTTGCAATACATTGAGAAACGAAACCCAGGATAATTCTGTTCACAACAATCGGGGATGCAATTTCTCAAATGTTTAGTTCAATGGGTCCAATCCAAAGCTCTCTCAAATGAACTAAAATCCACCTCAATTGATTCATGCTATTAGAGCAAATGAACTGAAAGTTTGATCCACAACTATGGGGTATTCACTTGCATCCAAATTAATTGATTTTGATCAATATCACTTAGTAGTGTTTGTAGTTGGATATTTCTGTTCCTTCGTCTTTAATATTCTGTAGTTGAGTTCTTCCCTCCTTGAAAAACTAGTTCATAGAGTTCCCCTGCTTGCTTTTATTGTTCTAGCTGTCTGTTTAATATAATACTTAGATGGTTGCTCTATCAAATACAACGATAACAATGAAGCATTTATTTCCAAGCGACTTGGGGTAGGCTAGAGATGAAACCCATAAGGATCAACAAAAAGAGAAATGACACACTCTCCTATCCGTGCCTCCGTGGCTAGCTCCATAGCGATATTCCAATCATTCATCTCTCTCTTCACAGATTCCCATGCCAAGGTTGGTCTTCCTCTGCCTCTCTTCACATTATCGGAGCATTTCATTATCCTGCTACACCTGGTGCCTCTAGAGGCCTCCGTTGGACATGCGCAAACACAAATGCATGTTGTAAACTTTGACTAGTTTGCATGTCCCCAGAACTGCTTTGGATTTCCATATGCTTTACTTAATCTTTCTCCTATTAACATGTTGCAATTCGGATGGCAGCTTCGAATGGACACACTTCAAAGCCGACTCGACGCTGAGTTCCTTCTAGCTCATATGTGTTCGGTCAAGTTTAAGGAATGGATTGTGGTGCTAGCTACCTTATTGCGACGCGCAGAGGTGTGAGCTGTATAATTTTGTGATTAAATATAGTTAGCAGTTCTTGTACAAATGTTAACTTCTTTGATGCATTTTTCATTGCTAAACTTGTTGCTTGCTTCCCTGCCTGGATTATGATGCTCATAGCATAGTGGTTATGATGCTTTAGTAGCACCTTGATTCCCCGTGGGAGTAAAGTTTAGACCTGGTTAAAGAAGCTCGCCGGTTCCTCTGATCGGCATGGTGAACCGACGTGTAGTGGGATACTAGTGGGCTGGGCCTCAAAATATGGGTTAAAGCCCAAACCACAGGGGCGGCATCCCCATGTATGAGGGGGGGGTGGAGGGGGCAATTTTCGCTACCTTTCTCGGGCGGGATCCGGTTAAGCTCTTCTTAGTGAAATACTGTGCGGTGGTCTTTCTCCCACTTGCAAGTTGTTTTCTCCTGTATGGATTATCTTTTTTATAACTAATCAATGGGACTCAGTAGATACAACAAATATCCCGTTATTCACAGCCACCTACATCAGGGGTTGCGTTCCCCATACTTTTACTCCATGAGACCCTAGAAGTTAGGCAGATGGTGACTATCAACAGGTGGAGGGGATGAGTTTGGAGTGGATTGGTTAGGCATCGAGGGTGCCTACTTCTTGGGTGATGTGTTACAAATTGAAGGGAACTGAACCACTGACATGTGAAAGCATTCATCCTTGATGCTGCCATATCTTTTTTTGTTTCCTTAGGTTTTGGTGGATCTTTTTCGGCATGATTTACGATTGTGGAAGTCATACAGCATTACTCTACAGGTAAGCAACCAAACGTTGGTTCTTTTGTTGGGTTTATGAAATATGAAGTGTCTGTAACATGCTTACAAACAACTCGCAGTCACACGATGTATTCAGAGAGTACCTTGATCTCCTTAATATCTTGGAGGAGCAGCTTTCATCCGTTCCCGATATTACATTGAAAAATCGACCTTTTTCATGAATTCTGACAACGCAGATGCAATACCTATTGGGTGTGGCAGTTTTCCTTGTACTAATTTAAAAAATACAGTTAGATGGAAAAAAGTGAGAGAAATCCAATGTAAATAGAATTAGTTAGAGTCCGTTCCCTTAGGGCAAACACCATCGAGGCTATGAATCAGCTAAGCACCACATTGTTGTATCAATAGTCTGTCAGAGTGCAGTCGAGTGTGCATTCTTCGCCATAATGTAAGTATGTACTGCACTCTTAACATCGTAAAGCGTATACTGGTTTTGAGGAACAAGACGTTCTTTTTGTTCCTTAGAATCGTGTTTTTAAGCTTTACCTGTATATAACTTAACCGGTATATGCCTTTAAAAAATCGGGATTTTATCAAAACTGGTTGTGATTTTACCTATTTGGTGCTACAACATCCCCATCTGGAAGCCGACAAGAATGCAAATAGGTGATGCGTTTTAATGATGTGGAAGAAGCTTCAGCCTGCTGGCTAGACCGGAACGACGAGGTGACCCAGCGTTCACGTGCCGGCACATGCTCCTCCGCCGTTGCGGCAGGCGGTAGCCCCGGATGAATCTGGTGGCACACCTGGCTCGTGCCCCCGGCCGTTGGAACGCTGGGAAACGTCTCCGTGCGGCTGAGCTTGCGACCCACCGTTCGCGACTTCTTCTTGATGACTCTACCGGCATGTACACGTCACTCTTTCTCCTTTCAGTATCAGTATCCCCATGGGCTCCTGTCCAGACTCTTCACTCTTCGTTTGACTGTTCCTCGTGCGTGGGTATGTCGATAGGATCACAGTAATTACACATCGCCGTACGTGACTCGCTACTACAGTACCCAGCCGCCGAGGCAACGAGGGCCGCGTGGCGCGACGAGATAAATCGCGAGCAGCCGAACCGAAAAAAAAGGGGGCAAAGCCGTCTCTCCACGCGCCTCGCACCCCAGGCGGCGCCGACGAGCGCCCTCCCCCTCACTGGCGGCGGCCTTCCTCGCCTGCCTTGGCGTCCGCGTGACATGATCCCTAGCTCCGTGGCGGAAGGAGGATATCCGCACCGCACCCCCAAATCGCGCCCCAGCCAGCCCAGGCCACCCCAGTCCTCGCCTCCCAACCGCGCAAATCTCTCCTGACTCCACCCTCATTCCCTGTCTCCGTCTCCGGGCGGTTCCCACCTAGCCGCGCCCGGAAGCACCCGCGATTGGCGGAGCCCCCGTATCGCTGCACAGTTCTCTCTCTCTCTCCCTCTCTCTCTCTCTCTCTCTCTCTCTGGAATTAGACTTCTGCTTAACCAATCTCTACGCTTGCGTTTGTTCGTTCTCGCCCTTCCGTTACTTCGGGGACGGTTGTTCCGATACGTTGGGGCGGTTATAGATTTCGCGGGAGGGGCGAGATGCTCGCGGGGGATCCGTTACGCCTCATGGAGGCACCCACCCAGCTTCTCCGCTCTGCTGACTGCTCGATCGAGAGGGGTCGCAGAGGCTTTGGTTCGAGCACCCAGGCGTCAGCTCCGTTTCTTATACTCGCTTTGGGGCTTAGGAACTCGGGCCGTCAATGAAGCGTGATGGTGGCCTTCCTGTTTCCAACAACAGGTGACTTCCGCGGTTTTGGAACCCTTCCGTGATCGTTCTTTTTGTGGAAAACAGGTGGCGAATTGGGTCTTCTCTCGTGCTGGTAGGAGTACTATTCAGTGGGCATGCTGAGTTTGTGGGAGTTGTGCATCTATGTGACGGAAGTTCATGTGGATCAATTATCTGACAGGATGAAGATGCACTATTTTTTTTCTCTGCCCTTCTTGAATGCGTTCCTGATGTTTTTCCTCTTTCTTTTTTGTTCTTTCAGCAGGAAGGGACTGATCTTATCACACCAACTTGGTTAGAGTCTCGGTGAGTATGGCGCCCCCAGCTGCCGCAGCAGACGGCTCTGCGGCTGAGGGGGCACCACGCATGGTCAAGCTCCTCTGCAGCTTCGGAGGCAACATCCTACCCCGGCCATGTGATGGCTGTCTCCGATACGTCGGCGGTGAGACTAGGATCGCCATGTTGCCACGTTATGTATCATACGCCGACCTAGCGGCGCGGATGAGAGACCTCTACAAGGATGCTGATATCATCAAGTATCAGCAGCCCGATGAGGATCTGGATGCGTTGGTCTCGGTTGTGAATGACGATGACGTGGCCAACATGATGGAGGAGTATGACAGGGTCATTGCTGCAGGGAAGGCATTCACTAGGCTCAGGATTTTCTTATTTTCACAGCACTTGGATGATGATGATGTTGCATCAGCGGTTGTGCATTATAAAGTGGATGAGCGGGAAACAGAGAGAAGGTACGTTGATGCGCTCAATAGCCTCGGTGACGTCAGATCACCTTCCTCTCCTGTATCTGTTGAGCAGCTTTTTGGTATTGGAGGCAATGAGTCAGGGATTCCTGATATTGCTGGCTTGAGGCATTTGAATGTTCCTCGTCCATCACATAGCCATGGGTATGCAGAGATGGATTCTCCTTGGAGCCCTGCCTATGCCTCACCAGGTCAGTATGGTGTCCATGATCCCAGGGATTTTCCCATTTCACCATCATCTGCAAGGTTTCAAGTCGGAGCGGAGGATTTTGATGAAAGGATTTCTGATAACTTTGTTAGGCACTCACCAAAGTATCGGCATTATGAGACCGCTCATTCACCATCACATGTTGATAATCTGGTCTGGCTTCCACCTGGTGCTGTGGTTCAGCAAAATGCAGGCTTTCCAGGTAATCTGGTCCGTACTAACAATTTCTTGGATGATATCACTGTATGCGATCACTGCCGTTCACCATTCCAGAAGGGTCATGGTTCAGTGATGGATCCTCGCTATATAGATTCTTATTGGACTCGGCCAGTCCAACCACATTTTGAACAACCGAGCATGACTAATGAGTATCCTGGTCACTTTGCTAATTCTTGTCCCGATTGCTGCCACCCTGGTGACCATTATGTGGGAGGTCAAGATGTTAGACTGGATAATGGTGTTTACGTCAAAGAGCAAAATGGTGGTCACAGTCCCGTGTTTTATAATGAACCCCTTTCGCATGATAGAGTGTGGCATGGACATGCCAGCCACAGACATCAAAGATATGAGGATCCAACGTTGCATCTCCCTGGTAATGGTAGACTGATTGAGCCATACATTGTTGACAGCAACTCTGTAAATTCTGCATTTGCACCAGGCAAAGTGTACGACGTGCATTCAGCATCTCTTGTTCGTTCTAACCATGAAAGTCCCCACTATTTCCATGGCAGTACTGAGCTTATAAATGATGCATATCACAACCAACAAGTTGGAGGTGGTGGCCCATATGTGCAGCCATCAGGTTTTGAAGAATCCACCGAACAGCACTACAACCAGTCTTCAACATATGGTGCAGATTCCTTTTACCAAATGCAACAGAATTTGCCACCACTTCAATCTCTGAGGAGGAGAGCAAACAGCCCTGTTCACACTGGCTCACCATATGACTCGCCACACATGCCAATACCAAATGGGGGTGTTAACACCAACTTTGTCAGAAATACGGGTGATGTTAGTCCTAGGATACAAGGTCTACCAGCATATGATCGAATGCCAAACCCATGGACTTCTCCCAACGGGAACATACCATATAGAGTTGTTGGACATGATGTTCCTGCTGCCATGGAACACACCTTTGCTCTTGGTCCTAGGTCTAATCTGACTACTGCTCAATACGCTCAGACTTTCGTTGCCCCAGAATCAGTCCAGCATCACCCAGGAACTCCATTGAGGGAGATTCATACTGAAAGAGAGAATGCTGAAACCATGCTGCAATCATATAATGATGGCAAAGTAGCTGTTTCTGTATTGCCCCCTACTAATCAATTATCCAGGTTGGATAGTATCACATTGAGTAAACTTGAAGGATTGGATGATGAAAGGTCCACCAGAAATGTGAATGAAACAACTACTTTACCTGCTGTGAATGAGCCAAGTACCTTGCCCCAATGTGTTGGAGCTGTACATGAAGCTGATCTTAAGCAGGGGGAGCCGACAGAACATGAAAACAAAATGAAGCAGAATGAGGCTTGGGCTACAACACTGCAGGAATGTGGAGATATTTCGGAAGACAGGTTGAATTTCCTTCCTGAATTGATTGCCTCTGTTAAAAAGGCTGCACTGGAAGATGCTGCTGAGACTCAGATAGTCCAACTGGATGCTAACGTTGTTGTTTCACCTGTTCCCGATGATGACGACAATGGGAAGGAATCGGATGAGGCGACTGCTGATGTAAGTAGTGATTTAATATCAAGCATATTAACTACTTAATTTCCTAACGTTCTTCAAATAAAATTCTTCTGTTCTGCAGAATAATGATGGTAATCAGGATTGTGATGTGCACGGTAGCTCTGACCAGCATAAAAGTTCCAAGATCGAGGCTACATCTGCTGAAGCTGAAGCTTTATCTAAAGGACTACAGGTCTTCTTTTCTGACCTCTTTCATATGTAGTGCTTTCACCAAATTTACCTTACTTCGCATTTATAGTGTGCATTGACCATGCAGACTATAAAAAGCGTTGATTTGGAGGAAATTAGAGAGCTGGGTTCAGGCACTTACGGGGCGGTCTTTCATGGTAAATGGAGGGGATGTGATGTTGCCATTAAAAGAATAAAAGCTAGTTGCTTTGCTGGAAGACCATCTGAGAGGGAGCGTTTGGTATGTTTAATTTCTTTATTAGTTACTTCTACTTTAGGATTGGTACTTTTTGTGTTTGCAATCAACTCAGACAGTTGATTCCTCACAATCACTCAGTATATTCTGATTTGAGTTATCCGACTGGATAAAGGCAAAAGCAGATCTGAATTTATGATTCTGTGCAAAACGATTCTAATTCAAACTTATCTGATTTTTCAGATTGCAGATTTCTGGAAAGAAGCCCTGATCCTGAGCTCACTTCACCATCCAAATGTGGTTTCATTCTATGGTGTAGTTCGTGATGGTCCAGATGGAAGCTTAGCAACTGTTACTGAGTTTATGGTGAATGGGTCTCTGAAACAGTTCTTGAGGAAAAAGGACAGGTATTAGTTGTTTGATCAAAGGATAATTTGATCTCTCCTTTCCAGTATCAACTTCTAAAAAAGCAGTTTCGCAGGACAATTGATCGCCGCAAGAGAGTAATATTAGCCATGGATGCTGCATTTGGCATGGAGTATTTGCATGGGAAGAATATAGTCCATTTCGACCTCAAGTGTGAGAATCTACTGGTGAACATGAGGGATCCACAGCGACCAATCTGCAAGGTTTGAGCCCCAACATTTACGATTGCTTTTTTCCCCTTCAAGGGAACTCCCATTGCCATGGTGGATATCTTTGCCTGACTTCCCCCTTAATACTTTCTAATCAGATCGGTGATCTTGGACTATCAAAGGTCAAACAGCATACTTTGGTATCTGGTGGTGTTAGAGGAACCCTACCATGGATGGCACCAGAGCTTCTGAGTGGAAAAAGTAACATGGTGTCAGAAAAGGTAAGAATGTCATCTTATATGCAGTTAAGCACTTTTTTATTCATCATAAGTTGTTCCAAATGTAAACAATGCTCCATCTTTTCTGAGTTCTGACAAAAGCCAGTTTTATGTGCTCCATAGATTGACGTCTATTCATTTGGTATTGTCATGTGGGAGCTGCTTACTGGGGAAGAGCCATACTCTGATATGCGTGCTGCTGAAATTATTGGTAATGTCCAAAATTCTCTATAGTAACGTAGGATACTTGGCTTCATTTGTATTGACACATTTCTCCCTATTTATATCTTTCTATTGATGCTAACTAGTGAACTTCAAAACTGTGAAAAGATGTTGAACGAAATTTGAATTCTGAAAGACTTATTTAAGCCACTCTAATGGAAATTGAGCCAGGTGTCTTCCAGTAATAAAGGCGGGATACAATATAATTAGATACCGAACCTTAGTACAAGGCTAATCTGTTTTGTGCTTTATGTTGCTGAACCTGTAAATGGTAACTGCAGCTGCAATATCCATTAGATATTTTAACACCTAGGCATAGCCGTGTAAGTGCATTTTATCTCCCTATGAATAATGAAATGGACGAGTTAGTTACAATATGCAGCTGCACTAGCTATTCCACTGTGTCATATGCATTACAGATTTGCTAATTTATGTTGTTCTTATGAATCTTTAGTAATGAAGTATATCGTTGCTGGTTGTTAATTTGTCACTGCAATGATCTAATGATCGAGTCTACTCCAATGTGCTTGGGACAAAGGCTTCGTTGTTGTTATTGTAGTGATCTAATGATCAATGCCCTTTTCTAGGGGGCATTGTAAACGATTCTCTACGTCCTCAAATCCCTTCATGGTGTGATCCTGAGTGGAAAGCATTGATGCAAAGCTGCTGGGCCAGTGATCCAGCTGACAGACCTTCCTTCACTGATATATCTCAAAGGTTGAGGAAAATGGCCGCTGCAATGAATGTGAAGTAGTTCACAAGCCATGAAGCATCCAGTTTACCGTACCTCATACGATAATGCTTTAATTACTTTATGGAAGAAATTTTGTTTCGCAGAAGTTCCAGAGCATACTTAATGTGAGTTGGTGGTTCCTTGCATTTGTTGTGTCCCCTATATAATAAATTATAGAAATGATTAGTAATATCTGACACTTTTCCTGTTTCAGGAATGTCGTGTCCTGGACATGTCATTTGCCTTCCGTTGAAAACAGTGATATGCATTGTATCATCTTGATGGGAACTGTTGGTCTATAAAAATGTAGATAAGTTTTGACTCGCATCATCTGGCTGGCACATGTTAGATGTGCTAGCAATAGGCACCGTTCAAAGTTGGACACAGTTATCCTTTTTATCCTACAAATTTTGTCCTAGGAGAGGCAACGGACTCGAGTAGAGATATCCTTGTTCAGATTGTACACAGCTTAAGAATAAGAATTTCTACCGAGTTTCTCCGGTATATATAAGTATACCACCGATGCCACGATCCTGGATCTGGATAGTCTTTTCCTCCGTTTGCAGGCATTGGAATGGTCAAGGTGTACACCTGTGAATATATTCCTGAAAGAAACGTGTTTTGCGTTTATAGATCCCCCATTTGCTGGAAAATGGGTTTAAGTTTCACAACAGAATCGATTGAGCGGAACAGGACTGGCCCAATTCCCACATGATAGAATTTGAAATGAATTTAATTTCCCCGTCGATGATAAAGGATTGGATGAAATGAGTCATGTCCAAAGATGTCGCAGCGCGTCACTTTCTTATGGTGGAAGGTTAGCTCCACAGTTTTCTTGCTGCCGTTCTGGAATCTCAATTGACTGATGATTTTGCGCGGCGTTGTAAAGCGCCTCTTGTTACAGTTTAACAGGCTAAGCCTGCAACCTGTGTAAAATTACAGATGCAACGTATTAGGAGGCAACCTGCTTTTTTCTTTTTCTGCATTATTGCTCGGTGTTCTTTACACCTCTCTTCTTAATTATGTTCTGGGTAACTTGATCTCGGAGTCGCACGTTGACATCATCAGTTGAGGGCTCACTGTTCCTTATGATCTTTATCAACTACTTCCTCCGTTTTGAATTATTTAATGCTGGTTAGTTCAATTTTGAACTAGCCAGCGTTAAATAATTCGAAATGGAGGGAGTATTATCATATATCAGCATCTGAGCTATCTTAGAACTAGCATGGATCACTTTAGGGTAGTCACGCTTTTCTTCTGTCGGATCACCACTTCACTGATTAGCCTAGCCTATACAAGGTCTAAAATAACCTTCAACTTGTTCACCAAACCTCACAATTAGCTCCTACTTAACACCAAACTATTTTTAGGACCGAACTGCACTCAAAAGTCAAACGCACAAACCATTGGCCTCCGCTTTTCGTTCTCTTCTGCGTGTTGTGATGCACCGTTGAATCAATGAACAGCTAATGGACGGGATGAACTGAATAATTTGGTTCTTGGTTTGTGCGCGTAGGTGACAAGTCAAAAGCATGCCCGAGACAGAGAAGAGGGGATCGTGTATTCTGCATGGCGAATCATTGATGGACGGATGGATTGACACAGCAGGTTCGGCATAGCTTGGCCTCTTCTTCAGAGTCCTGAGACACACCAGCTAATAGGCCTCTATGGTTCACTGTACTGCCGGAGCATAAGTGGATAATTGATTGACTAGTTCATTGATTGAAATTTTATTGTTAATGTGGTTCTTGTTTGTGTTCGTTTAAATTATGCGATGGTGTTTTCACGTTCGTGCTTGCGTCGCCAGGTATAAAGCGAAGTGAGTGATATCTCTCCCTCGCAGAAAAATGGATATGCGTAGATGGAGGAGCTGTTTATTACTTCCTCCGTTTTAAATTATTTGACGCTGACTAGTTTAATTTTAAACTAGCTAGCGTCAAATAAATCGAAACAAAGAGAGTACTATCGCAACACCGTTCTACACTCCCTGTCATGACTTCATGGGTTTTAGATACCGGAGCCCGGTCTAGTTCCAGGAGGTTGGCTAGTTCCTAGCCAGTTTCCGGCCAAGACGTTAGAAGAAAAAGAAAAGGATTCATCTTCGTTATCACTCTCATTTCCATAGGGAACATCGGCTGGCATGCTAATACTGCATCTGCTCCAAGATTTCTGGCTCACGCTCAGCCGTAACTCAGAAGTCACAACTGGGATTTGAAAATGTTGATCCTGCAGTCTGAAGATTGCCTCACTGCTGGCACTGCACTAACCCTTGTCTCCTCATGGTTCGGACTTCAGATTCAGAAAACCAGGAGTCCTTTTTTTACGATATAACCAGGAACTTGTATATGAGGCATATGTCGGCTCTGTCCTCTTGGTCGCATATGAAAAGACAGAATTTGACACAGTGGCGAGCTAGAGACCTCTCTCCTCTGTGCTAGGATAATCAATACAGGGCCCTGTCCTGGCAACGCAACGAATGGAATCTCCAGCTCCGAGTGAGATTTCCCCAGCACGGTTTCATCAAGACACATGTAACTGGGGTGCCTCCACCGGCAACCTCGCCATCCCCTGATCTGCTTATCCTTCTCTCTGTATCACAAGGACAAAGCAGCTCTAACCTAGTAGGATTAATCACAGGTCTATACTCTAGCCGTGACGTCAACAGGTGTGTGCAGCTGACAACACTAAACCGGTAAGAAATGCACCGTGAATTCAGAGTCTGGATCATATCGTGTTTCTGGCCAAACCGTGTTGGTGATATGCCTAAGAGGTAATCATAACAATTCGGATAAAGCACTGATGGATATTTGATCCATAAGAAATTAGTGTACTAACGGGTCTGTGACCTAAAAGTACATTAGTGCGCCTATAAATATGAGGGGTAGGGTTAAGGACAGATTACTCCACCACATAACAGCCCTAGCTGCCGCCCCTCACAGGCCACACGCCGAAACCGCTGTCACGCGCGCGGTGCTAGCACACCGCCGCACGGTGTTCCTCCATGTACGTGTGGACTCCGTGGAGGCGCTGCTGTTACTGTTGTGCTGATCAGCTACGGTGACGTGACGACGTTCATGTGACGAGGAGTCAGGAGGAGACGAACGTGATCGTCTACTTCTCCTACACCGACGCGCACCTACGATCCGCTGCGCTGCGCGTCTAGTGGTAACGATCCATGACCTTCTTACTCGCATATTTCCTGTGTGATACGGTCGAATTGCTAGAGTAGCGTATCGCCTATTTCCCAATAGTGGTATCAGAGCCGACTTGCGTAGTTTTTGGTCTGGATCTTAGATGTAATCTACTGCAGACAAGTTCATATGATGAATTTTTATTGTTCGACTTTTGGGGTTTGGAATTTGTTAGAGTAGATTGTCATCATATGACTAAAGGATTAGTTCGTGCTCCTTCTCTGCTGTGTGCGCAACCTGTCCCTACCGGCTGGAATCACCATTGGGACTAATAGTGTACATAGCTAACAGATTGAGCCAACAGATAACGATCATGTGTCGCAATCTTCTCGTGGATAACCAGTCACAATGAAAATTGAGGCATTCTGAATGGCTCAGATTCGGGTTGATTTGATCAATTCGATGAGATTTTCATAGTGATTTCATAGATGTGATCTATGTAATTCCGTTTGGTGTTCAGGGCGCTGCCCTGAAACTCGCGGCTAGCGGGACCGCCGTTGCTGTCTGCTATAGTGACATCATTAAGTTGTTTCGCGATAGAAATCGTTCTACGCTTAACTTGTTTTTGCAGGGAATGATGTGAATGGTATGGCCTAAATGTGATGTGATGATTTGTGTGTAAAATTCATGCAGCCTGCGTGTTGTAAATTTAACACAACCGAGTTGAGGTTGTCACATAATTGTATAACGACCTGCGTGTCGCCCTATGATGTCTGATCTCTCATGTAATTTATTTGATAGCTATTAGATGTATTAGCTTATTTTATATTTATTGAGAAATCTCAAACATGATTACGATGGTGATCACCATAAGAAGGGAGACATGACGGTGTAGATCATAATGGAGACCACTATGATCCTAAAGGCTATACTATTTACAGATATGATATGATCATATGCATGTGATGTTTTACTATTCTTTTCATGCTTTTCATACGGTGGATGTTTTGTCATGATAGAATAGCTTCCCTCAGAAAAGTTGAGTATTTGATGTTGTTTAACTATAGCTACACCTATGTTGTTGTGATCGTTTTATGGTAGGTTTGCCAAAGTAAAATACCGTCAGCTATCATAATGAATAGGGTGAATATTGGACATTCACATGCATAGTATTGGTTTACTCAACAAAGCTATCAAAACAGTTTTGGGCTTTATGGCATAGTGTTGGGGGCCGGGGCATTGGATGTCACCCAATAAACAAGAATCATATAGAGATATGATTAACAATGATTGTTTACCTATGTCACTAATTTTCTAGCAGTGAATCCAAAGCTCACTAGAAATTAGCGAATATGGATCTTGGACCACCATATGTCGTTAGAGGGAGGAACGATGCTCATATAGTGGTGGTGTCTTTTATTAAATTGTTAATAAAAGATTGGTACATAACATAGTGCTAAAACCTTGCATATTTATTTTCTATTATAGATCATGTCTGCTAGTAACAATTTCGATTTCAATTGCGATATGTGCTTGAGAAAGAAAAGCTTAATGGAGCTAACTTTATTGATTGGTACCGCAACCTGAGAATTGTTCTCAGGTAAGAGAAAACTGAGTATGTTCTTGAGCAACCATACTCCAATGACCTCCCCGATGATGCAAATGCCGCAAGTCGCAGGACTTATGAGAAGCACTGCGATAATGTGCTTAATGCAAGCTGCCTCATACTTGACACAATGTCCCTTGATCTACAGAAACACTATGAGCATATAGATGCTTATTCTATGATTCAGGGACTACGTGGAATGTCTGAGAACCAAGCAAGGGTTGAGAGGTACAACATCTCAAAGTCCTTGTTCTCATGCAAGCTGGCAGAAGGTAGCCCGGTCTGTCCCATGTAATCAAGATGATTGGTT
Organism: Neostapfia colusana; assembly: GCA_030760725.1. NCBI lineage: Eukaryota > Viridiplantae > Streptophyta > Magnoliopsida > Poales > Poaceae > Neostapfia > Neostapfia colusana. Next base: position 938,836 of record JASWHV010000003.1, on the reverse strand, counting down.
ACATTGAGACTTTGGACAAACTTGGTTCTGAACTTAAGGATGACCTGGCTATTGACGTTATTCTCCAGTCACTCCCACCGAGATATGAGTCATTTATATTGAATTATCAAATTAATGACATGGAGAAAATGTTGACTGAAATGCATGGGATGCTTAAAACAGCCGAGGAAAGCATTAAGAAAAACACCACTCTTATGATGATGGTTCTAAAGGAGAATAAAAAGAGGAAGCATGTGACGCATCCTAAAGACAAGGGAAAGGTTCCCAATGAGCCTTCAAGCTCAAAGCCAAAGGGTAAATCATGTTATTCTCCTAATGATGAATGCTTCCATTGTCATGTTAAAGGGCATTGGTCTAGGAACTGCGAGAAGTATTTGGAGGATAAGAAGAAGAAAGGGAGTGAGACTTCCACTTTAGGTATAAATGTTATAGAAATCAATATTGCTACATCTTCTAGTGAATCATGGGTATTTGATACCGGATCAATGATTCATACTTACAAATCGTTGCAGGGTCTAAGTGAGACTAGAAGGCGAGTTGGATGTTCGGGTCGGCAATGGAGCAAAGGTTGTTGTCATAGCTGTCGTAACTTATCACTTGTCATTACCCTCAGGATTGAAATTAAATAATTGTTATTGCATTCCTTCTTTAAACAAGAACATTATATCTTTTTCATATTTGGAAGAAGTTAATGGTTATGAGATTATAATAAAGAAAAAATGTTGTTCTATTTATTATAATAATATTTTCTATACTTAATGTTCATTAGTGAATTAATTATATGTTCTTGATCTTGAGGATAAAACAATCTATAACATTAATACAAAAGGGCTCGACGAAATGATCTAAATCTCACTTTTATTTGGCATTGTCGCTTAGGTCATATAAATGAGAAATGCATTGAGAAACTCCATAAAGATGGTTTGTTAAGTTCATTTGATTCCGAATCACTTGACACATGCGAGTCTTGTTTGCTTAGGAAGATGACGAAAGCACCTCTCACTGGTCAAAGTGAGAGGGCAAGTGACTTATTGGGACTTATACATACTGATGTATGTAGACCAATGAGTTCGGTAGCTAGAGGTGGTTTTCAGTATTTCATTACTTTTACCGATGACTTTAGTAGATATTGATATGTCTATCTAATGAGGCACAAGTCTGAATCTTTTGAAAAGTTAAAAAATTTCAAAATGAAGTACAAATCAGTTGGGCAAGACAGTTAAACTTCTACGATCTGATCCTGGGGGTGAATATTTGAGCCATTAATTTTATGATCATTTAAAACAATGTGGAATTGTTTCACAGTTGACTCCACCTAGAACGGCTCAATGGAATGGGTGTCCGAGCGGAGGAACCGAACCTTGTTAGACATGGTTAGGTTGATGATGAGTCAGACTGATCTTCCACTATCTTTTTAGGGTTATGCTCTTGAAACTGTTGCGTTTACACTAATCAAAGTCCCAACTAAGTCTGTTGAGAAGACACCATATGAGATGTGGACCGGGAAACGTCACGGATTGCCTTTCCTCAAAGTTTGGGAATGTGATTCTTCTGTCAAACGTTTGACGTTAGACAAACTTACCCTCAAATCAGATAAATGCTTCTTTGTGGGATATCTTAGGGAAACCAAAGGATATTATTTTTATAATAAAACGCAGGTTAAGTGCTTACTGCTCGCAATGGTGTCTTCTTGGAGAAAGAGTTTCTCTCAAAAGGAGTTAGTGAGAATAAGGTGCATCTTGAAAAAATTCAAGAAATACCTGAAAATGTTTCGGCACCCTCTAATCCTATACATGATGTACAAGATATTGTACAACCATTTGATGAAACACTAGCCCCATGAACGTCTACAAGGGTACGTCATACAACTGAAAAGTTGACACTCCTAACCACGGAACAACAGGACATAGTATTGTTGGACAATAATGAGCCTGTGACCTACATTGAAACAATAATGGGACCCGACTCTGAGAAATGGCTTGGAGCCATAGAATCCGAAATATAATCCATGCATGAGAATCAAGTTTGAAACTTGGTTGATCCAATCGATGGTGTGAGACCAATCGATTGCAAATCGATTTTCAAGAAAAAAACTGATATGGATGGAAAAATTCGCATCTATAAAGCGCGATTGGTGGCGAAAGGTTTCAAACAAATTCAAGGTGATGATTATGATGAAACATTTTCGCCCGTCGCTATGCTAAAGTTTATTCGGATTCTCCTAACAATTGCTGCATATTTTGATTATGAAATATGGCAGATGGATGTCAAAACGTCCTTTCTTAATGGGAGTCTGACTGAGGATGTGTACATGACACAACCTGAGGGTTTTGTCGATCCTAAAAATGCTAGAAAAATATGCAAACTTCAAAAGTTCATCTATGGATTGAAGCAGGCATCTCGGAGTTGGAATCTACGTTTTGATGAAGTGGTCAAAGTGTTTGGTTTCATCAAGAACGTTGAAGAATCTTGTATTTACAAGAAGGTCAGTGGGAGCGCACTTATATTTCTGATCCTATATGTAGATGACATATTGTTGATCGGAAATGACATTCCAGTACTAGATGCTGTTAAAGTTTCTAAATGAAGGATTTAGAAGAGGCAGCGTACATTTTGGGCATAAAGATCTATAGAGATAGATCTAAAAGGCTAATTGGATTAAGACAAGACACATATATTGACAAGATATTGAATCGGTTCAATATGCAAGATTCTAAGAAAGGTTTCTTGCCAATGTTACCTGGCATCACTCTAAGCAAAAGTCAGTGTATGAGCAAAAGAGGATGAGAGCGATTCCTTATGCTTCGGCTATTGGATCTATCATGTATGCCATGTTGTGCACACGCCCAGATGTATCCTATGCTCTAAGTGTTGCGAGCAGGTATCAGTCAGATTATGGTGAGGCTCATTGGACAGTTGTCAAAAATATTCTTAAGTATTTGAGAAGAATTAAGGATGTGTTTCTAGTGTTTGGAGGTGAAGAAGAGCTCGTTGTAAGAGGTTACACCGATACTAGCTTCCAAACAAACAAGGATGACTCTAGATCGCAATCCGCTTTTGTGTTCTACCTCAATTGAGGGGCTGTGAGCTGGAAAAGTTCCAAGCAAGACACAGTAGCAGATTCAACGACGGAGGCGGACTATATTGCAGCTTCTGAAGCTGCAAAGGAAGCTGTTTGGATCAGAAAATTTGTTTCTGAGTTGGGTGTTGTTCCTAGTGCGTCCGGACCGGTGGATCTCTTTTGCGACAATAATGGAGCCATTGTACAGGCAAAGGAGCCTAGATCACACAAAAGATCTAAACATATACTACGACGCTATCACCTCATTCGAGAGATTATCGATCGAGGTGATGTGAATATATGCAAGGTGCATACAGATTTGAATGTGGCAGATCCGTTGACAAAGCCTCTTCCACAATCAAAGCATGAGGCGCACACGGGATCTATGGGTATTAGATACTTACATCAGTGATCCTAGTGTGTACGTGGGAGACTTGTGTCATAGCTATGTTTATGTACTATTTGAGTAACTATTATTCATATTGATCATCAAGTATGTGACTTATTCGTGAGACTCTTTGTTAATTATAATGTTACTCAAAATGATCTCTAGTCTACATCAAGATAATGATAGTACGCAGACTAGCACATGTATTAATTGATGATCACGTTTCACGGATCATAGATATGGAGATATCAAATTAATAATATGAACACATGTTAGTGAACATAGTGTTGGATAGACCCATTCCGAGACACTGTTGGGATTGTTATTTACATATGTGACATCAGTTGGTCTTGAGTGATACACCTGCTAGATTATTAGACCTGTGATGGCCATTATTTCTCACTATGTATAGTTGTGCACTTTGAAACTATCAAACGCTACTCTGTAACTGGATGATCATAAAAATAGTCTTCAGGTACATGATGAAGCATGGAATGAGGTGTGTGTGGATTAAGATGGGATTTGCCCCTCCTAAATAAAAGGAGAGATATCTCTGGGCCCCTCGAGATAGTTGGATTGGAAAGTGCATGGCCATGCCAAAGTGATTAATGGGTTAATCATTATGACTAAAAGTTAGTCATAGATTGAATCCACTATTTGATCGAGTGAATGGTCGAACTATCATAAGTATGACACGTATCTCGCCTTGAGCTTGACTGGTATCGTGTGGCAAAGGAATTAGCATATGAATGTATCTAGATTCAACCGATATGATCTTTATGTATATTCGGGAGTCAGTATGTTCTGCTAGGTACCTCTACTAACTTGTGTTTGAAAACGGTTTTCATCCATAACCGAATGTATATGAACCTAACAGGTCACACACTTAAGGGGATGGAATATTGAAAAACTTGGCTATATGATTGTCTCTAGTGCAAGTGGGAGATTGTTGGTGATATGCCCAAGAGGCAATCATAACAATTCGGATAAAGGTCTGATGGATATTTGATCCATAAGAAATTAGGGTACTAATGAGTCTGTGACCTAAAAGCCCATTAGCGCGCCTATAAATATGAGGGGTAGGGTTAGTGGCAGATTACTCCACCACATAACAGCCCTAGCCGCCGCCCCTCACAGGCCACACGCCGAAACCCCTGTCGCGCGCGGTGCTAGCACACCGACGCACGGCGTTCCTCCCTATACGTGTGGACTCCGCGGAGGCGCTGTTGTTACTGCTGCGCTGATCGGCTACAGTGACGTGACGACGTTCCTGTGACGAGGAGTCAGGAGGAGACGAACGTGATCGTCTACTTCTCCTACACCGACGCGCATCTACGATCCGTTGTGTTGCGCGTCTAGTAGTAACGATCCTTGACCTTCTTACTCGCATGTTTCCTGGGTGATACGGTTGAATTGCTAGAGTAGCGCATTGCCTATTTCCCAACAAACCGATCGTGACCGAGATGTTGAAGTAACAGTAACAATGTTGTCTTATCTCGTTTTGTTCTTGCCAGCAACTTGTCAAGCAGATGTGCTTCAAGCTGAAGCGATTAGCGTCAGTGACGAACCCTTGCTTCCAGCGTTAAAAAATATCTTATCGGTCAAATCCGTCACTCTGCTTATACAGTGAAATGGCTTCCCATCATTTGCCAAAGATACCATACGAACAGAAGAACCCTAACAGCGGAGATAGGCTCACGGTTGACGTCGGGTCTGTCCGGGAAAGGGATTTTTGAAATCGGTTTGGAAAACGGATTGACAGGGAGTGTGTGATTGATGGCAAAGGTGTCAAGCTTTTGTTGATCTGATGAAATGGATTTTAGCCGTCGTTTAACGCAGACAGCAGCACTGGACAAAACTTGGCCGCGATCGAGCTGCCTGGTCACTGGTAGCATAGCCTTTTACCTCGAACGTCCAGTGTCTGATATGATTGCCTGGCGCGATTGCGAGCGCGATTGTGGAATTGTGGTTGCGCTGGTGATGTTTGCAGAGAATGCACGTCAAAGGATGCGAGTACGTTTGAGATCTGTCAGAATTCACAGCTTTTGTTGCGTCACTGTGGATTGAGGAGGTTGAAAAATCGGATCCATGATGTCTTTGTGGCACAAAATAATTAGACCGCCACATTGATTAATTTTACCTACCTTCTGATTAGTTTAATACAAACGAGCATGCTACATGCCTCATGTACTTTGCTTTGGGGTACAGCCTCTTAGGTCAAGTACTATGCAGCATGCAATCAAATGCTAGAGTCCAATGAGGCTGATCAAAGGATATCCAGTTATTCCTACTGCCTTTTCTCCAACTTGCTTTCCCTTGTGCTCATCTCCTTTTTCCCCACTCCCAAGATTTAAGACTGCTTCTTCAAGTTGCTGATGACAGGCAATGTAATGCAAGGGGCCATGGGAATATGACCTTACAGGAAATGACAATCAGGAACATACCAAATGACTCCCCGATCCTTTCTCCTTGCTACCGTACCCTAAGCATATTTTAATCCATCCTGTCTTGGGTTAATTTAATCTATCCTGTGGACTTGAGGATTAATAACTTGGATTTGCCTTTAGGGAAAGGCGGTGGCTCAATCTTCCGAGTCGCTGACAGTGGACCAATAGGTTCAAGATTAAGAGGTGTGTGGTCCACCGTCAGCGGCTCTGACACTTTCTGTTACTGGTTAGTTGACCGGGTAAATTATAAGGTCAATGCATGAGTGTATGGCGCCAATGTGGTTATCTTTCAAAGTAAAGCAGTGCTTTTGCCATTAATTCTCCAAACAGCTTCCTGTTTGGAGCTATCTCCTGCTTCATAAACTAAGAGGTGCCCGTCTCGGCCACTTGTCTGCACATCAGTGAGTGAGTGAGTGAGAGCTTCCAATTCAAAGACTTGATGTAGAGATATGGGAGGCTACTAATTAATCAGCTACCGATGGCAAAACTCTGTTTACCCTTGCTTGATGTTCCTAGATTCCATTCACTTGGATGGTGGTTGTATGTACCACTGTCCAATGATCATATATATATAGTTAGTTAGAGTTGTTGGGCATCATTGTAAATTGTGATAGTTACATGCAGCCAACGACCTTGGACGATAAGAAGACCACACTACAATTGTTAACAATATTTAACGGCTCACACATACTGGTGTACTCAAATAGTCAGATACATATGTAGCATATAATAGCTCAACAAATTTTCAAGCCCGCGTTAGTAGGTGGTGCAAGAAAAACGCAGCTCACACTCTAGCTCCATGGAGGACTGTGGGAGAACATGGTCAAAACAAAAAGAGTATATGATGCATGAACGAAGTGATCATCTGTGTAGCTGAAAAAATAAACTGAAGACGATGTTGGCCGTATACTCGTCTGATGATGATGCACGGGCATGCATGCCTTACGTGTACAGGCACAGCTTCAGTCGGGTCACCTCTCGATCTCTTTCCTTTGAATCTTTTGGCACTCTCTTCTTATTTTGCCTTCCTCTATGCTTTTCCTGGGACATTCGTTAATTGAAGCTTACTACGTACGATTCTTCAACACTGCTCGATCGCTCTATTTATGTATATGTGAAGAGAGGAAGAACTGTTCATCCATGACGTGCTGGTGGACCCTCGTTTTCTTACGATCAACACGGGGTGATGATGACGACGCGATCTATCCAGCAGCTAGCTGGGTTTTCTGCGCGCGACCAGCAGATGGACAGGCTTTGCTGTCAAAATTTTAGTTGGATATGTATGAGCACATTCCTATATATGCAGTAGTATTAGCTACTCCCCTGTCGATCGACCTAAAATAAGTTTACGTTTAAGTTTGATCAAATATTTCTTTGGTCAATAATATCCACAAATTTTACCAACTTTAATACGTATTATTTTGAAAGGTCATGTGATCCCCACATCACTTGGAAGATGAAGCAGCGTTAATCAAAGAGTTGTGTCACACGCCAGGCAAGAGTGTTTGGTGTTTCCGATCGTCTTTGGAGGCACTATGAAGATCCGGCGGCCGGGTGCATGGCTGAGAGGCCACCCGTTAGCTAGCCCCCTGTGGACCAGGCGTCGTCAGGCGTAGTCTCCTCCTGGTGCCCGGCCTTGTTCGCGCGCGGCTATAAAGCGCGGCGCTACCTTCCTGGCCTCTTCTTGACTCGCACCCCTCTCCGGCCACTCCCATCAACAGCGACAACAACAGCCGCCTGCTGCTGTCTAATTAACGACCATACCTGCCTGCCTCTCAGTTCCCCTCTCCGGCCGATCTCCTGTGTGTGTTCTCGCCAGAGCTTGAAACTGACGACGCCGGGTTAGTTTGAGAGAGATCGATCCTCCATCGTATCCAGCTACTAGAGCTAGCACGGAAGGCTGACTAAGGATTATTCGTCATGGGGAGAGCGCCGTGCTGCGACAAGGCGACCGTGAAGAAGGGGCCGTGGTCGCCGGAGGAGGACGCCAAGCTCAAGGCTTTCATCGAAGAGCACGGCACCGGCGGCAACTGGATCGCGCTGCCGCAGAAGATTGGTAAGGGGGTTGTTTGATCATCGGTGCTCTGTTGGTTGCTTGCTAGCTCTCTTTGGTGAATTCGATCTGATCTCCTGGGTGCTAGGCTAGCTGCTACTACTTGCTACCACACCTATTTATGGACTAGTCTTGACGTCAAACGGTGCAAAGACTTCATTCAAAAAAAAAGATGCAAATTTAATTAAGACATGCATATGCTTGGATGCAGTAGCTTTGCTAGATAGATATCTACTTGATCTATGGTCGTCGTCTCTGTATTCATGTAATCTAGAAACAAACGTCTCCATAAGATGCGCGCCTTTCTACTCATCACATGTGCATGTGCTTGATGCCCCGGCCTCTTTATATAGTTTCATCCTCCGATCGATCCCCTTAATAAGACGGATCTAAGAGATTTATTGGACTGGTTTTGTTGATAATAATCCCATATGTAGTTTCTGATTAAAATACGCAGGTTTTGATTCAAGATATATATTTGATGACGGGATGGTGGGATGTTCCGTGGTAGATTGATCTATTCGTTTGTCGTGGCCGCCTGAGATCTAGCTAAAGAGGATCGAGTCGATACTACACTTAATTAAACAACTGTCCCTTTATTAGATTATTATAAATACCTACAGGAAACATGATCATTACATGAAATCAAAGGGGATAAGCTTTAACTAATGCTTGCCCAAGATAGATGTGTGTAGCAAGCTAATACGTGTAGGGTTCATCTCTTCTTGGTCTATCCAGTTAATTTCTTCCTATATGCTAGAATAATCGAGTTTCTGCGTTTATATAGGGCTTGGTAGTATATATTCTGCCGTGGTTTTGTCCCTGTACTAGAGAGTAGTACTAGCTAACACTATAGCATGTCATAATCATTTTTCTTCTTTCATTTTATTTGCTTTCTGAATGAACTGCTGCTTGTTGATTTATATGATTAGTTTAAATCAATTGGAGTTTATAAATGATTTGTTCCAGGTCTAAAGAGGTGCGGGAAAAGCTGCAGGCTGAGATGGCTCAACTATCTGAGGCCAAACATTAAGCACGGTGACTTCACAGAAGAAGAGGAGCACATCATTTGCAGCCTGTACATTAGCATTGGGAGCAGGTAATAATCGCCACCAGTAATATATGTCTGCATACCCACATCGCATGTGTGCATCTTCGATCGTACCTCTTTTTAGCTAGTTGCTTACTACATCTCTCTCCTTTTCGCTCTGATGATCATCAAACTCGTTCCGGTGGTCGATCAAACGCTGCTCTGACCTGCAGAAACTATTGTTACCTAATCATTCTCATTCAGGTGGTCGATCATTGCGGCGCAGTTGCCGGGGAGGACGGACAACGACATCAAGAACTACTGGAACACCAAGCTAAAGAAGAAGCTCCTCGGCAAGCGCGCGCCGTCGCGCCGCGCCAGGGCAAACCAAGACGCATACCTATCCACAGTGGCGGCGCCGGGCGGCGCCAACATGTGCAGCACCAGCGGTGTCAGCAACAACGGCAGCAGCAGCGCCGCCATGGCCACGCAAGCCCTAAGCGCGTCGGCTCTGGAGCGCATACAGCTTCACATGCGCCTCCAGCAGGGCCTCTACGACGGTGCGTTCGGCTGCGCCGCGGAGGTGGACACCGCGCCGCAGTGGCCGAAGCTGCTGCATCTCCCGGCGACAGAGCCTGCAGCTGACGCCGTCGCCACGACCGTCGTCAGCGTGCAACAGCCCCTGCAGCACGTTGTCGACCACAGCATCGCCGCCGCCGCCGGCCGGGCAGTCGGGACCGAGCAACTCGGTCCCACGGCTGGTGGTGCAGCTGCAGCCTACTACATGCCATGCAGCAGTTTCGAGCGGCCCAAGTTATTAGGGTTCTGCTCCCCAGCTGCTGCCACCGAGGCCGAAGCTGCTGCTTCGGGCTTTATGGTGAACGGCTATGGCGCCGCGGGCTTCGGTCCTCATCACGACGGGCTTCTGTACGACAAGTACGGAACGGTTGGCGCCCGAGCACATGGCGGGCACATTCCTTCGTTGCCGGAGCTGCAGTGTCGTCCCGACGGCGCTGCCGCCATGATCGTCGGCGCCGACGAGAAGTTCTCGACGTGGACGACTACTGCGTCTTGCGATTACGGCACGGCGGCCGGACAGCTCCAAGGAAACCCCATCGGTAGCCAGCTGCAGGACTACGCGCTAGGGGACTATGATCAATAATATAGTTCTACCGGTACGTTCTTCGATATATATACATGCTAGTACATCCTTCATTAATTATCTAAAAAAATACTAGTACATCCAATCCAATTCTATCATCGATAGTTGGGAATATGTACGTTTGGCTTCGGTTTTTTGTATCTCTCAATTAAACTCGCTGTTAATACGCATGTATGCATGTGAACTGATATACATATACCACCTCTTTCATTGACGACGTATCCATCTGAGAAAAAAATTCTGAAGAAGGGCTCTGAACAAGCATGTGTGCGCGTTTCTTTCTCTTCCGCTGCGTAACACTGTACGTATCCGTCTCTCTCTAGAACCTTCTCGACCTCTATTTCTTCTTGAGGCGCCGGTGACGATGGCTCCCTCGGCGAGCCCTCGCTCTTCGAAAGCCGGGGCTGATTGGTCGCCGTTTGAATAGCGCGACCACACGGGGCCAGGGTTCTAGATGACGGCCCAGCCCACGTCCGTCACGAAGGAATCAGCTAGATCGTCAGATGGGATCCATCTTGTAAATCGGCCCATTATCTGCCCATGCATCGTCAACATGGGCCGGGCTATAAATTATACTTACTCCCTGATCGTTTAAGGCTTCAGGTGAGGCCTCAGTGATCATCTTACTAAATCCGACGGAGAATAATCTTGCCAGTTGTTGCCATCCTGGCCTGTAAACAAATGGTAGGCGAAACTCGAATTAATAGACATGGGAGCATGCATTATCGAACATGAGCAGCACTCCTCCGGTTGTTTCACCATCAGCACGCCCAGCCAAAAGCTCGATCTCTCGTACGCAAGTCACGTATAAATACGATGCAAAGCCCATCACACGTACATCGCAGACAGAGGAGCAGCAGGTCAACCGTATCTGACGATCGAGCTGAGCTGCAGAGGCGATCACCATGCCGCCTCGCCGCCCCCCCTCGGTGGTCGCGGCCACCGCCACGGTCCTCCTCGTCGTCGTCGTGCTCCTCGTCGGCGCCACCGACGCCGAGCGGGTCCGCCGTGGTAAGGGCCGCGGCCTGGCGGCCGGCTTCCTGGCCCCGCACAACGCCGCGCGCCGCGCGGTGGGGCTGCGCCCGCTGGCGTGGGACGAGCGGCTCGCCGCGTACGCGCGCCGGTACGCGGCGGCGCGGAGCGGCGACTGCGCGCTGGTGCACTCGCACGGGCCCTTCGGCGAGAACCTCTTCCGCGGCAGCGGCGGCGCCGGGTGGCGGCCCGCGGACGTCGTCGGCGCCTGGGTCCGGGAGCGCGACCTGTACGACGCCCGCTCCGACACCTGCCGCGGCGGCCGCGACGCGTGCGGGCACTACACGCAGGTCGTGTGGCGCCGCACCACCGCCGTGGGCTGCGCGCTGGTGCCCTGCGGCGGCGGGCGCGGCACGTTCGGCATCTGCACCTACAATCCGCCTGGCAACTACGTGGGCATGAGGCCCTACTCATGAAAACTCAAACTGCGATACGATACTATACGTTCCACACGCAAATAAGTTCGTACACTTGCTCGGTTGGCGTTCATTTATTTACGTCTGCCATGCATGGTTACACCCTTCCTTCCCCTGATATGTAAGCTTGATCATTCTTTCAGATGGTAAATGGACAATAAAATGTGGTTTTTGTTACGTCTGCGTCGCGAGCAATAGCCCCTATCTTCTTCTTGCACCTCTTCTCCCTCCTCTTGATCTGTTTTGAATTATTTGATGTTGTTTAGTTTAATTTTAAACTAATCAACATAAAAAATCGAAACGGAGGAAGTATCGTGCAAAAACTGAACTATTTTAATTTTAGACACCAAATACTAAGCTGTCTTCTACCAACCCTGCAAATACACCTTCCAAATGCTCTTATTAATTCCATCCGACAGCAGGCACTCGTACCCAAGCACCAACTCCAGAGGAACGTCAAATTTGTCACACTCGTGTCCTGTGCAGGTGCAGCTAGGGCAGGGCGCGACACCAAAAAGTCTTCATGAACTCCCTTTTGTTCCGGCGCATATTGGGCGGCGTTCATGGTAGACAGTGATTGGCACGTTGATCATCAGTTGGTACTAGTACCAAACCGAGACCTTCCAACCATGATCACGCTGCGTTCTCAATAATATATAGTACTACAGAATTAGAGGTTTCGATGCAATGGTAACGGTATGATCACACTGCTGCATCTTCGTATTGAATAGGTTTGGGAGTAGTGCATGTTTAGCTCTTATGAAACAAAACGAATTAGAGGTTTCGATGCAACTGTAACGTTCAAATTACCTGAAAACAGGGTCTGGTGCGGTTTTTGTGTCCCCGTAATGGCTACCTATTTTACCTCAGACTGTAACTGCCAACAAGATTGCAAACGCTGAACTTATCAGTTGCCGAACGAGTTTGAAATAAATAAAAAAAGTCTGACAAGTCAGATGATATATACAGTACAAATTAGACAAAGAAAGACATGTTATATTTGCTGTTTTTGTGCTTCTATATAAGACCGTTGTAACTGGAGCTACAATACAACTGTCCCAAGCAATAAAGCCGCTTGGTGGACGCTTTGGTTCAGTGAAAGGCCTGTCACTGTTTCGACAACAGGGTTGAGTTGTAAAGATGGACTTTTGATGAACAACACAGTGGCTCCATCGAGCTATAATAGGTCATCGGCTCATCATGATCTACGCCGCAGATAAATGACGCCCTTAAAAGTTTCCAAAAAATTCAGAACGGAGGGAGTATCAATCATCCAGCTGCTAATTTTAATTCCACCGGAGGCACATTTAGGTAGACCTTCCAGAGCCATATCGTCGTGTGTCACAATGATTATCGAACATGGCGCATGTCTCCCCAACAACATGTCAACAAATTACGCTCTTTCCCCTCGCCTCCTCTTGATTCCTCCATGTATTTATATGAAGCCGTGAGCCAGTGGCAGTGGCAGTACGAACCAAAGGTCAGCACCGCTCCCCCATGGCCTCCTCCTCGGGTTGTCGCCGAGCTCACATCACCGTTGCCATCCTCTTCGGCATCGCGGTCCTCTTCGCCGGCAACGCCGCCGTCGTGGACGCTTCCCCCGTCGGCAGCTACGGCGGCTTCAGGTACCAGTTCGTGGCGCTGCAGAACGCGGCGCGCGCGTCGATGGGGCTGCCGCCGCTGAGGTGGGACGAGCGCGTGGCCTCGTACGCGCGGTCGTACGCCGAGTCCCGGCGCGGCGACTGCGCGCTGGTGCACTCGTCGGGGCCCTACGGCGAGAACCTCTTCTGGGGCAGCGGCACCGGGTGGGCGCCGGCGCAGGCCGTGGGCGCGTGGCTGTCGGAGCGCCCGCGCTACAACTACTGGAGCAACAGCTGCTACGGCGGCATGTGCGGGCACTACACGCAGATCATGTGGCGCAACACCCGCCGGGTGGGCTGCGCCATGGTCACCTGCTACAACGGCAGGGGCACCTTCATCACCTGCAACTACGACCCGCCCGGCAACTACGTCGGCGTGCGCCCATACTGACCGGCCGGTCACCGGCGATCATCCACCTCTGACCTCTTGGCTGTTGCAGCGCTGTCCACATTCGCCGCTCCTTTACAGGCTCACAGCTAAGCTAGCTGGCAAGATGTCTTCACTCATCACTGTCTCTTTCTACCAAATATTCCAATTAATTCATTGTCACATGGAGATGTTACGAAAGTGTACAAAATGCATAGTTGTCACTACTCTTGCTACATCTCCTGCTGCTTCCTTTTTCTCCTGTCAAGATACACTGTATCGTGAGTTTATTGGTAGGACCAGACCAGGGAAACTGCAATAAAAGTGAGGTAATTGACCGCTTCTTCTGTAAACTGTCCAGCAATGCAAAATGAGGTGCTATTTTTTTTCTCCTTCTTTGACACAGCATTTCAGCTGTGCCGGCCGTCGAAGCGAGCACCTTGTATGCAGACATGCAGTTGCAAAAGCGACCCTTGCGTTTGATGCTGTTACCAGAATGGCAGCATTTGAAACGATAAGCCGTTAAGATCACCTTTCTCGCGTGTGGCTTTTGCCCTTTGGGTGTTGATTCCTTCGGTTGCTGCAGCCAGCAGCGGATTCCTGGTTGCTCTGGGTCGGTTGGTTGGCTGGCGAAGCATTGCAGAGCTGTCAAGAGGAGGAAACGACTAACGAATGAGCTGTTAAAAATGAGGCTGCGCTGAGCTTATGTAAAGGCGCGTGCGTGTGTCTGGATGGGGAAGACGGTCAGCACAGCAGCTCGCGCAGAGGAGACGATCCTGGGCCTCATCCCTCTGCTACCGCTGTGAGCTTTCTCTGTGACTACTGGAAGCCGATGCGATCATGGGACGCCAAGCCACCGAACTGTCTTCAATGAAATCTCCTCTAAAACTCGGCGGCGGCGGCGGCGTGTGGGTTGAAGCCTCGCGCATTCATCGATGGATCCATCGCCATGGCCGCCGATTGGCACCGTCTCGAATCCAATCTGTTGACATATGTGAGTTTAGTAGTACGTATATAGGCAATCTCATTGTGCAAACTATCTGTTTCGTTGTCTAACTAGTTACTCACTCCGTTTTAAATTATTTGACGGTGTTTGTTTAAATGCATAAGATTCAACAAGACACCTGCTGCAGACAGCTGATGTGTACACGGTCGGAGATGAGCTTAGCATGACCACGAGCCGCGGCGGTGTTATAACTGCGGCACCCACGTGTTAGGTTGCTGCCACGATTTATTTCCTCTGTTTCTGATCTTCTTGCTCCAGCTGGTGGAGGACGATGCGATGGCTGCCATATTGAAGGGACGCACGCATGCTGCGTTGCAGATTGCAGGGCACGGGTCCAAGATCACAAGAAGCGGTCAGTTGGACCTTGGAGCGGCTCCGTTCGATACAGGATCATTTGATTCCAAATGCGGCCAAGCGGAGCGTCGATTTGAGCTCGTAGCTGTTCTCTTGACAAGAGCTGAAAGCCTGAAAAACGCATAGGCACAGCGAAACTTGCCAAGTGAGAGGGACACATAAAACATGCCCTTTCTCTTCGCGCGTAGCTGAGAGCCTGACCACCAAGCTCCACCCGTCTCTCAGATGGAGTGTTTTTCTACTACGTACAATCCTACTGAGCGCTGCTGACATGGGTAACACGACGACAAGACCTCCGGGATTAGCTGTCCCGGCGACTATGCTGCCAAGAATCTGGACTCGTATCGTGTGCGGTGAACTCATCCGTGATCGGATCATCGGAATAGTTAAAAAGTTCGCGTCAGTCTGGGAGATCGAAGCAGTCTGGGGAGCGCACCTATTCCCCACACGGCCTGGTTCCCTCTCCCTTACTCCTCCATCATTCAGGCCCAAATGGAATGGAAACCACAGCCCAGATCAGTGGTATCAGTTCGGACCTGGCCCAGTAGAACAAAAAAAACTTCTTGTGCGCGGAGGGTAGGAGTATTCTTCACCGTGCACCGGCCGGTGGTCCTCGGCCGTGCCGGTTCGGATGCTTCCGCAGTTAACGAGCTGGCGTGATGGTCGTAGGCAGCACGGCGCAACGTGAATATTTCTTTCGCCACGACGCCGGAGCCGTCCCGTGAAAAGGACGGGGGACCGGTCGAAAGTGGCCGAGACGGCATGGGGACTCGCATCGCATGCGCGCCGGGCCAATCCCGTCTCGCGTCGCGGCGACCGTCAGTTGCGGGCGTCACATGAGCGCCGGACCCACGCGCGCAGAGCGACGCCCCGGTCGGGCCCGCCGTCGTCCGCCTTGTAGAGAGACTCTCGTCTCGTGACCACGGAACCATCTGGAACGGGCATGGCGTCAAGGCTCACGGTACGCATCGTCTTAGAAAAAACGTTGCCCTTCCATTTTCGAGTTAAATCTTGTGCACGACCGGCATTAGCACCCGTAAACAAAGGGGGAATAGCCTGACGATTGGAGTTGCGCCAACTCGATACGACAAAACGCGCGCGAATATCGAGCTAGCTATTGCCACTCACGGGTGCCCAAGACAAGCGAATGAGTGATCGCTCATTGGCCGTGTGCTTCGTGGTTAAATGATCCTTCCTCCCGAGCCCCAACTGCCGTCCGCCACGCCGCGCCGCTCAGCGTCAGCGAGACGAGGAAATCGAACGGAAACCATGAGGCCACTCCTGCTCCTCCTCTGCTCCCCCCTCGTCACCCACCTGGTTCTGCTGCTGCTGCTCACGATCCCAGCAGCAGCAGCAGCAGCTCACTCCTCCCCGAGCCCGACGCCGCCGTCGTACGCGCGCAATGCGACGGTGTACGACGTCTCGGCGGCGCTGTGCCCGGGATGCGGCGCGTGGGCCGAGCCGCTGGAGTTCCTCTACTACCACAACCTGGTGCGGCTGGCGCGCTGGGAGCCGCCGCTGGCGTGGTCGCCGCGGCTGGAGTCGTACGCGCGGTGGTGGGCGGCGCGGCGGCGCCCCGACTGCGCGCTGCGGCACTCGTTCCCGGAGGGGCAGTTCGCGCTCGGGGAGAACATCTTCTGGGGCGGCGGCGCCGGCGGGGCGTGGCGGCCCGGGGACGCCGTCCAGGACTGGGCCGCCGAGGGCGTGGACTACTCGTACGCCGCCAACGCGTGCGCCGCGGGGAGGGAGTGCGGGCACTACACGCAGATCGTGTGGCGCGCCACGACCTCCGTCGGGTGCGCCCGGACCGTGTGCGACGGCGGCGGCGGCGTCTTCATGACCTGCAACTATTACCCGCCGGGCAACGTCGTCGGCGA
This sequence comes from Neostapfia colusana, assembly GCA_030760725.1. Classification (NCBI taxonomy): domain Eukaryota; kingdom Viridiplantae; phylum Streptophyta; class Magnoliopsida; order Poales; family Poaceae; genus Neostapfia; species Neostapfia colusana. Next base: position 922,003 of record JASWHV010000003.1, on the reverse strand, counting down.
GAGGCCATACTAGCAAGGTTATTATTATGTGCAGTCAAGATTATAATTGTGTCTCCGTAAAATTATTGTCTGTGATTTGATGAAAATATGTTGGACTGCATTTGGCCCGTAGCTTCAGGCCCATGCTCGTCAAGTCTCACGAATTCGGCGTCAAGAACTGAAAAGTCTGTATTTCGTGGCAGGGAATTAATTAAATTCCAAAAAAAGGATAATAAATAAATCAAAGAGTATTTCAAATACGAGGAGATATATATTTGATTCGTAATGTCATGCCATGAACAAAACAGACAAGGACAGGCACGAGCTCGTCACTCTCACACGGCATACGTTTATATATATCCCTGCATCTAACAGAACTCCCAACAACAAATAAGTAGCTACGGTACGGCGTGAACAAAAATGCAAAACCGCCAAAATATGATTCGCTGCTAGGAACTCTGTATGGTATGGCACCATGCATGTTCACGAAAGCCGTGCATGAAGAAGGGATCAGAAGGGCTTCTGCCCCTCGAGGTCGCCCTGCGGCTCGTAGTGGCAGGTCATGAGCGTCGCGCCGGAGTCGCAGTCGACGACGGCGCAGCCGAGCTCCTTGGTCCCCTGCCACACCACCTGCTTGTAGTGGCCGCACTCCTTGCCCTCCGCGCACGAGTTGGAGCCGTAGTCGTAGTTGTCCTTCTCCGCCGCCCACGCCGCCACCGCGTCGCTCGGCAGCCAGGTGGTGCCCGGGTAGCCCAGGAACACGTTGACGCCCGGCGCCGGCGAGGCCGACCCGCAGTCGGGCTTGTACCGCTTCGCCCACTGCTCGGCCCTGTCGGCCAGCTCCTGGGTGTACTTGAGCGGCCGCTGGAACATGCACGCGCGGATGTGCGCGTGCTCCACGGCGAAGTCCTGCGCCGGGGAGGTCTGGAGCAGGCGGCGAGGCACGGCCAGCGAGCCGGAAGAGCACGACAGGAGCAGCACGCCCACCAGGAGGAGGAGCCTGCTAGTCCTTGAGGTGCACTCCATGATGCTTAAGATCAACCACTGTTTTTTTCCCGAGCTCTAGTTACTGTAATTAATCTTCAGCGCTAGAGCTATGCTATAGCCTAGCTAGCTAGCAGTGCAAGATGGAACGAGATCGATGCCTACTGGTCCTTATATATACATGCGAGCCTCGCCGACAATCAGGAAACACGTCAGCAGAGAACTTACCATTAATTACCATTCAGTAGCAGCTAGATTATAACAATAATCTGCTGGTTGATCTACGATTTACATCGAGGGCCAATGTTGAACCGACGAAAGAATCATATCATGTGATCCTGCACGTACATTGAGGCGAGGGCGCCACTGCCATGCCACGCCCACGACTCGTGATCGAGGCAGGACGCCGTGCCCTCGTTTGACTTGCGATTTAATTTCATAACCCTGCTGCTGCTGCTGGGCAGTGTACGTACGTACGTACGAGAACATTCTTAATTATTTCCTTCGTCGTCTCCATTGGCCGGTTTGACACACCTTCGGCAAATCCATGGAGTCGGGCCAGAGGATGCACGCCAAGGAAGGAGTCTCTCTCTGAGTCGTCTGCAGCTCAAAGTAAACGCCTGGAAAAAAGTTGCGATCGATTTGTTCGGTGTCAGTGCAGTTTAACATGGGTTTTGCGCAGATTGAAGCATGCGTTGACGTGAGGACACATGCCTTCTCATGTGGCTCTCTGCGAGCCTGACCGCATCTAAGATCTTGGGATTAGTCAGTCGGTGCATGCTGCGCCGAAGCTTCCTTTGCTGCAGTTCTAATGTCACAGGTTGATCTAGGGATTAATTAAATAAATTAAGGTCTGCAAAGTACTCCGCCGACCTCCACTGCCAACGAGCAGACGAAAAGAACCTTCTTTCCTGCCATCTCTTTTCCGACCCCCTCCAAATTGCTGGAAAAAAACGAACTTGGGGAGGTGTATTTTTTGTGTCGCAAGAGCTGCAGCGTTTTTTATTTACTGACCGATAATATATACTCTTTTTGTTCTAAAATAAATAACGTTTAGATCAGCTAATTGAACTGAGGGAGTAGTCTCCAACAAGCAATATGGCTGAAGTGACTTGAAAACGTTGCCTAGTGTGCCCACTGATCTGGCCATAGTGGCTGCATGACTTGCAGCCATGACCAACTTGCTCATGCATGCCGCCATTCTAACCTTGACTGAACCAAAAAAAACAAACAGACTCGACAGAACGGAAAACAATAGAGACTGAAAACTAACACGAGAGACAGAAATCAAGCCATGGCCATCCCTATGTCTCCTTCCTCGGCGTCGCTGCCATAGCCTCGCCCTCTCCGGCGCCCGCCACCTTGCGACCTGACATCGTGTCCCAGCGTCCCCTCTCTCCCACCCCCTCCCGCACCACCATTAATTGGCGGCCGACGGCGCTCCGTCGCCTTGTCGTGCCGCCCCAGCATCCACCCACCGCCCTGTGCCCACCTCCTGTCGATATCTGATCTGGTCGGCTCCGACACCCCCGCCACCTCAACGGCCCGCGCGCGCCCGCTGCATTTTTGGTGTCCGGGGAAGAGCGACCGAGAGAGGAAGAAACCAGCCATGCATGGTCGTCCGATTGATTGGTGCGCGAGCGTAAAACTCGAAAGGGGACCTACTTTTTTCGTGACGTTTCGGCCACGAGTTGACCGAAATCCTTTCGATTTGCAGCTTGGGCACATGATGAAACTCACATACGTAAATATCGGGCCTCCGAATCGCTCCATGATCAGGAGGAAAAAAAAACAAAGCCCACCTGTTCTGTTTCTCTCCTCTGTCTCGTTTTTCTGAAGAAAAAATAACGTTATCTTTTCTAGGTAAAAGAAAATTTCAAACTTTTGGCACGTAATGGACTTGCCAAGAGAAGAAATTCCTGAGTTTCGAAGCGTATCGACCAATTTTTCTTCACGATTTGGATGTTACTGGTCCGATATGTAAGTGGGGAGGCAAGTAAATAGATGTACGCCTGTTTATTTTGGAGATACTATTAATTGTTAGGGGTTGGAGATACGCCTGCTTCAAATAGCCATCTTTCCGTTGCCAGTAATTAAACACTCCTAACATCCTGTCCAACTCAAGTAAATAAATAAATAGATCAACATTATTGCAGTTATCAAAGGTTTTTTATTGGGAAAAAAATGAAATTTATCGAGCAATTGCACGCATAGTGCCGTTTCCTATTCTAAAAAAAAACGTCCCCAGTCTAAAGAAAATTTATTGGCAGCACTTAACACACACCCTTAGGACAAGCTCCATCTCCATGCATAAATATGACCTTAGCTCGCTACTAGATGGTCATTCCTCTTCACAGTTGCAGATCTAGCTATAGATCAGCAGATCACTCTCACGTACCGTCGTTATGGCGAAACTTAACGGCATCTTCCTCGCCATTGCGCTCCTGTCCCTGCTATGCAACACCCTCCAAGCCCAAGGTACTCGTCATCTAACGGCGGCTCGATCAGACTTGGATTTCTCGAGATCTGATTAATTAGTTAATTAATTATTAAGGGTCGCAACCTGTTGGGTGTGGACGTGACGATTTTTCAAGCAGGTCGTCGGAGCGTCGCCGGAGAGGACGCCGCGATGGAGTGGCGGCCGTTGGTGAACGCGACGGCGGCGGCGCAGCAGGTGGTGCACCCCAACGCGGTCACGCTCAGGTACTGCGACAGGTGCACCTGTTGCAACCCGTTGATCTGCCAGACCTTCAACTGCTGCTTGGAGAGTGTTTGCGGGCGCGATGCATCGACCGGCCTGCCGAACAAGAGCCAGTGCAACACTAGGACAGTCAAATGTAGCTGCAGCGCCGACTCTTGTAACTAACACGCATGTACCATCGTGTCTGATCCAGCACAAGATTTGGAGATCAAAAGGACAAATAAGAAATGAAATAGATAAAATAATTCTTGCATCAGTCACAGCCAGATAATGTCGCATAAATGAAATTCATGAAAATGTTTTAGGTGTATCTGAAATATCATAAGATTTTATATGTTTTTGAAAGACCGTATAAGATTTGATTTGAACCGTTCGATGTTAGGCACACAAATCGTCGATTTCTCTAAAAGCAACCGTTGATCTTCTGTCCCCGCGTGATTAGAGAACCGCCAATGTGGGTTGGTTGCCCCGATCTGCTGTTGGTTGTACATCCAGCGCTTCTTGAAATAAAATGAATTTATATGGTCAGGAAAATATTGTAAAAAATACGGGCATGTCATGACTCATGATATTAAATCCAGTGCTGCCATGTGATTTTCATACGTAAAAAAATTGTACGTAAATTTTATCTTGTCACCTTTTCAATAACCTTGCTTAGCAGGAAAAGGTAAAACGAGAACTAGTGGTTACCCGTTAAATCAGTTTAATAACCCTGGAAAAGAAACAGAGATAAACATTCCTGAACTTTCTCTAAATATAGTCAATATGTGTCCGAGAACAGAGGTGGAACTCTAAAAGAGACGCCCCAAATTCCTCTCATGACAGGAGCCGGCTCTCCCTCTTTGGCCTAGCTTGTGAGGATGATCGACAGAGAGCAGAATTACAGTACATTATTGGCCTAGAACTAGGTACAGGTTTCTGCCAGATAGGATTTGTGCATTGCGTACATCAGAGCAGGAGATCGACCAGGAAATGGGCAAGTACAGCGACGGGAAGGACACCGATGTCGGCCTCAGCTACCCGCTGGTGGCGGTGTGCATCGACAAGGACAAGAACAGCCAGAACGCGCTCAAGTACGCCACCGAGACGCACGTCCACAGGGGCCAAACCATTGTCCTCGTTCATGTGAACACCAAGGGAAACTCAGGCGAGCATCCGTGCCATGCATGACCCGATCGAGCAGCGTTTTGTCTTGCTCAGCTTCTGTGTCTCTGACGCTTGCTTGGTTGCAGGAGGGGTGGAGGACGCGGCCGGGTACAAGCAGCCGACGGACCCGCAGATGAAGGACCTCTTCCTCCCCTTCCGCTGCTTCTGCACGCGCAAAGATGTACGCACACGTCGCATCGTACCTAACGTCTCGTTGCACGCAGCATGTGAAACTGACACGCGCTCTGGTGGGTGGTATAATCTATCATGCGTACACGTACAGATCCAGTGCAAAGACGTGGTCCTCGACGACCACGACGTGGCGAAGTCGATCGTCGAGTTCGCCGCGCACGCCGCCATCGAGAAGCTCGTCGTCGGCGCCACGGCAAGGGGTGGCTTCGTCAGGTGAGCGCGCTGGCCGTCGCTCTCTGTTCCTCTCTACGTACGGCTCCAGCGTTACGCTCAGCTGCATTTGCTGTGTCTCTGAACGGGAAATAAAGAGCCCCGTCCCCCTGTACGTTTTGGTGTGTGAAAGGTTCAAGGCGGACATCTCCAGCAGCATCTCCAAGACGGCGCCCGACTTCTGCACCGTGTACGTCGTCACCAAGGGCGGCAAGGTATCGTCAATGAAGCAGGCCATCCGACAGGCGCCGGCCGTTTCGCCACTCCGGACCATGATCCAGGGCCCCAAGCCCGAGCAAGTGTCGACCCAGAAATGGACGCCGCCACCTCCCGCCGCGAGAGGTTCGTACTACAAATGCCACGTCACATACTAACATTATCGAGCCCGATAGTTAACCATGTCGAATATTCCTGTTCCTTGATCGAACGTGTCTCAGGTGATGTTGCCGGGACACATAATTTCCAAGAAAATCACATCACGTAAGCTCCACTACATCAACGCGTGCGACGAATGAGCTAGGAAGAGCATGATGAGCTGACCTTGATCGTTCTGTGTGCATGGACAGGTCGCCGTTCGCAAGGACGGGTCTGGGCGCGGGGTCGGCTCGGAAGCCTTACCCGGATTTCTCGCTGCCCGAGTCATCGGACATATCGTTCATCGGCGGGGCTCCCGGCGCCGGCGGGCGCATGTGCATGGAGCGGTACCTGCCATGCCCGCCGCGGCTGTCGAACGGGTCGGATAGCCTCGAGCAGCAGCAGCAGCACAGCTTCGAGGCGTCGCGCACCCCCGGCGCGTGGGGCGACTCCTTCGGCAACGACAGCGCGTCCCACTCCCAGGCTAGCACCAGCTCCTGGTCCTCCCAACCTACGGTACGTTTTCTTCGATCATATAACCAAAAAGGAAACAGTTTCGAGACGAGGCAACCGTGCGATCAAACGGCGCGATGCAGGAGGACATGGAGGCTGAGATGAAGCGGCTGCGGCTGGAGCTGAAGCAGACCATGGACATGTACAGCACGGCGTGCAAGGAGGCGCTCACTGCGAAACAGAAGGCGATGGAGCTGCAGCGGTGGAAGGTGGAGGAGGAGCAGCGCACGCAGGAGTCGCGCTTCACAGAGGAGTCGGCCATGGCGCTCATCGAGCAGGAGAAGGCCAAGGCGCGGGCGGCCATCGAGGCGGCCGAGGCGGCGCAACGCCTGGCGGATTTCGAGGCGCAGAAGCGTATCAGCGCGGAGATGAAGGCGATCAAGGAGGCGGAGGAGCGGATCCGGTCCATGGGGGCGCGCGAGGGCGCCGTCAGGTACCGCAGGTACACCATCGAGGAGATCGAGATCGGCACCGACCACTTCAACGACGCCCGCAAGGTCGGCGAGGGCGGCTACGGCCCCGTCTACAAGGGTTACCTGGACCACACCCCGGTGGCCATCAAGGTGCTCCGTCCCGACGCCGCGCAGGGGCGATCGCAGTTCCAGCAGGAGGTGGAGGTGCTCAGCTGCATCCGCCATCCCAACATGGTGCTCCTCCTCGGCGCCTGCCCCGAGTACGGCTGCCTCGTGTACGAGTACATGGCGAACGGCAGCCTCGACGACTGCCTGTTCCGGCGCGGCGGGGGCGGGCTGGTGATCCCGTGGCAGCACCGGTTCCGCATCGCGGCGGAGATCGCGACGGGCCTGCTGTTCCTGCACCAGACTAAGCCCGAGCCGCTGGTGCACCGCGACCTCAAGCCCGGCAACATCCTCCTGGACCGCAACTACGTGAGCAAGATCAGCGACGTCGGGCTCGCGATGCTGGTGCCGCCGTCCGTCGCCGACTCCGTGACGCAGTGCCACATGACGTCCGCCGCGGGAACCTTCTGCTACATCGACCCGGAGTACCAGCAGACGGGCATGCTCGGCGTGAAGTCGGACGTCTACTCGCTGGGGGTCATGCTGCTGCAGATCGTCACGGCGCGGCCGCCCATGGGGCTGACGCACCACGTCGCGCGGGCCCTGGAGCACGGCACGATGGCCGAGCTGCTCGACCCGGCCGTCCACGACTGGCCCGTCGAGGAGGCCGTCCGTTTCGCCGAGGTGTCCCTGCGGTGCTGCGAGCTCCGGCGCAAGGACCGCCCCGACCTCGCCACCGTCGTGCTCCCCGAGCTCAACCGGCTCCGCGCGCTCGGCGAGGACAACATGCAGTTCTGCAACAACATGAGCGGCCAGGGCCACGGGGGCAGCGGCATGCACAGCTCGCCCTTCTACAGCAACTCTTCCTACTCGCAGCCACGACACGTACGTAAGACCGTCTCCGGCCGTCTTTATTACGTACTCTCTCCATGCGAAACGACTCCCTCCAATGCTACGTTCCGCGGTGCTTGTTGCCTCGCTGACCAAATTCAGCACGCAGGATGCATCGAGTGATCCGATGCTAGGGAGGCCGCAGTACAGCTCGAACTCGAACCAGTCCGCCATGCCCGGAAGGAGGTCCAACAACAACTAAGCAATCGTATCACGTGGAACCGGCCAGTCGTCGCCAACAAGGAGCGGCCGGTGCGTCAAACAGATAGATCATCAGTACTGCTGCTGCTGCTGCAATGAATCTTCTCCTCGTCGTAATAGGTAGTAGTTAATAATGCTGTTAAGTGATGCAAATGGCAGAATCAGACAAAGATGCTGATGGCGCGCTCTTAGTCGCTGTAACTTGTAACCGTGTAGTACGTAGTATGTAACCACTTTCGACTCCTGTTCTGTCGTAAAACAGCCCGAATTTCAAGGGCGAATTGGACACCGATTGTTCCTCCCGAAAGGTGATTCTGATATTCGCAGTTGCAAAAACGTAAACGAAGTTGATCCTGATATGCACCGACGACGTTCGCCGGGCTGCGCACGGCCGGCAGCAGGTTCGACGTGAGGTCGGCAGAAGCGAGGAAGGCGCAGGTTGTCCCACCGCGCCGGCCGGCACGCTGCCGGCCAGTTGCCCGGTAATATTAATCCACGCCGGGTAGCGACCGCCGGCCTCACGCCTCGGCAGCTCGCGGTGCTGGGAGGACGCACGCACGCACGCACGCACGCACGGGACACCTCGCCGCGTGAGAGACGCGACACATGTTTCGTAGTACGTAGCATGGTTCTGTGGTCTCGCGTCCTCCGCCAGCAGCGAGCGAGGAGATCCTACAGCTAGCTACGGAGGATGACCTCTGCGAGCCACGCCGTGGGCCGTGGCCTCTGCAGCTGCTCTTGTTTTTATCAGTAAATAAAGCTGCCAGCTCACCTAAACGCTGGAGAGGGATTATTAATGCCCCTCGGCTGCTGCCCCTGCTGCTGCAAAACGAATCTACGACGTGCGTGACACAAGACGTACCACCTTTCACGGGTATGTCTGTTGCGGACGCAATATCGGCTTCTGTATTGAATGCCCGGTGCGAAGCATGCCACTGGACCACGTAGTTCCTCCGTTTGGGATTAGTTGAGGTTGACTAGTTCAATTTTAAACTAATCAGCGTCAAATATTTTAAAACAGAGTGAATATGTATTTAATTCAGTATGTAGTTAACTGGTACAAAGGGTTGGTGATACTATCGTAATTATTTCACCATGCACTAGACCGCACCATCCAACGGTTCGTGATGCAGAAAAGAAAAACGAACGCCTGACATGAGAAGGGCGTGCCTCCGTTCACTTTGCTAGGAAGCATTCATTCACACTCACAGGATCCCCTCTAGGCCCGCCTGCCAGTACAGAATGGGCTTACTCTCCATTCTCACGTGCCCTCGGAACCCATCAACTCCATTTCCTACGTGCCTCCCCTTTGGCTGGCATATAAATATATTCACTTGGTTTTAAACTATTATTATTAGGATACGGATTTTAGTTTTAAAATAAATAATCTCTCTGTTCTGAAATAATTGACGTTTAGTACAACTAATTTAGTTCAAGTTAAATTAGGTTTTTTTGTCCTAAACATCATTTATTTTGGAACGGATGGAGTAATACTCTTTTTAAGCCGTTTGAAAAAAAGTACTCGAATGGAGTATGATAATAGTAGTATCCATTTCCAAGCAACAGTCTCTCTTTCTCGCTCTCCCCGACCAGGGCAGGGGACCTTTCCCTTTCCCTTCCCCTGCTTTCTCGCTGTCTCCCCTGCTCTGCTCCTCTTCTAGTACCTCGTTTGCTTCCTTTTACTGCGAAAGAATTAGGATGACACGCTAAACAAAACCTAAAAATGACTCAAACCCGTGCGTGCAAGGCTGTGCTCCTCGCAGGCCTAAGAGAAGCAAACGGGAACAGCGAAAGGAGAAAACAAATGGCATGGAGTCAGGGGCGTTTCCCTGCCTGGCCTCAGCCATCCGTTCTTGCGTATTGCGAAGAAGAATAAAGCGAGAGAGCGAGCAATTCACCAAAACAACCAGAGAGAGAAAAAAAGAGCTGATTTTGTTCTCGTTTCCAAGATTTGATTCATTCTTTTCTTCCTTTATTTACCTCTTTCAAAAAATGAAGGATTTGATCCGCCCATCCAGCGTTTGGGTTACAAAGTCCAAGAAGGCAGCACGCGGAGAATTTTGCTGTTGTCGTCATCTTCTCCACCATGACGAGATTGATGGATCACCACCACCAGCTACTGCCAATCCAACGAGTGACGGTGCGAATGACAAGAAAACTGTTTTCTTAACAACCCGTATTATATGATTGATTCTCAATTGGAACAACATGAACATTGGAAGAAGAAGAAGAAGAAAAAGTGCTAAGAAGAGAAGTTGGTAATTCCTGGACGGAGAAAGAGAAACAGCAACAACAATGGATGTTGGTGATTGCTTTTAATTTGGTGGTGGTGGCTTCAATTCCCAAAATGGTCATAGGAACAACATCCCTAGATCCCACTTCTCATTGCCAGCCAACCAATCAGGCGACCATCCACCCGTGTCCGAGTCGGATCAATCAATCGGACTTTCGGATTTATGGCGAGTCGTCATGACTGCGGCTCGGCGACGAACGGGTGCTGCAGCAGGCGCGTCGCGGACGGACGCCGCGCCGGGTTCTTCTGGAGGCAGAGGCTGATGAAGTTCTTGAATTCCGGCGAGGCCGTGGGCGGCGGCTGCGGCGAGTCAGAGTAGCAAATCGCGCACATGAGGGCGGCCCAGTCCCCCTGCTTGCCGAGGTTCTCCCCGAGGGGGAACCGGCCAAGGTAGAACTCGAGGATGCTGAGGCCGAAGCTCCAGATGTCGCCGGCGTACCCGTCGTAGGCGCCGTCGTTGAGGTCCGTGTTGATGCGCTCGGGGCTCATGTACGCGATGGTGCCGACGGAGGAGTTGCAGGGGTCCATGGTCTGGTTCAGGATGCGGCCGACGCCGAAGTCGGCGATCTTGACGCGGCGGGCGGAGTCGATGAGGAGGTTGGAGGGCTTGATGTCGCGGTGCACGATGTGGCGCCGGTGGAGGTAGGCGATGCCGGAGAGCACCTGGCGCGCGACGTGGGCCAGGAAGTGCTCGCCGGCGATGCGGTGGCCCTCGAGCGAGCCGCCGTCCATGTACTCGAGCAGGATCTGGAGCTCGCCGGCCTGCTCGTACATGCCGTGGCAGCGCACGATGGCGGGGTGCTCCGCGGTGCGGAGGATGGCGATCTCGCGCGTGATCTGCCTTCGCACGGCGTCGTCGTGGTTGCCGTAGAGCACCTTGAGCGCGTAGGCGCGGCCCGTGGGGCGGTGGCGCACCATCCACACCGTCCCGCCGGCGCCGCTACCGATGCGGCGCACGCGCTCCAGCTCCGACAGCGGCGGCGGGGCCGGCGGCGCGGAACCAGCCGAGGTCGGCGGGGCCGGCGCGCCGAGCGGCGCGGGGCCCGACATCGACCCCGACGATGACGTGGACGACGGTGCGGAGGACGGCGGGAGCGGCAGCGGCAGCGGGACGGCGAGAGAGGTCAGGTCCCGCTGCGGCAGGGGCAGCGTGAGATCCGGGCGCCGACGCGCCCGCCCTGGCGTGCCTGGCTGCTGCAGCGCCCGTGGGTTCGGTGGGCCGCCCGGACGCATCGCGCCCTCTCTCTGTCGTGAGCGGTGCCGGCGGCTTGGTGTCCGTGCGCGTGCTGGCGTCGCCTGGGAGTGGGGAGGAAGCGTCGAAGCGATGCGAAGGAGAGGTTGGGGTCAGGGGGTGGGGCAGGGGAGGAGGAACGGAGAGAGGCGAGCGTTTTTTATAGCCGAGAGATGACCCAAGGAACGGCCCGGACCGGAGCTTCGAAGTAGTTTCCCTGTTTCTCAGCAATGGGTGATGCGGGTTTCATTGGTCCGTTCCCCGTTCTTGAGGGTAACCGTTTCATCAATTCAGTTTCAACTTACCCAGCTTGTCAAAAAACGATCTTGCAAGAGCCAATACAATTGTACAGGGTGCGTTTCGCTACTCAAATTTATTCGTCAAAAAATTTGATCGAACCGGTTTTGATAATGTTTCACAATAAGATTGTACTCTTTTATTATTGAATTATTATCCCTGGAACAAGAATTTAGTTTAAAAATAAATTAGTTATTTTTCTAACAACAATAATTTAAGAACTAGAGTTGTTATATTAACGACAATAAATTATGGGAAAAAAGAGTAAACATTTTAACGCACACTTTATTTGAAAGAATAACCACGCACGCCAAATGATCACTTTGTGGTCAACACCTACAGTAATAACCCACGTGAGCAGATTTCATGGTCGATTCTAACAACACTAAAATAACTGAACTGCTCTTGTCGGATTTTATTTATTGACTTTAGAACAACTGATGAGTTTTTAGTTCTTCCAACACTAGCAAAAAAAAGTTTGGGGAGAGTATAACTGATAACCGCTTTCCCAGTCGAGAGAAAACGGTTTGGTCGAGATGCATACGTTACTAAATAGGATTATAATTTAGACGTTTCAAAAGTAAAATACGTTACTAAGCAAAATGATCGCTTTCTTGTTCAATACCCCACGTGATGAGCCACAAGGGCAAATTCCATGGCCAATTCCAAAAAGCATCGGTTATAACTGAAATACTCTCTCAAGATTTTATTTTGTTGACCATCGATGAACTGAGTTTAGTTCTTTCAACACAAAAAAAAGTTCAAAGCGAGTAACTGGTAACTATAACAAACTTCCCCAGTTGAGAGCAGATAGTATATTCAAAACATAAACACTACTAAATAGGACTATAATGGAGACGCTTTCTGAGTAAAAGGAGTGCACACGGGCAGACATCAAATTCGCAATTATTTATTGGCTCCACTGATCGAGTTTCCTATATTCTATTATTAGCTACACACTTTAAATAGAGAGATAAAGAAACAAATATGGAAATGCTACAAATGATCAGAGAGAATGTCACATTTCATATATGAAGGCATCATCAAAATTAAAAAAAGTTTTATGTTCGATTCACTTAACGGTTTTCACTAGCTACTCTTACTATATTCTTCGAATGGTTAGACTATTTCTCATCATTTTCAGACATTTGATATGTTTACAACAAAATCAAAGGGAAACTAGTTTGAAAAATCGAACACCGTGAAAAGAATCCACAAACTAGAGCGGGTGTGGCGGGTAAAAAGGACGTAGAGAGGCCAACGTTTTTATAGCCAAGATATAAGCCAAGGCATTGACCCGATTCAGTTTTAACATACCCCAGCTTGTTGAAAAACTATCTTGCAAGAGCCAATACAACTTTACAGGACGCGTTTCCCTGCTCAAATTCATTTGTTCAAAACTTGATCGAATCAGTCTTGGTATTGTTTGACAAGATTGTACTCTTTTTATTTTTAAATTGTTATCCTTAGAATAAAATTTTAGTGTACAAATAAATTGTAGTTTTTTTAATACTAACAATAATAATTTAAGAACTAGAGTGTTATATTAATGACAATAAATTAAGAAGAAGAGTGAACATTGAATCACACACTTTATCTATAGGTTTTGACTTGGGTGTTTAAAACTTGTGGCAATAATTGTGGCATAATGCTTTCATGTGCCTTTTTTAAAATCAGTACAATATTTTGAGTAGTCTATGCTAGCTAAGTCGCAACAACTCTATTGTGAGTCTTCTTTCGATGTCAAAAAAAAGGTTGAACGGGACAACTCGTAACCAAAAAACTTTTCAAGTTGAGTGCACATAGTTTATCCGAAACACATACACAAGTTGGAGTATAATGGATATGTTTTATGAGCAAAAGAAGTGCAGACGGCCGAACATCTCAATCACAAATATTGATTGACCCCCTAATAAATTTTCTTGTATTCTATGGATAGCTACGCACTTCGGGTAGAGAGGGGAAAAAGATGGAAATGCTACATATGATCTGAGCGAATGACACATATATTTCAAATATGAAGACATCATCAAGAATAAAATAGTTGTGCTTGGTGCACTTACCACTTTTTCACTGCCTACGCTTACTATACTCTTCAAATGGTCAGATTATTCCTCATCGTTTTCAGATCTTTGACAAAGTATACAACCGAATCAAAGGGGATTAATTTAAAATCCTGATTAGTGTAAAATAGAATCCACCGTACCCACTGGATTATGTATGGTGAGTCTTGTGATCAACTAGAAGATGCACGAGTGGCTAGCGCAACTCATATTTGGAACGCGGCGAAGGAGTGTCTGATTTAAACCGCTCGCCGACGTAGCAACGAGAGCCTCGACGGTGACAAAAAGCATGCATGGTTTCTCGACGCGCCACAGCGCGGAAGACACGCAGGCTAACTTCACACACACCTCTGCGTTCTTGGACCCCAAACGACGTACGGTGATCTCAGGCTTCCTGCGGGTGTTACGGCGGCGTGGGTGGTAGTTTCCGGCGGCCGAGGCGACGGCGACGAGACACCTGCCATTTGGATTGCTCGCGGATGAGATCGCTGTGGCAGGAGAATTGGATCGACGGTGGTGACCGTCCGTTCACGTAATTCACCTCGCAGTCGCGGCGGAAAAGAAAAAAAAAACCACCGCGACGACAGTTTGCTTGCTCCCTCTCACCAACGCCGGCCCGTCCGTGCATCGGGATTCACAGGGCAATAGATATATACTAGGCTCAAGTGGCACGTGGATTTCGGCCGCCGCGCCTCCTGCCTCGGGATTCGGTTCGGGATTCACTACTGCATGCTGTTCCGTCCTCCACGGGACCCGTGCCGCCGTGAATGACAACGCTGCTGCGCGAGTGAGGACAGAGCAAATTGGCGGTGCGAGGTGAGCGCAGCAGTGCTGCCGCCTCGTGCCTTTCGTACTCGGATTCCGAAAAGGAGGACGGGTGACGCGACATGGCGACGGGAGGCCAGCGAGGCGACGGCGCAAACTGCCAAAGCTACCCTCTCCCCCTCCCCAACCTGTGTCTTTTGTTCCGATGGGCCATGGCATAGATGCCTCCATTCATCGTCGCCTCGAGGTTCGAGCGCACACGGAATTCCTGAGAGCTGTTTGTTCCCTCACTTCGCTTGGCCCAGTCCCCCCCCCCTCTTGTGTCACGACTGAACCCAGATTACTACTACTGTTCAATCTGAACCCAGATTATGTACAAACACGTACGGGAGTACTCCAGTACGAGATCAACACTTACCGCCGCCTAGTCACAGAACGCACAGCGATCATCCATCCAGGCAATACTGAATCAGTAAAAACCTACGGTTTGTACGCATGGGCCGGACTGGCCGCCAATGTCAACGCTTCCTGAAAAAAGGAGACGTGACCGGCGCGGCCAGCGTGTCGCCCGGACCTGCCACGCTAGCACCACCAGCGCTGCAGGAGTCAACGCTCTGGGCCGCGGTCCGTGGCGGCTTCGTCGTTGCGCGCCGATCGGCGCTTTCGCCGAACCCATGGACGCCGGGTTGTTGGTTTGGTTGGTTGGCCGCGCGGACGCGGAAAGGAGGCACGAAGCGGCGGCGACCGGCCGGGTCAGGGGGGCAGGACTGTGCATGCGCGCGCGTAGTACGTACGCAGCTCGGCGTCCGGCGCCGCGCTCGACGCGAACGCTTCAACGGCCCGCGCGGCGGCGACGAGGTCGCGTGTCGCGCGCGGAACCGTACTCGGTGACGCTGCCGCGCCACACCATCCGGCGGTCTCTAGCTAGTCCTGCTGCTCCTGGCGATAAAGAGTGGCCTAGCTGGGTGGTCCGCTAGTTCCATGGATGATTGGCCTAGCGTGCAGTGTGTCGTCCCGCGCTCCGGCCGGGCGTCCTTGTCTAGCTTTGCCCCTCTTCTTCCTGGTTAGGTCCCACGTACTAGTAGTAGTAGTAATATGGGCGCCGACGAGCTAGCTAGCGTGCAGTGTCTCTTTGCCCGGCCCCGTATCGTCACAGACGTGTGTGTGTCGTGTTGTCAACACAGTCCATGTCAGGTTTGAGTGGCAACAAGCTCTCGATCACATCAACATCGTCAGAACAAAAAATAACCCAAAGAAATAAACAGTATATATAGTTACAAATTCGATCGAACCGTCCCAGAAAAGTCATGCTAACGTTTTAAAAATTGGATTATTTTGTCATCTTGTTAGTGCGTACGTCAAGCATATGGATCCGAAGAAAATGACGGGCACGCGCGCGTAGAGGTAGCGTTTTGTTTTTCACAGTAAGCAAGTTTAACTCGACTTCCTATAATCAACGTCATCTTGTGATACCCGCTGAAAATCTCGCTGTCCGGGGTCTTAAAGGAAAAGGGAATCCAGTACTTTTTGCAGTTCCATTTTCTACATTGGAGAGGCAACAAGAAGGCAAGGCAACGTGGTCGACGTGACTGCGTTGGATCACAAGTCCAGTGGATGCGAATGGGCTGCCAGATGTTGTAGCTGCTGGACGGACGCTGCTTTCTTTTGGGCCGAATTCCAGCTCTACCGCTTCTTCTCGACCTACCATGATGGGCGGTCGGCGCAATGTTTGACCGCCCACTAAGCGCTAGCTTCTTCAGAAAAACGAGCGTCAGTCAGGGGCTAGCTAGAACCATACGGTTGGCTCTGCACAGCCTTAACTGCAACGACTATCTTACCAACAACCCAAATAAATAACGACATGTTCAGCTGAGATTGGAGAGAGGCTGCTGCCTTGGGTCAGCTGAAATTCAGTTCAACCTTGCCCACCAAACAAGTCGGCCACAGCAGTACGGGGAGGAGACTATTAGGCAGCAGGGCCCCGATCTGCTTGTTGATGAACGCAACCATCTGACGGCACAGTAGCAGCCAAATCACCGTCGTTTAAACATTTCCTCCCGGTGTTTATTAGCTTGATCCGAGGGGAATCGGTCGTCCATGTTATACAATCAATGTACTCCCTCTGTTTCATAATATTTGACGTTGATTAGTTTAAATTTGAACTAACCAAACGGAGAGAGTAGAAAAATTACATTACCCCCGTGGAATCTGGAAACTGCCATGCAGTTTCAGTAGTCTTCGTTGGCCATATACTGTTGCTTTCATCAGTCGAGTTCACCAGCCCTACATACTCTCCGGATGTACTGATGAATGATTGAATCCTACACAAAGACGAGGGACCAGTTGCTAGGCTGCTCTAGCTCGCGAGACGGATTCAGCGTCGGATAAAAGGGAATTCCATGGAAAGTGCATCTGTCGCGGGGAATAGTATTTGTCTGCCCTCAACTTTGCTTGGAAGTTTCAGAATCTTACATGCATCTGTCTCATTCTCAACAAGAACCGGTCTTAGATTTATGCAGTGGCAATTAGCATAAGTCGATACGATGTCATCAACAAGTTGACTTTCTATTTATAAGATTTTACCGTTTCTTTCAACTAAATCTATGCATGCATGCATGGTTCTTCTCCCTAATGTACGTCCCAAGAGCTTTGACATTGTAATGCCGTCATATTTTTCCCAGTAGCATCATAGTATACACTTCTACCTCAAAAATATCGACAGTGCCTACATAATCTATAAATAGAGTAACGCAGTCGTGACAGGTATCATAGTAGCCAAATCAAATAATTCCCAAAAGACGCAAGCAAATTCCATTTCGATGAAAACGGGATGGCAAAACTTGACATTCTTGTGTCATGTTGAAGTTTGACATCTCATGGAAATTTCAGCCCTCCTTTCTTCAGTTGACAATTGAATAAAAATATGCAAGTGTTTCGTTACTTGTCGTTCCTGCATCTACCTCTACCCTAAATAAAGCTGGTGCATAATTTTGTTAACCAAAAGGCTTTTCAACTACTATAGACGTCGTAGTCCAGTTTTAAAAACATAGACAGTCCGATTACATTTTTTTTAAAAAAAAAGGGAAGCTGTGCAATGGCCGAAAGAGGAGACAGTCTAATGCTCGGTATCATACTCTAGACCTTCAAGAGATTAGTAGGTACACTTAACAACAGAATGCTACGCTGACAGTCTAACAGTTCTTAAACTAACGTTGTTAGGTACCATCAAGTTTTTTTCTCCTGCTTAAATAAGAATGCAAAATATTCAGTACTCGCATTGTGTTCAGTGTTCAGCAAAAGATCCTATCTGCTCTTTTGACTTTCTGCACTCCTCGAACAAACATCCTCTCAGTCTCAGGGCAAGATGCCAAGATTTAGTCAGATAAAGAACACGATCGGAAGCCGAAAATAACCATGGCGTATTGGCGTTGATCGCGGTCTCGCGCGGAGTTTTCGCCGTCCACATTTGATGCCGCGACCCAGTGTCCTCCGCTCCAACTCCCCGGCTCATGCATGGACTGGTTCGTGATTCCTTTGTTGCCACGTAAACATGTCAATTCATGTGCGAGCCCCACGCCACACACCTCTCCGAAGTCAAGTCAAGCAAGAGCACAGCATCCATAGTTTTCCAAGGGAAGCGTCGTCGCAAGACGACCCCTACATCAAAATCGCATTGACTGCCCATGGCGCGAGGTTCCGCAGTCTCTTCTTGCGGCTCGCTTGCTCGCCAGCATATAGAGCGAGCGAGTCCCGGCCGGCTAAGCTGCGGCGCTGCTATGCGTGTGGCTGTTCCCTGCTAGCTGCTCGTGGTCGGCCGGTACATGCAGTGGGTAGTAGACGATGGCGAGGCGCCCGTCGTCTCCGTCTTCTTGCTTCGCCTTCGCCTTCCTCCTCCGTCTCGTTCTGGCCGCGCTGGTCTGGTGCCATGCGAGCCCGGTGGCCACGGCGCAGCAGAGCGCGCCGGCACCGGCGGCGCAGGTCCGCGTAGGCGTCATCCTGAACATGGCGTCGCCGATCGGGCCCCGGCGGCGGGTCGGCATTGAGATGGCAGTGGACGACTACTACGCCGCGCGCCCAGGCTCCGCGGCCAGGGTCGCGCTGCGGTTCCGGGACTCCGGCGGGGACGTGCTTGGCGCCGCTTCCGCAGGTAAGCTATCTCTCTGCATGCGCGCTTCTCGATCTTCCGGCCACTGCATGTTTCAGTGACGAGTATAATATTTGGTCATCGTACTGCGTTGGTACTGGAGAATGACTCCAAAATATGTTCGAGCGATAAGAGTAGATATTGTTTGTGCCCGGCTAGTCAGGCGTATTTGCTTAACATTTGGGGTCCTCTACGGTATGGATGCTCCAAATTTGCGGCAGGCTGCAAGTTACCAAGTTACGGCATCCATCTTTTTTTCTCTATTTTTGGGAAGTTTCTCCTCCTCTTGTGTTTTTAGTTTTCAAAATTTTATCAAAACTTATATACATAAGTTTCTGCTGTAACTTATACGTATAACTTTTGTCAAAACTTATATAACTAATTTTTCATGATGAACTTATCCTCACAACTTTATCAAAAACTTATAATACTCTCTCCGTCCTAAATTAACTGAGTACAAAATTTTCATATTAGCTAACACTCTCGTTTCCTAATGAATATTTTTCTTTTTACTATACACGCCTCTATCCCTATCTCTCCACTCACTCATCGTTTTCTGTGTACATACATCTTTCATCTCTTCTTAATTAATTCCCAAGGAGAATAACAGATAAAATACAACATACTATGAGATATAACTTTTATAATGCTATGGGCCAGCAGCCATGTAGGTAGGAAATGGATAGGAAAAATACTGCCGCAACTTTGACAAGTCGAGGAGGGGTGCCTGTGTGTACTAGAGTTTTGGTCCTGCACTCTGCTGCCAAACTGTGCAAAGATAGACAAACTGCAGCATCTATATTCTTGCCTGGTTCGTTGGAGCATGTGCACGATACTAAGAAAGACGACGGGTGAAATTATTAAACCTGTCGCTCGATTCGGATCCCAGTCGTCCTCATCAGCTAACCCGTCCTGCTGCAACAGCTGGATGCTCGCGTTGTCGTAGCATGCCCAAGTAGAGCACAAAATAATTGGTTTCACGATCTAGCTAGATAGCGTACCTGCTGCCTGTCTTCTCGCAATACGTTAGACATCTGCAGGCTACAGCTCCATGCAAGTCGCCTTCTTCACCTTTCGTCTTCGATTTTCTTTTGATCCGTGTCGCCTTCTTCCTTGGATCAAAGTTGGACTAGTCCCGTCTTGGGAGTCAGTTCGTTTACCGAGGCACGTGCAAGCGCGAGATGGTCCTGCTAGCTCTCCGCTGTTCAGATCAGCTGGTTAGATTTCTCAGTCCAAGCAAGCTCGGAACGAAACTAGCGGACGATGATTGATAGGTCTGGCATGACGACAGTTGTGAAATTTTTAGATCCACCTCTGCCCACTTTGTAGTAGAGAAATAAAATGACGTTTGTTGCGTATATCGTCAAAAAAAACTCGACGTTTGGTGCGTAGTACTCTTCCGTTCTTTTTTATTTGACGTTAGGACAAGGTTTTTAGTTTAATTTTGAACTAAAGAATCTGTCCTAACGTCAAATAACTAGAAACAGAGAGAGTATTAGATTAGTACCATCTCCGTCGAGATCCTACAAGATGTTGACTGTTGAGCAGTTGCTACTTAGTTTAGTGGTTCTTTTTTTGCTACGTCTTATGATAATATCATACTTCTTAGAAGAAAAAATTTGAACTATTTAATCCTTGGTAGAATAGAAATTGCAAGTAGGTACTGTTATGACATTATCATCTGTATCAAGATTTACAAGACACAAAGTCAGCGTAATTTTTTGTTGCCACTAATCGCATGTATACTTACTAAAATGAGGTTACAAGCTATAATATTTTTCTTCTCGAGGGAATTGGTCAACACCGACTTCAAAATACAGTACATATGAAGTGGACATCTCGAAATGGTTCCATATATTCGTGATCCAGGTTGCCATCTCCTCAGCCAAATCTGACGACGAAATTTCTTGCTGTTTCCGCGTGGAAACTTCGGCGAATGATTTTTGAATTGACTTGCCTGCGTATTCCGAATAGGACATCGAGATGATGCAGCTATGAAATGGAAATTTCTTCTGAAAATAATGAAGTATAAAAGTCACCGTCATTAGTCACAACTTGATGCTTCATATGTGATTACAGGCATCCGGAGCAGTCATCAATCAATTTCTAATGTATACTCATTTCTGCATTTTTAAATTGTCATCATTAAAATGAAAATATCTATTTCGAGATAGAAAGGTACTCACTATGTTTATTTTCGTTTGACGTTGATTACTTCACTTTTGAAATAAACACCGTTACATAAAAATAAGCGGAGAGTACATTATGGTAGGACGATACAGAAGATGTACCAGAAAATGAACCCCTAGTTGTAGTCAAGTCAACTGGAGAAAACCTGATTGCTTTGCAGCCAAGCAGGCATCATCTGAGTCAATGAAATGGGACAACCGAGCTTCCAGAGTCTCTCTCACACTATGATAATTAGCAACTACTCCCCCTGTTCTAAAATAAATGACGTTTAGTTTAAATAATTTAGTTCAAATTAAACTAATTTTTTATACTAAATGTCATTTATTTCAGAACAGAGGGAGTGCTCCATTTGTTCTGAATTAAATAATGTTTAAGATAGCTAATTTATTTTAACTTGAACTAGATTTTTTATTCTAAACGTTATTTATTTTAAAACAGAGGGGGTAATATTTTCTACAAGTTGTGACATACAGATATCTTTGCCATGCATTCTGGAATGTCAACATCCTTTACAATTATTATTATTTTGCGAGCTGTCACAAATTTGAAGTCGATGTTGTTGATTTTTTATTGAGAATGGTCACTGTTGTTGAGAGTACAAGGCAAGTTCTACTTTGGGCCGACATGTTTATTGGCCCACTTCCGATCATTTCTGAGAAGCCCATTTGTTTTATTTTCAGCGGTGGACCTAATCAAGAACGAGAAGGTGCAGGCCATTATTGGGCCGCAGACTTCCGCCGAAGCCGAGTTCGTGGCCTACATCGGCAACCGCACCCACGTCCCCGTCGTCTCCTTCTCCGCCACCTCCCCGGAGCTGTCGCCGGCGCAGACGCCCTTCTTCGTCCGCACCGCAGTCAACGACTCCGTCCAGGCCGCACCCATCGCCGCGGTACTCGCCGAGTTCAGGTGGCACGCGGCGGTGATCGTGTACGAGGACTCGCCCTACGGGGCCGGCATCCTCCCGACGATCGCCGACGCGCTCCAGGGCGTCGGCGCGAGGATCATGGACCGCGCGGCGGTGCCGTTCGACGCTACAGACGAACGCCTCGACATGGTGCTCTACCGAGTCATGGCGATGCCGACACGCGTGTTCGTCGTCCACATGAACCCTCTCCTTGCCGCCCGGTTATTTCGCCGGGCGAGAAAGGCCGGCATGATGTCGAGAGACTACGCCTGGATCGCCACGGATGGCGTAGGAATCTTCGTGGACTTGCTCCCCCGCGAGGACGTCGACGCGATGGAAGGGGTTATCAGCCTCCGGCCGTACATGGAGATGACGGAACAGGTCAGGAACTTCTCGGCGCGGTTCAGGGCGAGGCTTCACCGGGAGTACCCGAACGAAGACGACGTCGTCCATGATCCCACCGTGATGATGCTCTGGGCGTACGACACCGCATGGGCGATCGCGGCGGCTGCCGAGGCCGCCGGCATCTCCAGCCCGGCATTCCAGACGCCGCAGCGGAGCGTGGCGCTGACAGACTTGGACCGGCTCGGCGTGTCGGCCACGGGAGCAGCACTTCTCAACGCGGTACACGCCACGACCTTCCATGGGCTCGCCGGAAACTTCACGCTCGTCGACGGGCAGCTGCAGCTTCCGGCCTATGAGATCGTCAACGTCATCGGGAAAGGCGCGAGGACTGTGGGGTTCTGGACACCGGAGTCCGGAATCTCGCCGGCCGCCCTGAACGCCAACGACGACGGCGCCAAAGGGCTGAAGCAAATCATTTGGCCAGGCGACTCGTCGCGCTCCCCAAAAGGCTGGGTCGTGTCGCCGAACGGGCAGCAGCTTCGAGTGTTCGTGCCGGTGAAGAATGGGTTCAAGCAGTTCGTGGACGTCAGCAATGACTCCGTCACTGGGAGTCTAAACGTCACAGGTTACTGCATCGAGGTGTTCGACGCGGTCATGCTTGAAATGCCGTATCCGGTGAGCTACCGGTACGTGGCGTACGACGGCAGCTCGGAGTCCTACGAGAATCTTGTGTCCCAGGTGGTCGAGCAGGTCAGTACACTCCGGCCAACCGTACGTGCCATGCACATATGAGAATGATCGAGACGATCGATCTGTATGTATGCTGAGTGATATATACTGATGTGGATCGATGCAGAAGGCGGACATCGTCGTCGGCGACGTGACGATCACGGCGAGCAGGTTGGCCGAGGTGGACTTCACCATGCCGTTCACCGAGTCGGGGTGGTCGATGGTGGTCCCGGTGCAGAAGGACACGAGCACGAGCATGTGGATCTT
This sequence comes from Neostapfia colusana, assembly GCA_030760725.1. NCBI lineage: Eukaryota > Viridiplantae > Streptophyta > Magnoliopsida > Poales > Poaceae > Neostapfia > Neostapfia colusana. The sequence goes on along the minus strand of JASWHV010000003.1, from coordinate 899,086 downwards.
CCTGAAGCCGCTCACCACCACCCTCTGGCTCGCCAGCCTTGCCTTCTTCTGCTTCACCGGCTTCGTCGTGTGGGTGATAGAGCATCGCATCAACGAGGAGTTCCGCGGCACGCCGTGGCAGCAGTTCGGACTCATCTTCTACTTCTCCTTCTCCACGCTCGTCTTCTCGCACAGTACGGGAGAAGTATCTGCTTTATTCTGTGTGTGTTTTTTTTGCCAACGAAGATGGCTTAAACAACAGCTTGCATTTTTGCAATGTGCAGAGGAGAAGCTGGAGAGCAACCTGTCGAGGTTCGTGGTGACCATATGGGTGTTCGTCGTGCTGATCCTGACGTCGAGCTACACGGCGAGCTTGACCTCGATGCTGACCGTCCAGAAGCTCCAGCCGACGGTGACAGACATCAGGGAGCTCCAGCGGCGTGGTGACTTCGTCGGCTATCAGGACGGCTCCTTCATCGAGAGCTCGCTGCAGAAGATGGGCTTCGACAGGGCCAAGATGAGAAACTACAGCACGGTGGAGCAGTACGCCGAGGCCCTGTCCAAGGGGCCGGCCAACGGTGGTGTCGCTGCCATGTTCGACGAGATCCCGTACCTCAAGCTCTTCCTGTCGCAGTACTGCGACGGCTACACCATGGTCGGCCCGGTGTACAAGACCGACGGCTTCGGGTTCGTGTTCCCCAGAGGCAGCCCGATGACGGCGGACGTGTCGCGCGAGGTCCTGAAGCTGGCGGAAGGAGAGAAGATGGGGCAGATCGAGAAGAAATGGTTCGGCGAGCCCGGCGTGTGCCCGAGCCAGGACGGCAACGCTGCCCAGCTCGGCTCGTCCAACCTCAGCTTCCACAGCTTCGGCGGGCTGTTCCTCATAACTGGCGTGGTGTCTGGCCTCATGCTGCTCATCTACCTCGCCACCTTCTTCTACCGCGAGCGCGACGAGCTCCGGGCTGCGGAGGAGGCCGTCGGCTCCGGGAGCCCGTCGCTGCGGCGGCTGCGCGCGTGGATGCGTCACTACGACCGCAGGGACGTGAGGTTCCCCACCTTGAAGACGTGGAACGACGAGTCCGTCAGGAACGGGAACCACACGCCGAGGTGGACCGACGACACCGTCAGGGGCGACCGCCACACGAACGGGGCGGTGCAGGCGGCGAGCGACGAGGACGCCACCGGCATGAGCCCGTTCAGCATCTCCACCGGCTCAGAAATGAACGCCGGTTCTTCGCCGCAGACCTCGTTCGAGCAAAGGATGGAGGCGGCCGCGGCAGCAGCCTCCTTGGAGATGCCAAGGACAACGACGTCAGACCTAGCTGCAGATAATTCACCATCCGTAGTTACAGGGGAAGTGTTCCCTGACATGTCTGGTAGAAAACGCTGACACGATCAGTCAGTGGTCTGTAGATGCGCACTTCTTCTGTTACATATTATTATTGTTAAGATAACAATTTAATTCAAAATACGAACAATTTAATAACAGAGGACATTGTTCATTAGCTTAGTGCTCAATTAGCACCACTTGTGACTGCGACAATAATCTGTCCTCCTAGCATTCACTAAAAGAACGTCTGCTCGATCACAAATTGAACGTATTTCGGATCAGTTTGATATATGTTTAATACTGATCCTATTTGGCCCAGAAAGACCATTCTTTTTACGAAGATCAAAAAGTGTTGGGAAGCAACATCTTGAGGGGAATGACTTGTTTTTACAACATAATAATATCGGGCACTTGCAATACATTGCAAATGGTAAAAAAGGTCCAATTTTACAGCTTACTGTTGTTCACCAGGCTATTCATTTGGGTTGACATAGAATGTTACACCGCAAATAAGTTGATCCTGTTTTTGTCCTCAAAAGAACCTAAGATACAACAGTGCATATGGTGCCCCATCATGCTCCGCCCGTGACTTGACACCATGGCATGACAAAGACTGAAAAAACATGCATCCTCGCTGCAGATGAGCCAGCTCTAACAATCTATCTAATCCCTGCGGCTCCCAAAGCATCCACAATCTAACGATCTAAAAATACAGCACTGGTACAAAATGTTGAGAATTGTCAATGTGAGGTATCAGAACAATGTGATGCATAGTGCAGAAATGATGCCGGCAAACAATAAGGAAATGGTTGCACCGAAACAAAAAATAAGGAAATTGATTTTCCAGAATATTACCTTAATAACACGGAAATATCGTTACTCCCCATTTATCATGAGAGAATGATAAGGAACCTTATTTATTTCAAGAATTGTGGACTGATCCTGAACGAGTGGCTGTCTCCATGGCTCTCCATCCATCTGAATATATGCACGATTCCACTGGCCACCCCTCATTTCAAATTTGATAGCCGCAGCCTGGTATGCAAGATAAGAAACATAAAAAATACATTCAGGAACATCGACCTGTCTAACAATCGCTACGAAAAAGCAATTAAACAAAGTCCCATATGCTTCTGAAACTTAAGTATGCCAAACAGTTTCGTGGCTACCAAAAGATCACGCCATCAAGAGTATCCCTAGAAAAATATTGATCATATTAAAGCTACTGTCTTACCACTCAGATAATCTCAATAGATCATTTTTTGGCCAACAGATAATGCAACAAAGAAGGCAAGAAACAGCTAAGTACCTGGGCAATGTGCTTTGCTTTTATAAGCTCAGCCATGACAAATGAAGCATGCCAACCTTCTTTCAGGCCAAATATTTCAAGCAAGCCATCATCTGAATGAGCTTCAACAAAACCTCTCTGCAAATCGGTATAGAAAGTCAGCATCATGTACTCATACACATACAAGAAACAAAAACTTTGTATCCCCACGTGTTATACATGGTAAAATGCTAAGTTAAACCGTTTTGTAACAACAAACGCCTATATCCCAGCCCTCAAAGGTAGCTAAAAATCGTAAGCAATTAACATGAGCAAGCTCAACTACTAACCTTTTCAAGGTATTCAAAATTAAGATCACCCCATGGATGCCTCCCACTGCCATAGTTGTACAAATTTAAGACAACAAGGGATCTAACACTGCAGTATCAGGGAAAAGATGTGAGTGTGATTCCATGACATACAGCACAGAGATTGGTATGACGGAAAAAACAACAACAGTAACTATCTTGACAAGGATTGTGAAGAGCAGATAAGTTTCCCAGGACTCACAATAGTAATCTAAAACACACGTTAGAGAATAGATACGGACCCATGGGAAATGGCATAAATCTGACACGGTAATTAAATAACATCTACAGGTGAAGGACCATATGTATTTTATGGTATTTTAGGAATGAAGTTCTTATGTCTGAAATATTTTGCGATTTATTGTATGGACGATCAATATATCTTTTAAGTATTCACTGTTCACGCTTCTAAGAGGTAAGGTCCATCAAATGAGTAAACTATGATGTGTTCTTAAAAAAAGTCACAAACCTTTCCTCAATCAACTTTGGAATCCCAAATATTAGCTTCCATGCCATTGAACCAGTACCAATTTATATATTGCACATTTAAAGCACAAAATTGGTGGACCACATGGATGCAAGTGTCTTTCACCTTAAGCATCGCACACAAGCACATCATAATGCCATTGATGCTTATAAAAAGAAAGTAACACTGTCAAAAGCAAGTCCCCAAAATAGACAGCAAGTGGTGCATGCAGTATTTGGATATCATAGGAATTTTCAAGTGGTTCTTAAGACTCTAATCAGTAGCTTGTATAATATAAAAGAAATCAATAAAACTTGCCTTGAAGGCATTTGAACTTGCTCCCACTCAGAGCAATTAACCTTTTTAATGTACAGTCGCAAAATATTCTTAAGCCCCCTGCATCAGAAAAATGTTCTCAGCTTCACAATAGATGCAATTGGCAAGAAAAAATTTTGCAGCCTCAAAAAGGAAGAAAAGCATTGTTTATGGAGCAAATATGGAGACAAAATGCAAAAGATAAGCTCCATTCATTCATTGTCATTGTATAATATATAGTATAACCTTATGCCAAATAACAGATGCTAACTAAGAATATAACTCTATTCTGCATTCCCATCATATATCTCATCGTTCCTTTTTAGAAGCGATAAATTTATCTTACAAGTTTGGAAGCATAATAACTATGAAAGCATGGTCAAGTCTGGAGTGGATCAAAAGAAAAATAAATACTCGATACTTCTAAAAATCCGAAGCCATATTAGAATCCATGTGAAAGCAGGTCATCTACCTTAGCTGAGGACCTGCTGCACAAGGTGTACAAAACCACCCTTGAGTGCAGCTATACCCAGCATAAATCAACTGCAGGGTAAGAAACAAAGATCATCAGCACAACCACTAAAAGTCACAAAACAACATAAGACATGATTCTGAGATACCAAATAACTACTACAGAGAATGATATGGACAAAAACTGGACATCCATAAAACTAGGTCTTCCGAGCCAATCTCCCTGTTAAGTAGAAAAGTTTATTAGTCTTGAATCTCGACAAACTTACAGTGGTATACTGGCACATCCAACTCATCTTAACAGATAAATAGCAGGATAAGCAGAGTGGTAATATGCTCAAAGCATACTGTGACGTTGAGATGTGTAAATGCTACTGATGAAATAGGCAACCGATAAAGACACTGCTCATTGTCACTGCCTTGAACGCTAGGATATATGCTGCTGACTAATAAAAAGAATTTATTTCTCCATGGATTGATATGAGCTTTCAAGCAATCACACTTCAAAGATCATAATGTTGGAACACAAGCAATAGCATTTTAAGCTGTGAAAATTCAATTTACACCGCTGAGGAGTTTCATTCGAAACCTTATTTGCAACTGGTCCTTGTGCAAGATATGGCTTTTCATCACGAAGATGGTGGAAGCCGTATGCAACCTGAGCATCCATCCCTGTTCAAAGTAAATTGCAAACTTAGCAGTAACAAGACATCATAAAGTTGAAAATAAATTAATGATTGAATTCCAAATTCTTGATCTAGTTCTTTTTGTAGTCACATTGCATTTTTTACTCCAGTGTAATATTAGTCTGTTTATTGCACCTAAGTTACTCACACAAGCATTCTCATCTCTATTGAATTGCAAGCATCACATGTAATGCATTATAAGTAACAGAAATAACAATAAAAAATTTTATTTGAGTAGTCAAGGAAATACCAATGCTAAGGTAGTTATAAAATACTCCTTTATAGCAAGAAGCCTTTTCAGGTAACTCAGTGCCATTCTCCTGCGCCATATCAGACTACCCCTTGGTAAATACAAACAGCCAAAAATACTGTAAAATACACAAGAGAGATGCATTTGCTAGGCTTTTCAACAAACAGTTAGATTTTGTCATCATCAGCAATTTTAAGTTATAATTTGCAATCTTAATAAGCGTGCAAGATATAAAGTAACTAACTCCATAGGAGTTAACAATGAAGAGTACTAGCAAAAGGTTCTCTAGTTTTATGTTTTATATTGATCATATAAATCACGGTGAATTCAAAGCCAAAACCTGGCTGATCTCCAAACAGTCTGCAGGTTCCCCTTTCTTCAGAGCATATGGCAACTCTTTTATTTCCCCCCCTGGCATCAGAATTACAGCTCGCCAACTGCAGAAAAATAGCACAGGTTATCAGTGCAAATAAATAGATGATGTGCCTTAGAATTTATAAATGGACAGAAATATCTAGAACATATACCAGAATTAGACGCTACAAAAACAGATGTTAAAACATGCACATTTATATCTCTGTTTTTACATTATCCTACCTACCACGAGGAAGTAATAATGTCATATAACAATAATAAAGCCTTTTGTCCCAAACTACAAAACAGATGTTAAACTCTGCACAAGTTGTATATAGTGATACTTTGTGTTTTCGTCTGTAGTAAATTTCTAGCAGAGATGTCGATCAGAAGTCATTATGGAGGAGTAAAAAGTAAAACTACTCCACAATACTATTTTCTCCTCTAGTTAAACTTAGTCAACAACATATATTAGACAGTATAGATCGCAAAAGATATCGACACAAATTAGTAATAGTCTCACCTGTCAAGATGGCAGATGGGAGCAGTGGCAGCCTTGCTGAGATAACGCTTCACAGCTGAGCGCCAACCAAAGGGAAATGAACCACCCTGTGCATGTGCAAATCAATTGTTTGAAAAGAACAAAGGATATACACATCAAAAAGGGAACATATATATGACATTACCCATCCAAATGATCTCGCAAGGTCGTTTCCAGTACCAAGTGGAATGATTCCTGTGGGTGGAACCGGTTCCCTCTTCATGTTGTAAAGATCCGAGAGACATCCAAGCACCCAGCCAACTGTCCCATCACCCCCTGCAACCTGCCAGGAAAACATTAGTGCACCGATGTTACACAAGTGGTTGGAAGATGGCAAGTAATCAACATAGCAAAAGTCCAGCTAGTAACAAGGAATAGCAGTGGCGCCTTTAGTAGAGAAAGCAGCAGCATTTAGTAGTTATCGGAAGGGAACGAAAAATTGGATGTGCAGATAAAATATTATTTTTGGTAGAGCCATCAAGCACATACCACAATCCTCATTTTTTTACGAGTGGCTTTTGCGCAGTTATCACCTTGATCGGCTAACCTCTCCAGACAACTCAAACCATAGTGAACAAAATCAGAAGGCTTCACAACAGAAAGGTCGAAGACCTACAAAATTGTTGCATCAGTATGCAGAGTTATTCCAAAGAAGCAAAAGTGCAAGATATCCAAAAAAGAATAATTAATATTTATAAACGAATAAGTGGAGCAAGGGAAATAGTCCATGTTCTCAATCCAGACAAGATGTACATTAGATGTCCGGACTCTCTAGAGCACTGCACAAGAGATGAGACTCTCAAATTTCACACAATTGGGCACACATTTTACCGCCTAAGTTTCACCAGCTCTAGCCCTTTTGTACTGCATAACTATACCAACAAATAAACCTCAATCGTCAACATTAAGTTCTACCGAATTTTATGCATAAGGAATTGAAATAGTTTAATATCAAAAAACAGCTCTAGATTACAGCTAACGGAGCACCAAACTAGAAATTATAGGCAGTCCAATCACTTTGGCTTCTACCACCCGGGTTGGATAATGGATTTTTTTCTTATTTGAACGACTTCAGAGGTGCATGGTCTCTATCTGAATCCCTCTCCCCATCCCTAACTGCTACCTACCAATCTAAATATTATGAAAGTGAAACACAAATTGGTAGAGACTTCCGAAGAACCAGCGGAGTAAGCATTTATTATGGGCTAAACATCCAACAGCGGTGTTCCCTCTCCACAGCTAAACATGCCCTTTTTCCTTTTTTTCCTTTTCCTTTTGGACGCCTCGACTCGTAATTTCTATTCTCTCAGAGGAAAACCACGGTACATTAACGTTATATTAAGGCCCAAGGCAAAAGATAGTTACAGGATGCAATAGCAGAAAGAGAGACCTAAAATCCAGTAGAACACTGGTGGTATTCACTTTCTTCTATCGAGCTAACCAACAGGCTTCATGATTTTGCCTCTATAATATCCATGGGGAATCTGCGAAACGTCAGCGAATGCTGACGGTCTGTTCTGTACCATCGTGTAGCAGCCGAACCGATCTGCACAGGCACTAGAGGCAATGGTAACGTCACACGGACCACATGACACGGGGACACTCATTCTCTCTCTCTCTCTGAAAGTACCACTAATATTCACCTAACGGAAGAAATCCAACCAAACTAAACGTATCTGAGGTCCGATCGCTGCGAAATTCCACTGGAATCTCGCGAACAAACAATCGAAAGCTGGCGCGACGAACCGAAGCGAACGATGAAGCAGCGAGCAACTGCAGCAGGAGAAGAAGGGGTAACGTCATTACCTGCTCCTCGGTGATGAGCTCGTGGAGCCGCAGCTTGAGCTCGGGCCCGTGCCGCCCGCCGCTCCTAGAGTTGACGAACACCACGACGGGCGCCACCGCGGGGCCGCCCTCGTCCCCCACGTCCGTCGCCGAGGCCGAGGCCGCCGCTTCCACGCCCACGGCGTCGTCCTTAGCCGCGACGGCCGCCGCCACCGCGCGGCGCAGGTAGAGCGGCATGACGACCTGGCTCCGCAGGCCGGCCCTGTCCACCTCCTTCCCCCAACACAGCCCGCACGCGCGCACCGACTCCCAGATCGACGCGCGCGCGTACGGCGCGGTCCGCGCGGCGCCGTCGCCGGCGGGCTCCACCTCCTCTGCTCGCTCCATGGCCGCTACGCCTTTCCTTCCGCTCCGCGGAGCACCACTGCTCACCAGCTACAACATATGGAAATGGGGGAGGGTGGCTCTATTAGCCGGAGGTTATTATATACTCCCTCCGTTCTAAATTAAGTGACGTTTAGAACAAAAAAATTAGTTTAAATCTAAATTAGCTGTTCTAAACGTCAACTAATTTAGAATAGAGAAAGTATTCTCTCTATTTTAAATTAAATAATGTTTAGAACAGTTAATTTAATGTAAATAGAACTAGATTTTTTTTTCTAAACGTCAGTGGGCCGGACGTTTGTTTATCAGGTGGGTGGACTTTCTTTAGCAGCGCTGAATGCTGCTGATCAATTGCTGACCGGGCGTCTCGTCGGGGGGGCGGCGGCCACTGGCTTTTTCAGCTTTTTTATCAATTGTGTGAAGTGGTTTACCTCTTTCCCTTGGATTTGAAATCGAGCGAGGCTGGGTTAAGCATACTAAGCTTGACCATAAGTATACAGGCACATAGCTCTCCTCTCCTGGCTGTTGTTACCGTCAGGAAAAAAAAGAAGAAGAAGAAAAAAGAAAGAACTGCTGGTAATTCCTACTAGATGTTTGTCCCGTGGCAGAATGTGGGTGGCGCCCATGCAAACTGCAACGCCTCCCTCGCTTTATATTGTTCCTATTTCCTCTTGTCTGCCCAGTGGCGTCAGTCGAGCGCACGGCTGGCGGCAGTACTACGTCTACCAGCCCGGCCGTCACACAACCCCCAACCAGCTGCTCAGTTAATGCCATCCCAGCCGTCACGTGAGCGTGGTGGCCGGTGACGACAGACGCCTGCGCCGGCGAGTACTACGTGTGGTTGGATCTCTTGGTGCCAATTGATGACGGCCGCGCGCCATGTGTTGGCTTGGAGCCGTGGACCATTGGAAGGCGCCGGCTAATGCCGTGGACCCCCAGCCGTGTGGGTACTGTACTCACCAGACGCGACGTCCTTCCTCTTCCTTCCTTCCTTCCTTCTAGAACTCAAGTTCCGTGGACTTGGTCTCCACCTGGCGCGGTTTCTGCGTGTCCGTCAGTGCTCCCATTGTACTAGTAGAAGTTAAGAGTATTGGCTTCCTACATTTTGGTCACTTAGGATTCCTAAAAACAAACAAATGTGAGGTGCCAATGGAAAGTTGGAACCCCATGACAGGGCAATCTCTCCGCCTCCGCCTTTGCATGAAAAGTTCCTCCGCAAAGCAACCTCCACACTTTCTTATTTTCTCTTTGGTTTCAACAAGCCTAACAATCCCACCGCCAGCCGAGCACATTTGCCTCATTCTCGCGCTACGGACGTTGGTTGTACTACTGCCCCCCCAACAGTCCTTGCTTTTCGAATTTGTATAAAAGCGCGTGATGTGTCTTTTGAATCATTGGAGTGCTAGCACACGCAGCGATAACAACGGATCCTACATCAACACTGACTCAAGTTTTGTTCCAAAAAAAAAAACGACCAACTACAAACATAAATTTTAAGGTTCCATCCCCCGATTTATAACAAATGGAAGAACAAAATAGATGGTCAAACTAGTACAACACCATACCGACTACCTTGTTCAGATTGGTACCCTGTTTACCTTACAGAGGCAGCCCAGTATCACACACTACAGCAATGAAGCAGTAGCAAATGGCACGGTCCCCCTCGAGGAAAAGGACCGGCCCACCTCCACATATTAATCCCAACCGGGGAGCCTTTTTCTATTTGGGTCTGGTTGGACGTTATGCCTGTACAGCCCATTCGGTTCCTAATCCATCCATTAGCTCCTGCTCCGAGTCCGGGAGAAGGGTGCTCGGTTGTAATGGACTCTGGAACAGCGCTGTTGTACGGGGCATGAATGAAAAAAGAAGAAGCAATAGATCAACTGGAATAAGGCTTCAAAAAAAAATCCACGCAGATGTTGCAAAGGCTCATGAAAATGAGAAGCAGCTAATTTAAAGGCAGCACATGATAACATTATTGGAAGTGATACTGTCCGAGTAATTCCAGTATTTAGTACATAGGAACCACCGTAATTCCAGTACAAAAATTGATCGTACTCAGCATCCGATCATTTTGAGTCACATAAGCTTATATGTAGCTGCTGAATACTGCAGAGGAGCTTAGTTGTAGTTTTCTGAAATCCTCTTCACGGACGAGTACGTCCCCAGGGCACCACTGATGACCCCCAATACTATTATGCCAACGCTTGCAATTACCTGAAGTTATACAAGGAGAATAAACATACCAGCAAAGCTTGCACGGTTCTACCATACAGAAATTTCCAACATATATCTGATGGCATTTACCTGCAAGCGTGTCGCTTTATTCTGTTTGATCTTCAGGAAGCATAAGGCCGGCATTATGACTGCCTGTAGTCATGGGAGTACATTTGTTAACCTACGATCTTTGCTTCTTAGGTACGGATGGGAGAATAGACAAAAAAAAATCTTATTGAATTTGGTATGGGAGTGCAGGACTGTTTACTATAATCATCAAATAATACCAGGTATATCAACAAATATTTAGCGGGACTGTTATCCTCATTAATCAGTTTGCAAGGATCGTGTATATGTATGTTAGAAAATAACTTTTAGGCATGCAAAACAAGCTGAAGATTCAGTTTTATCGTTCCAACAGAATAATCTTAATTTCAACTATTTTACCACTACAAAATCTCACAATAGAGTTCACTTGCTTACTATGACAGTATAGCCAGATAGACGAAAAAAGATGACGTACCACGAGTACACTAAGAAGAGATCCAATGAGGGCCATTACAAGACCTGGAAAATACAAAAGACCGTTCAGAAATGCAGGGGAGATCCAATGCAGCTTCAAGGTATCTTAGTCCACAATGCTTTAGCATGATAGGAAATACCAAAACTTTTCAAAACTGAAGTAGAGAAAGATGCACAATTCATTACCAAAGAATGGAATAATAAAGGCAATGACTACATTAAGTGCGACAAGGGAAGTCCTCAATATAATAGCAAATGATGTTTCATTCAAAAATCCTTCAGGGCGCAACTCTTCTAAACTTCGAGCAATCGGATTTAACAACAAAGCATATCTGTTTGTAATTAAGGATGAAGAATCGCATAAAGAGTTGGAAACAATTAATGCATTCCTGGAGACCTGAATTCTTTTCAGCAATATGATAAAAAGGATACTTGGTGAACGGGTTGATCACCTGAAAACACAAGAAAACTAGTCAGCAATAAGAAAATATATTTTTCGTGATTTCAGAAGGTAACTGAGGCAAAGTGTCAGTTGTTACCGTGGTCCATAGTGCAAATTTTGAGGCAACTGAATGCTGTGGAAGATTCAAAGTGATCTGTGATAAAGTTTTCTCCCCAAACATGAGAAAACCAATAACAGCAAAACAGCATACATTGCTGTGCAAATTGCAAAACTGCCACAACAGAATTACACCTTTAGAGACGTCATTGTTCAAATAAGGTAACCCAAATAATAAATCAATTCAAGCATACATTATAAGCAGTGCCTTAGTGAACTTTGTACGATCAGACATCGACTGGTAGATATTTGGGAACACAGAGTGCCCAGAGTAGCAAAATCCATAAATACCAATAGCAAAGGGCATGCCACTCCACTTTACTGCCTTTCCAGTTGCATGAAAGCCTATATCATCACTAGTACCAACTAATCCAACAGACAGGAAAATCAGAAGAGTTGCGAGCACACCGGTTGCTGAAGAAATATAGTCAACGAAAACAGTGTCAGTTAATATTATTAATAAACGATGTTAAATGAAATAGGCTATGAGCAATGAGACCTGAAAGGTATGAGAGCACTCGAAGATCTCGCAGCCATACTGTTGGCAATACTAAAAGGGCAGTTAATATTCCAAAAAGGTGCTTTCCATCCATCTGAATCCCAAGCCAATCAAAATTAGCACTAGGAAAGAGTGATGTGAGGTTATCACCCTCCAAAATAATGAATTCCACACAATATGACTGCATCCAACAAACAACACGATGAATTCCACACAGCCTGGTGATACAGTTAATTAACAAACTAAACGACAAATTATACAAAATGAGATACTTACATATAGCTCTGTATATAGCACAATCTGCAAATAAGAGTAATTGTCCATCAGTTTTGCGTCAATACGAAGAAAAAAATAGAAAAACATATCATGCCCGAAAATAAAATGAAAGGGGATTGCAATGTATGAGTTGCATTTTCTCAGCCTCTGAGGTGCCGGTGGTTGAATGAGATATATTGAGCTATGCACCCAGAAGAGGAAGCAAAAATTCAAAAAACATCAATAATTTGTTGCATAGGTTCCTTGTGTGATATTATGAACATTCAGCAGGGTGTTCGGACTGTCGTTAATAAAAAATAACAGTAAGCCATAGACAAATAAAATGTATGTCTATCTGAGAAATGAATAGATGCTTTGGACCGGCAGAAAAGATCAAGAGTATTTCAGAACAACTCCAACTCATTTAACAGAAAAGATAAATTGTGGGGATTGTGAAATATATATATCATGTTGGTCCACAAGCATTTCAACACTAATCCAACTTATTTCATTGTAAATAAACCAGAACTTACGGAGATCAACAGGCGGCCGAATCTTCCAAAGGCAGCCTCCCCAATGTCTGGATAACTTGAAATACCAGCCTTGCTCTCAAAACAGTGTTTCATAAGAACTCCAGTATAACAGCAAACAGCTGCAAAACAAACTAGGACTGCAAGTCCTGCCCATCCAGCTTCATGAATTGTAAAAGGGGTGGAAAGAAGGCCAACACCAGCAAGTACGTTGATCCCTACAAAAAGAGCAAGAAAGATTCAAACATGTTCAATATTATTAATCTGAGCATTCCTGTATTCCACTAGCGACAGTACCGTTGAAGACTGTTTGTGTCACATTGCATCCTTGACTGATATATATTTCTCCAGTGTGTTGCACATGAAAAGAAATTCTCTCATCTCTTATGGAACCAAGTAGTTTCCTCAAGCTCTTGACAGATTCCTGCTTTATATCACCCTTATCCGATACTAGGGGCAACTTCAGATCAGAACCCACACCACTACGACCGAGATCAAGAAGTGAGTATTTGCTTGTCGATGGGCCCAAGTAACCAAAGCTCGGCGATGCAGCAATCGTGTAGGTGTCGGTTGTTTCCCTGAAAAAAAGAAAGGTAAATCATGATCACAATGTATGTGCGTAATGATCCAATAATAGCCGTACTTGTCCCATAACTGCTGGTGTTCTTTAAGTACGAATAATAGATGGCAGAGAAGGAAGAAACATCCGGACCATGCATAGATACCCGTGGCCCATATCCTTCGTTTTTCTTACAAAACGATGACCCAATATGCAGTTACAGCACAACTAGGTCTTGTGAACATTTCAATTGCTCAGAGCACTCCTCGGTCTTGGTACATTCTAGGCCAATCCGTTACAGTCATGCAACGCGAGAAGCTACGATGGTACCATACTACAAGTGAAGTATCCTTTATACCCAACCAGACACGTCACTGTTCGGATCCTCCATCAAAACTATCATGATTCCATCCCGTCCCTATCACAGAATTAATAATTCGACATAGAACTTCAGCAGTAGAATAGGGGATATGCACGGAGCACCCCCAGAAACGCCAGTTCATCCCATTCCCCGTCACTGCAGGTGGACCGCCGTCGAATCAAGCGCTACTTGATTCCATTAGTAATGGTCGGTTAAAAAATATGGCGGCGTTAGCGCGATCGAGACGGCGCGCGCACCTGTAACTCTGCGGCCACTGGCGGGACTGGAACGAGCGCGGCGACCCGACCCCCTCGTCGTCGTTCTCGTCCTCGTCCGCGTCGGCGGCCTCCTCCTCTTCTTCCTCCTCCGATTCCTCGCCGTCCTCGAAGCTACGGCGCGGGCTCTCCTCGATGCCGCCGTCCTCGAGCGTCATCTCCTCGTCGTCCTCCTCCTGCCCCTTCCGGTGATGCCTCTCCACCGCTCCCGCCGCCATATTGACCGCCGCCGCCTGCTCTCTCTCTCACGCGCTCACTCGGGCTCCCCTTCCCAGGGCACGCGCGCGCGCGCGCGCGCAGGCAGTGGGGGCTGCGGAATGAGGTTGCGTGGCGGACGCGGAGAGAGAGGTAGCGACGCTTCGAGACGAGCCGGGATCGGAAGGGAAGGGGAGGGAAGGGAGGTTTTTAGTGGCCGCGATCGGCTTGCGGCGCCGAGGATGGCAGGGAGTGATCGCGCGTCGCGACAAGGCGGCCAGAGGCGCGCGGGCTGCTCGCTCGCTCGGTCAGAGAGCGGGGGTGGCTTCTCGAGACGAGACGGGCGACCCCAGCCGGCCCGTCCCCGAGTGTCGCTGACGCGCGGCCACGTGGCGTCACCACACGACGTCGGCCGAGGAGCACGGCCGGGCCGGTGTTTGTACTGGGCCTCGAATCGATATTCTGGCCCAGTCTAGAACGTGGGAGTTTTTTTTCCTGATTTCCTTTTCCTATGTGCTGCAAAAGCAAAACCGAACGTTCTCCAACCAGGTTCAATGATAGCCAAAGTTATCATCAGCTTGGCCGCATGTACAGAAATCTGACACAGGCGACTTCAGACTTACACACACAAAAAAAGAGAGAGAGAGAATAATAATAAATCGAGGCCTGCGTCCAGCAGAAGGAATATGGCAGGTGCAGCCGATGCCCCACATGTGTGAGGGAATAAAACGATATCTTTCCACGGCAGCAGGCAGGATGGGATGGCGTGGATCGGAGCTGGAGCACGGCCCGTCCGTCGCGCAAGTGCCCAGTCCCAAACAAAGAGCCGCCCAGCTGCAGGGGGTATGGGCTCTCGATCTCCCGCCTTCTTGTTTAGATTATCATCCCTGATGAGATCGACCGGCCGGCGGTGACACACACGCACACATCAGTGACATCACACGTGCATGGTCCAGGCCAGGTCGAGTGATTGGACGTACGACGGGGGCCGGTCGTCGAGATGCGCGGAGATTCCAGTGAGGTCGATCGATATGCGCGTGTACTTGCCGAGATGAGATCACCGCGCGCCGGCCGTCTGGGATTGACCGCCGTCTCAGCGCACATGGTTCATCCTCTCAAAGTCTTGATGCATGGAAACACACATACATGTACTACACAAAGACAACACCTCGATAGAAAAAAAAAGGGGGGAGTAGTTGACACACATACACGCACAGAGGTTCACCTTCTTATTACAGACAGGCCACGGCCGGGCGATGGCTAGCTGACAAGAGAGACGGGGCACGATGGTACCCTGTCTTGTCCGGCCGGGTGCAGATCGACTGAAGAATTACAACGCCGCGCGCAGCTCGTAGAGGGTACGATGGTACCCCGGCCGGCCCGCGCGCGTACACCACCACCACCACCACCACCATGCAATGCAACGCAAGCTTGGTTATTAGCCGGAGTAGCTTCCAGCTATCCTCGCGATCGAGTCGTACGTCCCGAGGACCGCGCAGACGACGCCCAGCACCACCGTGGCAACGCTCGCCGCGACCTGCAGGAATAATAATGGAGTGCGTCGCAGCGCAGGGAGCCGGTCGTCGATCGTCGAGTCAGACACAGGTTCATGCATAAGACGTACTAGTACGTATGTTGTGTTTGATTACCTGCAAGCGCGTGGCTTTACCCCGTGCGATCTTCAGGAAGCACAGGGCGGGCATGATGAGCGCCTGAGATCGAAACGGCCGGGTAAAAAAAATTTACATATATATATTCTGTACGTACGTACGTACCGGAAGGCACAAATTAAGGACAGAGAAAGGCAATTAAAAGCAGGCCTGAAAACTAAGAGCATATATATGATATGAAGCAACATACCACCAGTATACTAAGAACAGATCCAATGAGAGCCATCACAAGACCTGCAGGGATTATTTCAGTACTTCGTCAAGATTATCCGACATGCTGAATAAGCTAGCATGCATCGATCATTACTGTACTGACGACGACGGAAAGCTAGCTAGGACTCCATTTTTCAGAGGGCGGTGCGCGCGCGCGGCTCTTGATTATTACGTACAGTACAGTAATACGTACCAAAGAACGGCAGGAGGAAGGCGATGCACACGGTCGACGCAACGAGGGTGGTCCTGAGCGTGATCGAAAAGACCTCGTCGTTCAGAAACCCTGCTGGTCGACGCAGTTCTTCGATGCTCCGAGCCAACGGGTTTATCACCAAAGAATATCTGCGGCGTGCTATGTAAGGAAGGATAACGAAACGGTGTTCTTCAGCCCCGCTGAAAAACATACTCCCTCCGTTCTGAAATAAATGACGTTTAGAACAGCTAATTTAGTTCAGAATGAACTAAATTTCTTGTCCTAAACGTTATTTATTTTAAAACATACTCCCTCCGTTCTGAAATAAATGGCGTGCTATTTAAGGAAGGATAATGGAACGGTGTTCTTCAGCCCCGCTGAAAAAACATAATATAGTAATGCAATCATAGAAATTTGAAGTGTCCAAAAGCTAGTGATCACGGAAATATACTGTAATGTTTAAGGATACTTTGTGAAAGGGATGATCACCTGAAAACAAAAGGAAAATACAATGAGGCAGGGGCCGGTACGAAGGGAACACAAAGGAGTGCCAGAAACGAAATTAGGCCATCGTCAGATGTATATAGTTACCGTGGTCCATAGTGCGACTTTTGAAGCAAACGAATCCTTTGGGAGGTTCAGAGTTATTTGTTCTAGTGTCTTGCCTCCAAACATGAGATAGCCGATGACAGCGATAGCAGCATATATGGACGTGCAGATTGCAAAGCTGGACAACAACACCACACTATATATTATATTCAGAACCCTTGGCAAGTTTTGGAACTGAACAACACAGTTACACCTACATATATCAGAGTACTTCATTGCTGGTATGTAGTTACTAACCATATGCACAGTGCCTTGTTGAATTTCGTGCGATCAGACATCGATTGGTAGATGTTTGGAAACACCGAGTGCCCAGCATAGCAGAAACCGTAAATCCCAATTGCAAAGGGTATACCGTCCCACTTCACTGCCTGCCCTGTCATGTGAAACCCTACGTCGCCAGTGGCACCGACTAAAGCGACAGATAGGAAAACCAAAAGAGTTGCAAACACACCGCCGGCTGAAGAAAAAATTAATTGGGACATGTTAGTCGTCATTAGGCTACCTTGATATATATATGTGACGAAAATGAAGAAGAAGAAGAAAAAGAAAAAGTGAAGCAGGCGGCTAATAAGTAAGATCAGTGAGACGACGACCTGAGATGTACGATATCACTCGAAGATCACGTAACCATACACTAGGCAGAACTACAATGGCAAATAACACTCCAAAGAAGTGCCTTCCATCGGCATGGATTCCAAGCCAATCGAAACTGGTGCTAGTGAAAATCGACGCCAGATTATCTCCTTCCAGAATAATGAACTCCACACAAAATGACTGAACCCAACAATTAAGAACAGATGAATCAGCAGATCGATGTGAGAAGTATATGTAGTCCCCAGCTTAATCTTTTTTCCCGAAATAAATAATTAATGTTTACTTGATATACACTTTGCAAAATACAAGGAAAAACGAGTTACTTACATATAGCTCTGTATACAGAACGATCTGCATGAGAAGAAGACACAAGCAATCAAATAGCTAGCTAGCTATAAATTAAAGTCGATAGAAATGTTGTCCGGCCGGCGCCTCACTTTAATTTCTACTCTAAGGGAGGGAGAGAGAGATGACTTACTGAAATGAGAAGGCGGCCGATTCTCCCAAAGGCAGCCTCTCCAATGTCTGGATAGGTTGAAACACCATCTTTGGCCTCGAAACAATATTTCAGAAGAACCCCAGTGTAGCAGCAGACGACTGCGAAAAAGGCTAGAACCAAAAGGCTGGCCCATCCAGCCTCGTGGATCGTAAAGGGAGCCGAGAAAATGCCAATACCAGCAAGCACGTTGACCCCTGCTGTGTCGTCAACGACGTAAAAAAGAATGCTATAAGACCTTTCCAATTATATACTTCCTCCGTTTTAAAATATTTAACATTGGTTAGTACTCCCTCTGTTCTGTTTTATTTGATTCTGGGAGAACTAACCTTAGTTTTCTCAACGTTAAATATTACAGAACGGAGAGAGTACTAGGAAAAAAACTTATGCATGATGCTTAATAACGAGATTAATTCCAACGGCAGTACCGTTGAGTACGGTTTGCATCAGACTGCATCCTTGGGTGACTGAGGCTTGTGCAGGCTGCTGCTGCTGCTGCGAATTGTAAGGGATGTTCTCGCCAAGTGCCGCTGAACCGAGAGGTTCATGCAGGTCGTTGACTGCATTATTATGGATCCCTTGTAGCTTGCTGTCCCCCGACGACAAAAGGGGCAGCTTGAGGAGGTCACCTGCAGAGCTCCATTCGCCACCGTCAGGAAGCGAGCTTTTGCTCGCGGACCGGGCCAGGCAGGCGAAGCTCGGCGGCGCGGCAATGGTGTAGGTGTCAGTCGCTTCCCTGCAAAACGAATAATGGCATCACGCACTGCTACAGCATTCACTTGTTTTATCTATTTTATTATCCTCGTATAAGAACGTATCTTCTATTTATCTTTGTGAGAACGGAGGAAAAGATTGAGGAAAGAATGCTGCGGCCAGCTAGGCACGCACGCACCGGAAGGTCTGCGGCCATCGCTGGGAGTTGAGCGACTTCTCCTCCGCCTCTGCCTCGTCCTCGTCCTCGCCGAGCGGACAGTCCTCGATGTCCTTCTCCTTGGGCGCCGAAAGCTCCTCCTCCTCCTCCCGTTTCACTGCCGCCGCCGCCGCCGCCGCCATATGGCCCTCACACGCGCGCGGCTGCTGCTGCTGCTGCTGCTGCCAAGAGGGATCGAATCCGCTTGGAGACGGTGAGGGAGGGGGATGGCGGCGGGGGAGGGAGGGGGTACTAGGGGCGTGAAATACTACTGGTGGGAGAGGGAGGCGCGGACATCTCGGAGGGAGGTGGGGGGGACCTGTGACCGACATGTGGGGTGGGGCTGACAACAAGCGGGTTGGTGGCGCCGGCCGGGATCCGCGCGCTAGCTCGCGTCTCGTCGTTCGTTCGTCCGTTCGTCGCAAGAGCAAGAAGACGAACGATGACCTAGCTGGCGCTTGGGTGGTTTCGGCCTGCAAAGCGACGAGAGTCGGACTGGCAAGCGGCCGAAGAAAGCTTCGTCATGTGTGACGCAGTCGATCGTATACAGACGAACGACCTGGCGTTCTGGTCCTGTGTCCACTGATGAAAAATGCCTTGCTTGTCGAGCGACGTTGCCATTGCTGGTCCACTGCTAGCTGGTCCACGTTTGTTGCTTTGGTTTACATGAGCGGTTGATCGATGACGGGGAGAGACGCGT
This sequence comes from Neostapfia colusana, assembly GCA_030760725.1. Taxonomy (NCBI): domain Eukaryota; kingdom Viridiplantae; phylum Streptophyta; class Magnoliopsida; order Poales; family Poaceae; genus Neostapfia; species Neostapfia colusana. Next base: position 879,533 of record JASWHV010000003.1, on the reverse strand, counting down.
ACGTGCATGGATCTGAACCAGAAACACCTCGACGATCTCCATGCGTCCTCTGGCTACGTACATTGCATGACGGCTCTGCTTACCTGGCCGGCCGGGTGCACGTACGTCACTGATAGAGGAAATTAAGTGACGACGCGCGCGCGAGCTAGGAGGTGACCTCTGTGTACCGCCGTACAAATTAGTTATGGGTCACTGACACGGAACAAGATGATATATGATCCGTGTGTGCATGCTCGATCGTACAGGAAGTGGAACAGCTAGCTAGTAGCAGCTAGGTAAGTACAAAGTACGATCAATAATTATTAGCTAGCTAGCTAGGACGACGATGCTCATGCATGCAACAAGGCAGCTAGCTAGCTAGCTAGCGCGGCCGGGTTAATTATTCCTGGTGTGATATCTCGGGGCGATCGAGACGACAACACGTGATATATATTTGGATCAAGCGGTAGCTAGCTGCACCTCCGCCTCCATTATATTCCAATTCGGACGGACGTGTTGGCTGGCCGGAGCCGGATCATACCACTGATACGACCAGCTCCCCAGCCGGCAGATTCAATCGTGCATGCATGCAACAGCCAAAAGAAACGTACGCACAGGGTGTACGTGTCTGCGTGCTAGCTCTGCATTATTATCAAGTACTCACCTGCCGGCCGGCCGGACGGACGGACGACGAGCCGACACGATTGATATTTAGCCACGTGCAGCAGCAGCAGGCTGGACACGGATATATATATATACGTTAATTCGAGCGAGCAGAACAACTTTTTCTTGGCGCTAGCTAGCTACTAGTACTTACAACGCAACCATTTTTAAACTTATCCCTGAACCCTTTTCGGGGCAGGGCGATCTGATCTGATCTGATCTGACCAACCAACCAACCCATCGAGGGCAGGGCCGGGCCGGGGTGGAGTAGCCTTTTTTTGGCTACATGACGAGATTACGCCTGGCGCCCGAAACGGGTATATATGCATGCATGGAAAGGTGTGGTCGACCGGTCTGGCTCTGGCATGCATGCGTGCGTAGTGTCCCGTTGCATGCACCAGCTAGCTAGCTAGCTAGATATGCGCACATACATGCATGCATGTGACCCCAAGGAATCCAGCTGCCGATATGTCGATCACCTGCTTGTATATATCACATCGAAACAAAATACCAATCACCTTGTCGCGCATATAGTACTATATATTTATGTATATGTATAGGGTTCGCCCACCCACTGCTTCATCTAGCTCCAGTCGATCGATCGATCGATCGGTCAGAAGGTAGATTTCTTCGTTCTAGCTTGTGAGCAAACGTTACACGTACCAAGAAATATAAGAGTTTTGTTTCTCAAAGTGAACCACTCCCTCCATTCTTCCAACGTTAAATAAAACAGAAGAGCGGGAGTAGTATGTAAAAAAGAAGCATGCCGCTCAGACTAGGCTAGGACCAGTACTTCTCTGCTGCTCTGCCTCTTGCAGCTAGCTAGCTAGCTAGCTAGCTAGGCCCGGGAGCGCTCGATGATGGCCCACGGAAACTCCCAGCCTTCTTCTGCTTAATTTCCCGGCCGTGCCTCCGTGCTCCACGGTGGCAGCGTCACCTGACCGTGCTCGCGGGCGAGGCCTCCTCGGCTGAGCTTGCCTGAGAGGCCGGACAACCTGCACCTGCTACAACAGTAAGGGGAACAGACCCTTGCTGGTCATCGACTCGGCTCCAGCAGCTTTCGTACGTTGCTCCAGCTGTACACGATCGAGGAGGTACTCCCCGTATTAAATTATTATCACTAGAACAGTATCTTAACTATATTTATAAAATGCAATTATTATTATCATAACGATATTGATTTAAAAGCGAAAGGACTTTTTTTTTCTTCAAAAAAAGGTCTCAAAGCGAAAGGTACTTAAAGCGTATATGTGACGTGAATGGTCTTAAGGTGGGCCTTTGACAACAAGCTTCTCCAGAGACAGCCAGCCTCACAATCTCACGATATGGTTATCATTCGATGTGTAAGAGTGTACCTCACTTTTTGTTTCAAGAATTCTATAGACCCAAAAGATATCAGAATGTACAAATACGGCGGTAACTAACACCTAGTCAACTTACAACCATTCAACCTATCTCAGTCAGAAGCTTCATCACACCTTGGAGCTTAAGCTACCTCTCTCACATCAACAAACGGTACCATCAACCCCAAGTTCAGTTCAGTTCAGTTCATGGTGCCAAGTCCGCCTGTAACCTTTCATGGAGCAAACAAGACTTTCTGGCAGCATAGACATAGTGAGCAGCAGCCGCAGCAATGACCAATGTACTTTTAGCTTAGAACCTTACTCGTCAGGTTCAGCTGAAAAATCCGGCTCTTCTGGTTTCTTTAGCTTAGGCGATTTGTTAGTATTCTGAGGCCATTTCCTGGTCCTAGCTATGAATTTTAGAGCAAGATCGTTCTTGGGTGGAGACTCATCTTCCTCATCCAACTCACCTGGTCTGAAAGAATTGAACGACTCCTTCATACTCACGTCCTTTGTCATCTTCCTCCTCTTGTACCGCCGCCAAGCAGCCTGTAAGAAGCAAGAGGCCCACGTTCTCCAGTGGTGCGAGTAGTATCGGAAAGTGTGTTGCAACTTCTTGCTGTGCAGCCGCCTGAACTGACTGGCGACAAACTTGAGATCCTCAGCCTGGAGTGCAAAGGCCTCCACTTCTATCAGTGCCTTCACTGTCCGAGTGGATGATGGCAAGTTGGTCGTAGGCTTGGGAACAAGAGCCCATCCAAGAAGTTCTTCGCCACAAAAATCACCAGGTTTCAGGGTAATTGAATTGAAGAAGCCGCTGCGACCACCATTTGTTGTAGAGCTTTCCAACTTCCCACGAATGATGAAGAGCATCTCAGTCACTGGATCACCCTCACGCACGATGTATGTACCCTTTGTGCACAGTGCTGATACAAGACGCTCACAAATGGCATCGAGAAGTTGATCATCCATTTGGGAGAAAAATGGAACCTGAAACATTGTGACATGGAAAGAGACCACCACGTTATTAAGTGCAACAAAATATATGGTACAATTAAACCGGAATTCTCTTTCTGCGAATAAAGAGCGTACTTTGGATTGCTAGAAAATTTCAGTCTGGATTCTCAGCAATATTTGGATGGTTTAGTACCTTTTGAAGCTAACAAGTTCACCACTAAATTGACCACTTTAAGGATAAAAATTACTAAGTAATGACCCTGAGCCCTTTTCATATTTAACAATTGAAACAGACTAAAATACGACTTCACTGAGATGTTTTCTCATCTCATAACAGAAGCCAGTACCATTACCCCACCTAGGTCAAGCAGCTACAATGTATCTTCTATAATGCACAAATCAACTCAAACTGCTATAGTGACACTGGCGATATTACATTTTTCTAATATAATTGAGGATGTAATTTAATTTGATGAATTATACTTATAATTGAGGACACCAAGTTTAGCACATACAGTCCCGCTATGGAATCATACACTTTGCATAAGCCAAATAACAGTTTTGAACTTCTACACTATATGCATATTACCAAAAACATGTAAAAGTATTTACCCGCCGAACAAGACCCAAACAAAGGTGGCGCTTAATGTCACGCCGAAGATCTGCAGGTAGAGCCTTCAATATAGACTCCTCATTCACACCTCGAGTTGCTAGCCACTTGTACTGGATAAACCGTCTAACTCTCTCTCGTAGTTCATGAGGAAGTTGGCGATGTCTCATCCACTCCTCAGTATCTCTTTGCTTTAATCTCCATTCTTCAACTCTCGCGGTGATAGATTGCAAGTAAGTCTTGAAAAGATAAGAGACCACAATATTGTAAGTAGAAATTTTTGGGTGAATGGTCCACATCAATACATTATGATTAAGCCAATAAACTCATGTCGATAAATAGAAATTTCAAGAACGTTATAGTCAGATAGAAAAGTACCTGCACATTTCCAATCAAATGGGCAAACAAGATGAGACCAAGTACTGACACAAATATACAGTAGAGTGTCTCACCGATGTAGGTACTCGCAACAAGAGTCTGACCGTAGCAGCTGTTTCAGAATGAAAGAAATGCATAGCTTGTTAGAAAATCAAATGGTAAAGTAACAAACACTGCATTAACCTTAGAACTCGTCGAGTACAGCCATGGGAACATTAAAGGCTTAGGTAAGATAAGTACCTTAAATTCTGCAACCCCCACCAGAGGGAATAGAAATACTTCATTGCAAAACTTTGAGCGGGAGCTTGATTCATTAATGCAGGCTGGAACATGCCAAAATCAAAACTGATGGATTTATTACTAGCATCACAGTCACTGAAGATAGTGGTTGAATTTGCCCAGTTAGGATTTGGTGTTGCATCACAATCTAGGAACTTAATATCACAACTAGCTTCACTTGTGCAGCTCTTCTTCCAGCAGAATGTCTGGCGATCAACAGATAACAAATACCATAATGCACCGAGTACCTAGAAGAACAAGAACGAAAGATAAAACCCTCGCACGAGATATAACATGAAATTTTCTAAGAAAATATAATGTAATGGTCAAAGATTCTAGTTAAGTGCATTTTAATACCATACATGACTAGCCATCATGTAAAGGAGCAGGTTGTACGCGGCCCCTTCCCAAGCAGTCTTGGCAACAACTCCAGTAGCTTTAACAATCTCATAAGTTAAGGGGAATATGAGATATAATCTAGGTAAATACTGAGCAAGAACTATGAGAACCAGAATGTTATTGTTATGCTCAGCAGTGGAATATTTTATAGCTGGTATCACAAACCAGACAATGATCTGCAGGAAAGTGAAGGTATGTAAGTAACATACACAGCTGACCAGACAAAATTAAGCATGAGAAGTTGAGTGTAGTGCTTTAAGGCATCACAATATAGTAATTTTACCCAGATGAACATAGAGAAATGGGTTTTTGTTCCTTTAGTATTTCTGGTTCTAAAGGCATGTAAAGCTGAATAAAAAGGACCATTAACTACAAGATATGGTTCTGCATCAACCGACAAAATGGAGTCTCATGTTTGAAATCCATATATAGTGACTCGTAAAGCATCAACCGACAAAAATTATTCATGATGACAAAGTTTGGCTTTGGCCTATGTGTATGAACATTTGAAGATATGGACATGCAATATATGAGTTTAGCAATGATGTTGTTATGATACTAGTGAGACCCTATTGGTGTGGATAATACTTTACAAAAGAAAAGGTTGATGTTCATACACAATTCGTAAACAAATCTAGTGCATAACTAGATTCCCTAAGCATCATTTAGAATCTCAAACCCCATTTTTAAGAGAGAGAGAGAACACCATGACCAAGCATGCTATCTATTTAGGAAAAGCAAAATCATTTTATGGAATACCTTTTTTCAGATAGTAAAGACTTTTGGGGGGGAAACAGAAAAGAAGGCCCCTGCTGTATTTTGGTGTGGTGCTAGGATCGAGCCCGGCCGGTCAGATAAAAGACTAGTTCGTAGATAGAATGATTGAATGAGCAAGCAACTGTAACTAAGGATCATTAGTACTAGTAAAACTCCCGTCGATAACAACAAAAGGAACAGTAACAAGTTACCTGAGGTAGAGGCAATGCAGCAGCCACATCAACTGCTAAGTCGGATCTCAAATATTTCCATGCAATTTCCTTAGGATCCGTGACAAGATCTCCTCTTCCAAACACCCTCATAGTCGCGCTCCGATTGATATATGCAGTTCTGAACTTTATGATGATGTGTAAAGCATACAATAGATCAGCCATTGATCGGAGGAACGTAACGCCAATGGCAAGACGCCGATCTGTGCCAAGGCAGGAATTTGGTTCGGCGTAGACGATCTTGGGCACATAGAAGTAGAAAGGGTCTATAAATAGCGCGATGAGACAGGAGCAGAGGAAGACGCGGTTCCAAGTCAAGATGAAGTCGCTGGACGGATCAAAAATCTTGCCATAGCACCGCCCATCTCCCGCCACAAAGGTCCTGTGCTTCATGGAAATCGCCACTCCATGCTTGCTGGCCGCGAGCGCCGCCTGCTTCTGGTAAACCGGCATGGTTTGCTTCAGGGGCGAAGACCCTGGGGGCTCGGCCGGTCCTCGGAAAATTCTGGAGACTAATCTGGTCATACTGTCCCACCACGGAGCAAACGAATTGCTCGCAGCGTAGAAACGGGAGACCGGAGGAGAACGATATCACTCGGAGCAATCCGTCCAAGCTAAGCAGGGAGCTTCCTCACCAACAATAGGCGAAATGCGTCCAGGTCCGACGGACGGATCTGCACTTCGAGCGCCAACAGAGACGAGAGGAGGTGGCGTTGCGGGCGGGAAGGGAGGAGGCGGTGGCGGGGACTGACCTGGCTCGGTGTAAGGCGGCTTTGAGGTGCTCTTGGCGGCGCGGGCAGGAGAAAAGGGCGCGTTCGACGATGGCCGGCCCCGGGTAGAGGGGGCAACGACCCGACCGCCGTCGACGCGGTGGATGCCAGAGAGGCTGATCTGGGATGAGAAAGCAGGAACAGGAGGACCCGAAGAACAACTATAGTTCACGAGTCGGGACACAGCCGGCGACGAGGAGTTCGAGGAAGGAGGCGGCCAGGAAAGCCAGAAACTCCCAGGACGAACACCCCCGGGCTTAATTACTTGATTTAATGAGTATAATGCAGCTATGTCCAGCTGTGGTATCCATATCTACAAGTTTTATTCTACATTCAACTTGTACATTTATTTATATTTATAAATTTTTTCACAGTATATTACCCTCTATCATTACGTATTGCAAAGAGTGTAGTACATTATAGATCCTTAAGGCGAGTTTGTGCCCGCATATTGATGCTGAAAATAGTGACTGCAACACTTTTACAAAAAACCTAGGTACACGACATAAGAAGTTGTAGCTCATCGCTCCTCTTCTGCGAGAATCAATGAGTCTTAACTTTGAATTTAAATTTTTAATGAATTTAGAGATCGAATAAGGAATGAGACGATTCGTGATAGCGTAGGGGTGGCGCCGATTGAAGAGAAGTTAGTACAATATCGACTAAAGTGGTTTGGATATATCCAGCGGAGACTTACAGAAGCACCGGTTAACAGTGGGATTTTAAGAGATAGAGAAAATATTATGAGTGGTAGAGGACGATCATGATTGACCTGGGAGGAGGCGGTAAAACGAGATCTGAGAGATTGGAATGTATCAAGAGACTTAGCTCATGATAGGACCGCATAGAAAGTAGCAATTCATGTGCCAGAATCTTAATCCTTTTTTCTTTTCTTTTTTCTTGTCACTCTTATATCTCTTCCTCTCTTTTACTTTTATCGAAATATGTATATATATAATTATAATTATTGGGTTTCATGTCTAGCCGACCCTGACATGTTTGGGATAAAGGCTTGGTTGTTGTTGTTGTTTGATGATGAAAGAGTATGTACTTGTAGGGCATTATTTCAAAGAAGATGTGTTTATACCTACAAAGAAAACTTTTTATGGGCCCAATGACATAGATGGAAGGTTCATGGATATAAAAATATAAAAATAAAAGTTTGTACACCTAGATGACACGAGGTTGGACAAGTTAATAAACTTCTAATGTATTTAACTCTGTATTAGTATTAATTTAATAGGTTTGAGCCTTTGAGGTTAGCAATGCAATTGTTACCTCTGTGCTAAGAGCATCTCTAAAAAATAAATCAAAACATCTACTAAACTAAACTATTAGAGTTTAGTCAGAAAAAGACGGCTTTAACAGTGTCCCAAAACCTAAATTTCCATTCACCCTAAATTGTTCTCATTTCCTCTAAACTCATTTTTATTATACTTACAAATAAGAAAAAAGTTAGGAGCCTCAACCATTCTTCTCCCAAAAGAACTAATATGTTGTGGCTTTTATATCCACTTTAAGAGAAAATTGTTGGAGGGGATAAGAAAAAAATACCATTGTTAGTTGGTAAATGGAGTCTTTGTCTGGGATTGGGAGACGGAAAAATCGAAAGCGGGCAAGGTGGAGCGTTTATAAACCGCAGAATGTTGACAGATTTGATTACTTATGAAGGGCTTTTATAGTAAAAAACGATAGAGGACTCGTGTGTCCACGATATATATACTTTAATCTACCTGAGGATTGTTAAACTAAGCTGTGGCCTGACAGTTAGATATCTGATTGCAACTGGATTTGCGCGGGTTAATCGATGCTTCAAAACTGATTGCGACTGCAGGAGCCATAGGTGACCGATGTATTTCGGAAGCGTGAACAGATGGCCAGAGTGTGTTCACGACTTCTGACGATGAGGGGACCGTGATTCAGGAAGCCGAAGAGGTGGTCGTCGTCGTTGGTGCACCGGCTTCTGGAGGCACGCACGGCCCGCGAATTGGGAAAGCGAAAAAATAGTAGGACCCATCGTGAAGGCTGCCGCGAGATGCCACCGCGCGCGCGAAAGCTGGCCGCGGCATCGCAACCAACCAGGTAAGACGTACCGGTGCTCGAGCCCTGACCCTGAGCTGACGACTGGCGGTAACCGATCAGTTTGTTTATCCCCTCGTGCGGTCATGCCTTTGCAATTTGGATGTCCCTATTACATATTCCCTCGTGCAATCAGTACTGAACTGAAAAGGATAACTAATCCATTTTCTGATTTTTTTAGAAGGCCCCATGGTATCACTAAGCTTGTTTGACTCCAAACAAAAGTTTGGTTCTAAACGTTCCTCTTTATTTGGCACTGGTTATTTTATTTTTGAACTAACTAGAGTCAAATAAGAATGAACAGAGTATTTAAGCCTGCTCAGTTTATCCCCTATTAAACCATGAGTTTTCATTTTAATTTCAGTTGTACTTTAATTTGAAATTTCATTCGTGTGAAACTTGTAGGATGCAAGAACAATATGTTTTTAAATATTTGGTTATGGTCCCTATGTATTCCTATGGTTCATTGTTTAGAATGGTATCAAACAGTTCTGAACTAGGAAAAAACTGCACAACTTTTATTAACATAGGGATATGCCAGCTATGATTTTTTTTAAAAAAAAAAAGAGACTAGAATAAATAGTAGCAAAAGGCAAGCAATAGATTAGCCAAATCTAAATTGTTACGATAGTTAAATGAATCTACCAACACATTGTTCAGAAGTTTGATTGGCAGCCAAGCGTTCAACATTACAGGAAACCAGCGAAAAGAGTTCTACCACCGGACAGATTGGATTGAATCAACCGATCCCTAACACCAATTACTGCAGAACAGATTAATACAATGACGAAATCACTGAACACCAAGCAATACGAAGGGGAGCTGGAAACAGTAACAGGTCTAAACACAGAAGTGCCTTTAATTTGATTCGGTGAAGACAAAAATGCACTAGAAGTGGGGAACAAAAACCACAGTAACATGCAGAGTCGCAAGCTACGCCTTCTACTGAAGTAGTCTTAGCAAGCTCCTGAATTAAAACTAGGCTGCAGGAGGCTCAAATACTCAGTAGTAGGCAATACACTGCAGGGTTCTCTACCAAGGGTTGTGGCATATTACTTTCACGAACTGCAGCAGGCAGCGCTCAAGCAAGTAGGATTAGGGATGGTACTAATAATTTCCTTCAGTCAAGACTGTCAGTCATGAAGAAATTTGCTTCAGTGAAGACTGTCAATAATGACGAGGTAAGTTGTTGCAGCGAAGACTGTCAGTCATGAAGAGGCATCGCAGGCAGGGAGTAACAGAAGATTCACATTCGTTTGCAGGAAAGGGTGTGCCAAGAATGCAGGAGGAACAAAACCATGACGACTACAACCGAGCGCCGTAGTTGGCCGAGTCGTTTAAGCAGGACATGCCTTTTTAACACATAGAAGAAAGGTAACATGTTTTAGTTGCATACCACATATCCGAATCATAAGGTTCTTTATCAAGACAATCATAATAAGCTAGATAAAGTTGTAAACCTGAACTGAAGTCATGCAGTTGACGACAGTTCCTAAGATGTTCCTGGCAGACAAGCAAGGGACAGGGGAGCAAGTTCTCACACAAAACATGAATCAGGTACAGGCTTCATGTCTAGTTCCTGCTAAGTCAGTACCTGGAATCACGCACCTCTGAAAATGCACGCATGTGACTATGTTAATAATAGTAGGTTTTATAAAACTGTACGTAAACTTGCAGAGTTCATTAATTTGCATTACCATTACGACAGAGAGATTCATCATGGATCCATTGTACTATGGTGACCTGCTATAGCTGCGTCCACGAGCAGGGGATACGCTACGGCGCCTTGGAGAGCGATAACGAGGGCTGTAGCTTCTGCTAGCAGAATAGTTAAGTCAGTACAAATTACTCAGAAGTCAGAAGTTATTAAAAAAAGATTTAAAGAGTACGAAAACGACAAAACAAATGGACGAATGATAAGGTCAAGGGCTCAAGGCCATCATGAGTTTACTGTATGGTGTAGGCAGGCATTAAAGCAGAATGCTACCAGTTTTGAAAGAAAGAAACACTGCTAGAGCAAACGATAAGATGAGAATTAATTAGATAAAGACAATAGTTAATTAACACAACCAACAAATGTTTACAAAGCTAATAACAAAAAAAAAAACATTACCTCCTACTGTAACTCGGGCTCCTACGGTATCTGGGACTGCGGCTGCGGCTACGGCTACGGCTGCGGCTCCTGCTCCTGCTCCTGCTGCGACGTCTTCCACTGCCAAGACCTCCTGAACCAATCCGCAGACGACATTCACGTGCAAAGTGCCCCGTCTCACCACACTCATAGCATTTCGACTCAGACCCACCATACCGATCACGACCACCACGGCCACCACTGCGAGATAGCTCAACTCTCCATCCGTTCTTGCCTATTTTAAAAAACACACATGAAAAACATGCATCACACACCTAAATGATGAATGATTAAATGTGAATCGGAATTCCTGGTGCATGAATTATAGCTCAGTTACTAGGATGCGATCTGCAATAGTATTATAAAATACTAGATTTCTTGTCGCACAGTAATGATATTTTCCTCGATGTCATAAAAGATTAAAACCAAGTTTTACATGTGAAGCTGGTCAAACAATCTCAGGAAATTTCTGCATAGCATCAAAGAATGTGCAGATAAAGCTTCAAAAAAATCCCCCGATAACACAGTTGCATACCATCTAGATCACGAATAGCATCCTCAGCATCCCTTTTGTCATCAAAATCAATAAATGCAAAACCAGGTGGTTTGCGAGCAACCCAGACACTGCATTAATAACAAAAGTTGGCAAAACATCATGAAAAACAATTCCAGGCCATATATGACAAAATAACAGGGTGAAATTGATAGGCACATCAAAACCACACAAAAATAAGTATCACTACAAAATTTTGTTTATAAAAGAAAACAAGGTTGGTAGACAATTAATATTAATAGCATTTACAATCATTGTAAAGCACATCTAGATAATAAGAAATTCTACTCTGGGCACATCGTACAGTTGGAAAGTCCAATTTGAGAAGTATGGAAATCAGTACAATCTAAATGTTTGATGTTATGATCCAACAACACCTGAGGAGTCAAATATCATATGTACACATTGTCAACATGAGATGGGAAAGGGGTGTGATCCTGTCGAGCACTTTATCGAATCCTAATAAACAATATACGAGCATAAGTGACATCAGGGAGGCTGCCCTTCCGGTACAAGAGTGGATCAAATGTCAGAAAATATCGTAAAACTAATGTAGAAAATATCATAAACCTAAGCACATAAGCGTAGGAAACAGAGAACAAGTTCAACAAAAAAGGACCTTCGCAGAACTCCAAACACACGGAATTCATCTTCAAGTTCCCCAGAAGTTACGCGGGCATCCAAATTTCCAACATACACGCGAGCCATCGTGAACAAATTCCTGAATTTTGGTCAAGAGAAGAACAGAATACAGTTATTTTTTTTCCTGAAGTTATGCATACACAGGCAAGGTGGCCAAGAGATTAGGCACTTTTAGCATCAATTATGACTTAGTAACACGATAATCTCTAGCAGCCCTAAAGGACAAACCAGATGTCATGAATTCATTTCATGTCCGCATGATACCAAGGGCAAGGTATAAGATATCAAGAGGTATACCCTAAAACATCAATATCCAACACAGGACAGGATATCCAGTATGAAAAGTCACTCGGATTATTAGTTCAAGACTTTAATAATGCTGAACAATAGTGTGTGTAGACTAATCTCAACTATCTTGAATTTTACCAGCACAACTGTAAGCAATTAGCAACTGGCGCAGTGGTAGAGTGTCTTCACTTGTGTCCTGGGGTTTTGGATTCAAACCACCCTCTCAGCAAAAGCAGGGGTATGGTTGTCTAGAAGTGACCTTTCCCTAGACCCCATGATGTATGGGAGCCTTTGGCACTGGATACGCCCTTAACAGTAAGCAATCAGCACCACGGTGTGAAGACAGATCTAATTCCTATCCTTGAGCTCAAGCTAGAGCCCTAATCAAGGGAGCAATGTCAGTTAAACTCCTACATAGGGGAGGGACAATGGCGTAAACACACTTATCTCTGCAACAGAAATAGGCAAACACGATGGCGCTACAAATCTCACTCGCCACGAGATGGGATTCGTACGACTACGACCACTCAAACAAAACGGGCAAGCGAATCCAACCCCCGCGAACAAACATGGCACCGAGATCAGACCAGCGACCGCACGGCCAGTCTACAAAATCAAGCGGAGGTGATGACTACCGCCAACAGATCGGATCTAGGTTTCCGAATCTGGTGGTTGAACGACAGCTGCGGGATTGCAGGTGCTAACTCGAGACGAAACCCTAGGGGTTAGGTTTACCTGCGCGGGGGGGAGCGGGGAGACGAATCCTCGGCGCAGGCGAGTTCCCGCCGCGGGGGGCGACGAGGGCGGCAGCGGGGCGGGCAGAGTGATGCTCCTGGATTCGCGTGGTGGGTGGGGTGGGGTGGGGGCAATAATAGCAGGGACGCGACGCGGGTTGGAGCGGCCACAGATATCGGTCCGCTTGTGTGTTGAGGCGATGCAGGCGAGTGGCTGAATCCGCGTGGGCCTTCGTTGTGGTTGTCTGATAGAGTACCGAGCTTTCCGTGGGCCCGGCCCAATTACTTTCCTACATCGCTCGGCCCTCTTCAAATAATCACCAGCTGTTTCTGTTGACTGTTGATTTGTGTCCTTTCGTGGGAAACCAGTACGTATAAAATTAAATACTTACCCGATGAACCTAAAGACGAAAATTGGTCCCACTGAGGCCCATACGAAAGTAGGACCGACGGCCCACGTCTCTACAATAATGTCTCCGGCGCCGAGCGATGTCCGAGTTGATTCTGTAGCCAAAATCCCTCTCAATTCCATGAAACGTACCTGGAACTGGAAGGAAGAAATCGCGTCGACCAAACCAAACGACAATGGAACCTGGGCCGCCGCCATCTTCATCCAGGTTAAAAGTCAGCTAACCAGACAAATAGTAAACCCGTACTGACTACCGCGGAGAGTTCTCCTACAAAATGGCAAGCGTGCCCTGGCACGCAGTGGGGATCAGTCAAGAAAGCCATCGATCATTTGTGGCATTAGCAAAAGCCCAACAAGGAGTCGAAGGACTAGCAAGCACGAGACGGTACGTATAGTATAACTGGACACTTAACAAACGCATCTAAACTGTGATGACCATGCCACACTCGACGAGATGGCATGGCCGCGCCTCACTGGCCTGGCGCCCCTAAAAATATCGACGAAAAAGCAACACGCGGCCATGTCACTCGACGGCGAATGGCGCGGCGGGCACGTCGCCGTGCCCGGGTTTCGTGGACTCGCAGCCATCGCGTAGAGAACCTCCACCGTATCTAGACTTCTGGAACGGACAGAATCTCCGTCTGGATCGCGATGCCCGGGGAAATCTAGATTAACAACGATGAGCGTTGGTCCTGGACAAGCCATGTTGCACGCGCACGCATCGTCGTCATCCTCTGTCGCTTCCTGCCTCTCCCGTCGTCATCTCTCTTGGCCACGGGGCGTGGAGTTGTGTGACCGAACCGCCTACAGCTCCCCCCGAAGTCCCCTCCGCATCGTGCAGACGAGGTTAGCTGTTGCGTGCGGCACAGGTGCTCCGCCATGGGCTCGCGTGGAAGTTAGTTGGCAGCCGCGCCATCATTTTCCACGGCTTCTTCTGGCACTGGCAGGCAGCTAGCAGCGGAAGTGGTTAGTAGCTCTGCCGTGATGGGAACATACATACGTACATACATAGACGTAGCTCCGGGGCCGTGTCCCCCGTCGTGCGTGCCGAATCATTCGACCCGGCCAGATTTAATTTTAGGCAATCATCGATGTACTGCTTGATCTGGATAGGCATGGAAATTAAGCCAGACATCGATGGAGGTCGCAGACCCGAGAGAGTGTGGCTGGTCAAAGGAGAGTTTGCAAGTGAAGTACAACTAGCAGGGGCAGAGTGGTCGTGGAGTGCTCTGTGCTCAAATTAAAGGGTCAGGTCAGCAGACAGAAATTCAGCGGACATGCATCCATGCAGCGAAATTAGGTACTACTATAGTGATGATGCATGTGCATTGCTGGAACTAATATATCCGGCCGGTGAGTACATGAAGATAATTATTCTTAACCAAACCCGCGCAATCACGGCACAGATCATGGCGCACGCACGCTGGAGATGTGCCCTAGCTAGTAGAAAGCAAAAGCAACGCCTATATATCCACTACCCGGCCAACTGCCACCGCCGCCCGCCGCGGTATGTTATCCTGAAAGCGATCTAGCTAGCTAATCCCGGGTGTTTGTGGCACGGCCACTCCGATCGACACTCTTATCCCATCTCGTTGGACGCAGCCCGAAGTGGCAAGAGCTCATCTGCGCTCCGGTCAACTCGTAGAGAGCACGGCGTTTGCGGTAGCAGGAAGAGCCGAGAGCCGCGGGGGGCCAAGTGATTTTGGCGATTTTTGCGTCGGGGACCGGCCGGGGAGAGAAATCGAGCTCCGGACGGCTGCTCCACCGCGCGCGTCATGTTGGCGCGCGTTGCTGAACAGAACGGCACGGCACGAGCACGAGGGGTTGACCGCGCGGCGGGCGTGACGGCGGGGGTTGGGTTGCCACTCCCGCCCACCGCGCGCGCCGCGTGTCGCGTGCCGGTACGAAGAAGTCGCGCGTGCGGATAGATGATGCCACGGATAAATAAGTCGAGGGGGCAGCAGCCGAGCCGAGCCGAGGGCGCACGTCAAGCATTTCGGCGGAGAAAGAAGCCAGGGGGGCGCCGCGGCGGGCGCCGCTGCGCAGCGCGTGTTCCGGATCAAAACGAGCGTCCCTCTTGCCTGGCTCGGGCGGGACACGGAGAGTGCCGGCTGCTGGGGAGGGAGGGAGGGAGGGAGGGAGTCCAAGGCAAGAGAATCGAGTGCGTTGCCTGCCTGCCTGCCTCGCCTGGGTTCAGTTCAGATTCAGTAGTAGGTACAGTACCACATGCGCTGTCACCCTGCCGCCGCCGCACACATGGCGGGGCATGGATGACATGAGTTGTTGCCTTTCTTTTCTCCGGCGAAACGGTCCTAGCTTGTGCACGCAGACGTGCAGTGCCTCGTCCTTTCGGCTAACAGTGTTTTCTGCCGCGTGTGCAGTATGTTGACATCTGGCCTTCTTTTCACCTTCGGAGTGCCATCTTTTTTTTTTAAAAAAAAAAGCAAACATGTCCGTGAGGAGGACGAGGAGTCCCAGAGATCTACCTCGTCTATCACTAGCAAATCTAGATTCTCGGATATGATCATTAAAGAAACGAAGTAGAAGTAATAAGCCCGAGCACGTACCACCCGCACCAGAACATCAGTATCCATCGTCGAAGCAAAAGAAAGATAAGCCTCCCGGTCCCGGGCGCATGATCTTGGTTGGCGCTTGCTACTACGCCGCCGGGGCCCGGGGCGTGGTTCCACGATCGTACAAGTAAAGCGTCGCCGTTCCAACGGTCCTATCCGAACGGGAACGCGCTATCCAGCTCCCGGACATCGAAACGTACGCGCGCTCCGCGACCGTGCGGCGGCGCTGACTTTCGCGCAGGCGTCGGCGATTAGATGTCCGTGCCATGCCGCCGGTTTCCCGGCATGATCGCACGATCGACGCGCTAGCTGCGTCGTTCAAACGCCTCGTGTGTGAAATGAATCAAACGGGTCGTCAGAGCGGTACGTGGAAACCACCGGCCGGGAGGGGCGAGGGCCAGCGATGGGCCGATCGATCGAGATGTTGGGACGACGTACACGACGACGATGCGATGGTACGATCCTCTCGATCACCGACAAACCAAGACGACGGCGATATGACGTAATAACGGGGACTAGCTAGTTGGCTACTAGCCAGCCAGCCTCCCACAATGCAAAGAATTAAGCTCTTAATTGGGCACGCGCTGCGATGATTCAAAACCTCCCCTTCCTTTGGAAGATTACCAAGACACGGACGCGGCTAATTAAACTGTTTGCTTAAGTCGTGTCGTCAGCCCGATTTTTCCATCGGCTGATTGTTGCTGATGATCAGGTATCCAAACGTGTCACTATGCACGCACGGTCAGCTAGATACGCTGCAGGTTAATCGCTAGTTGGAACGAACAGGTAAATTAGTGCGAGGTCACGTGCCTAATATGTAGTGGCGACCGAGTAGCCTTGTCCCCATATCATCGATTACTGATCCTCCTAATCCGATCTTCATTCGTGTCCGGCCGATCGCTAATATCTATCACTCGCTAGGAGACCAATATGCATGCATCTAGCAAGCCACTGTCAAACTATCAGCTTTTTCCTCACGTACACGTTGCGGGCAAAAGCCCCGCCGCCGCGATATTACTGTCCAGGTACACGCGATTATCCTTCGCGTACCTAACTCGATCACCGAGACACGAGCTAAGCTAAGCTAAGCACGAGAGGAGTGTGGGTTAGTAACCGCCGAAAGGTGATCGCTCCATCCCCGTACGTAACTGTGCTTTGATTATGTGATCCCGGTCGTGTGGTCGTACTACGAGGATTCGCCTTTTGTAGATGGCATGCTTTACCATTCAGTCACGAAAGACTTGCTACTATCGTTTCTCTGTACTCTCTCGGCCCAAATCTATCCGTCTGGCTTCGAGTTTTTTTTTTCTAAAAAAAAAGAACTGAAGAAAGATCATGGAGTAGAGGGCATGGTGGCGGAACGTATTATTGGTTGTGAATTAGTTCATTTCATGGCAGACGGTCGTCCCACGCTAGCTGCTGGTACGCGTTCGGCCCCCGTAACCTATTACGTGTTGCTAACCGCTCCACGTGTACCGCTTTAATTTTCACCCACGTTATTAGTCGCGGTAACAACCAAGACACGTGCACGTCGAGACTCCACGACTGGCTTTTACCGGCTCCGTGACTGCGTCTGGTTCTTTCACGGCTACAAAAGGTCGCGCTGAAGCAGTCCGTTCTACTGAGAGAGAGAGAGAGAAGAGATCGGTTTTCACGGTCTGGATGGAGGTCGTGACGTGGCGGCCCAGCAGTTATGGGGCACACTGGCAAGCTCCTGCGACAGCGCATGCTGCAGGCACACGCTTGGGCCACAGGCTCTTGCACGCAGCCTGCTTCTCTGTGTGCCCGTGACTGACATAGGTAGAGTCCCACACACACCCGCTCCGAAGATGCTACCGTGACCTGGCCAGATTTGGAGGATGGAACGGGTAGTTTACCCTGCAAATTGACTTGCGTCTCACCGCTCAGCTTTGACCCCAGGTTTATTTGGATCACGCTTGCTATGTCGCCTCTATAAAAAAAATTGAAAAGGAAATCCATTGCACCCTTGCTGGATTTATAGTGATACAGGTGAAGCTTGTTTGCTGCCGTAGGTGCAATTTAGAGATGTTTGCGTGCGAGAGGAACTACGAGCTCTCCTGGAAAAGTCAGAGACATCGTGATCGGGATGCATACACGTCCAGGCCTGCAACCACAGTTCCCAAGGCTGGTGAACCCAGCCTGCCGTGGTCGCCAGGTCGGCAACGCAAAAGGCGCGCGAGAGGGAGAGGCCCCCACGCCCGCCTCCCACGTGGCGCGGTACAGCTGGCGCCCCGCTGCGCGCACGGGGTCCGCGCCGGCGTAGCTTCGGGCAGGCGGCCACGTGAGCTTATCAGCGTGGCAGCCTTGCATCGGGTCCTCGCGATGCCCGGGGCTTTAGCTGTCATACCAGACTGGCCGCCACGGCACGCGCGAGGGTGACAGCTCGTCCTGCCCTTGGTTACCGGGAAGCGCGTGGGAACGTGCCTGCGGCGCGGCTCGATGGACGATGACAGTGTCCACGGCCATTTACAGCTGTGCTACCAGCGAAATGCTACTTTGACGCGGTGACACTTTCAGACTATTATTATAATCCGAGTCTAGACTGTGACACAATTCACGATCCAAGTTTGAGTAGCTTTTTTGGATGGATTGGGGAGTATGAACACGAGATTGGGTTTCTAGCGTTACCAAACAATATTATCAGCTTTTAGAAATAAGTTGTGCAAGATCCAGCTTCTAGGTTCCGTATTCCAGAATCCGAGTACGTACTGAATTAAATAATCTGTCCTAACGTCAAATAAAACAGAACGGAGAAAGTACATATGATCGGTGGGCAAACAAACAGGCCGTAAGATTGTACAGTTTTCATTCGATAGGCCACGCATTAGTTGTACCATGTTAACTATGCCATAACTGAATAGATGTATATGGAAACGGGCAAGCACTTAAGTATAGAATTGAAGTGTAAATCAGCGCAGTCATATTTGCAACGTATAACTGATATGTGATACACCATATTTAAGTCAATATAAATAGTACCAAAGCTAACATCACATGCTTCCATTTCGGCATTATTCTTTGACTTTTAATCTATCTGATTATAAAAAAGGTGTTGCGATTAACACATATAAATTTGTCATCAGGATATCATCTTGAATATTTCTTATGAAATAGGTAAAAATTTTCTTGTAAAAAAGGAATGATTGTGTGACGCGAACCTCGGAATCAAATTAGCCCACCACTTTAATCACATCTAAGCTGCGGATGACCTGTTGAAGCAGCTAATCTCAGGCTTAAATTTTTGTTGCGTCTTTTGCTGGGAGACCTGCGTGGGCAAACAAAAAGCAACATTAGAGCCTAAGAATGGTTTCCCCACCCGTCATCCACCAAGAGTCTATCCATCTACCAGGTGGGCCCCCTTCGCCGACACCTACGCATGCTCATGCCACGATGTCTGCAGTGGCAAACGTATCCCTACCGTACGCATTATACCGAGTGGGAGAATAAAAATAGTAATGAAGGTAAAAGGTTATTGTAACCTTTATTTTATCTCTATCTATCCATTCTCTATCAATCAAATCAGTTATATAATTTTTATATTATCTTTAGAATCTCGTACACTTTTAAACAAAATTTAAACAATACAACCCAACCGTTAGGCCACTGCGACGCGCATCGTCTGTCCGCTCATGGGTTGAGCCAGATGTCGCGGGACCGAGTAGGGGCAAACCCGTCATTTTGTCCTCTCGCATCCGGATAAGCCCCAGTTCACCGCAGTACCGCACCGCCTGCTTCCGATCGCCCCGCCCCGTCCTTCGTGTTCGCTTCACACGACACACATTTCCAGCTTGCCATCTTCCCGTTTATATACCTCCTGCTCCGTCCAAGGGTTGGTCTACTCCCTCCCAACTCACTCTTCGCTCGTTCTTATCCCCAGAAGCTTCGGCAGGAAACTCATCGATCCGTCTCCTGACTCCTCGTCTCTTCATGCGCCATCGCCACCTCTGCAACACGCACCGATAGGAGAGAGGGCGCGCGATGCCTTCGCTCTCCTGCCACAACCTCCTCGACCTCGCCGCGGCCGCCGATAACGACCCCCTGCCGTCTCCCACGCCGTTCCGACTTCCGCGCGTCATGTCCGTCGCGTCCCCGGCGTCCCCCACTTCCCCTTCCCCGGACGCCCAGCCGCGCCGCGTCGTCGTCTCCCACCGCCTCCCGCTCCGCGCCTCTCCCGACCCGGCCGCGCCGTTCGGGTTCGCCTTCACCGTCGACGCCGACACCGTCGCGTACCAGCTTCGATCGGGTCTCCCTGGTGCCGCGCCGGTCCTCCACATCGGCACCCTCCCGGCGGTCGCGGCCGAGGCCGCCTCCGATGAGCTGTCCAACTACCTCGTGGCGAATTTCTCCTGCCTGCCGGTGTACCTTCCCGGCGACCTCCACCACCGGTTCTACCACGGATTCTGCAAGCACTACCTGTGGCCGCTCCTCCACTACCTCCTCCCGCTCACGCCGTCGTCGCTCGGCGGCCTCCCGTTCGACCGCTCGCTCTACCACTCCTTCCTATCGGCGAATAGGGCCTTCGCCGACCGACTCACGGAGGTGCTCTGCCCCGACGATGACCTCGTCTGGATCCATGACTATCACCTGCTCGCGCTCCCGACCTTCCTTCGCAAGCGCTTCCCGCGCGCCAAGGTCGGATTCTTCCTCCACTCGCCGTTCCCCTCCTCGGAGATCTTCCGCACGATCCCCGTGCGGGAGGACCTCGTCCGGGCCCTGCTCAACGCCGACCTCGTCGGCTTCCACACGTTCGACTACGCGCGGCACTTCCTCTCCGCGTGCTCGCGGCTGCTCGGCCTGGATTACCAGTCCAAGCGCGGCTACATCGGCATCGAGTACTACGGCCGCACGGTGACCGTCAAGATACTCCCCGTAGGGATCGACATGGGCCAGCTCAGATCAGTGGTCTCGGCGCCGGAGACGGGGGATGTGGCGTGCCGGGTGCAGGAGGCATACAAGGGGCGCCGCCTTATGGTTGGCGTCGACGACGTCGATCTGTTCAAGGGAATCGGGCTCAAGTTCCTGGCGATGGAGCAGCTGCTCGTCGAACACCCGGAGCTCCGCGGTCGCGCCGTGCTCGTGCAGATCGCCAACCCGGCGCGCAGCGAGGGCCGCGACGTGCAGGGCGTTCAGGACGAGGCCAGGGCCATCAGCGCCCGGGTCAATGCGCGGTTTAGCTCCCCCGGGTACACGCCGGTCGTGCTGATCGACGGCCCAGTGTCCGCGCAGGAGAAGGCAGCGTACTACGCGGCAGCCGAGTGCTGCGTCGTGAGCGCCGTGCGCGACGGGCTCAACCGGATACCGTACATCTACACGGTGTGCCGGCAGGAGGGTGACGACGCGCCCAAGCGGAGCGTCATCGTGCTATCGGAGTTCGTCGGGTGCTCACCGTCCCTCAGCGGCGCAATCCGCGTCAACCCGTGGAGCGTGGAGTCCGTCGCAGAGGCCATGAACGCGGCCCTGCGGATGTCTGAAGCCGAGCAGAGGCTGCGGCACGAGAAGCATTACAAGTACGTGAGCACCCACGACGTCGCCTACTGGGCACGGTCTTTTGACCAGGACCTGCAGCGAGCCTGCAAGGACCATTTCTCGCGGCGGCATTGGGGGATCGGGTTCGGCATGAGCTTCAAGGTGGTGGCGCTTGGCCCAAATTTCAGGCGGCTCTCTGTGGAGCACATTGTGCCGTCGTACCGGAGGACGGATAACCGGTTGATTCTCCTGGACTACGACGGCACAGTGATGTCGGAGAACTCCATCGATAAGACGCCAAACAGTGAGGTCATTTCTGTCTTGAATCGTCTGTGCGAGGACCCTAAGAACAGGGTGTTCATCGTCAGCGGGCGGGGGAAGGACGAACTGAGCAAGTGGTTCGCGCCCTGCGAGAAGCTGGGGATCGCTGCCGAACATGGTTACTTCACCAGGTAAAAAGATCTCTGCACCCTTTCTTCTTCCACTGTTTGAAGATCTAGATTCTGGTACGATGTTGCTTTGCTTGGATTTTGGTTCTTACTGTTCAGATTTGTATAAGGGCTTCAGTATGGTCGCGAATTAAGCAATGGTAGTACAACGCGCATCCGCACGTTTAATAGCATATTCAGTGACCAATCGATTTAAAAGGAGGACCAAAGAATACCCACGACTGGTGTTGTCCTAAATCGTAACTGCTCCTGCGTCTATAATATTCCTTGAAGGCTCAAGATAACTAGGGTTAGAAGGGATTGACTGGATTATCAACCTGACATGGATAGATACTTAAACTCATAAAAATTTGGTTATGAGAAGCAGTTCTACTTGTGTTCACAGAATTTGATGTCTTTTCCTCTATTGATGAAACAGAAACCGATGTTCATTGACTCTGGTTACTGCAGGTGGAGCAGGGACTCGCCATGGGAGACCTCATGCTTGGCCTCAGAGTTCGATTGGAAGAAGACAGCCGAACCTGTGATGCGGCCTTACACAGAGGCTACAGATGGTTCCTACATTGAGCACAAGGAGAGCGCCATCGTTTGGCATCACCAAGAGGCGGATCCGGACTTTGGATCCTGCCAGGCCAAGGAACTGCTCGACCATCTTGAAAACGTGCTAGCCAACGAACCCGTGGTGGTTAAGAGAGGCCAGCACATCGTCGAAGTTAACCCTCAGGTAAGCCTGTGCGTGTTTTTTCTATATCGTATTTGTTTAGTTCAACTTTTCTGATGTGTGAAACATGCCGATCAACTAGACGTAGCTATCAAACTAAAGGCAACGGATAAGGGTTGATCTAATTCGATCCAGTCCCCATCCGCTGCATGGCTGGGACAATCTGCCTAATCTCCACAAATAGGATATGAATCAGCGTGGACCAAGACCCTGTGGACTGGAAAATTCGCGAAAAGGGTGTCCTGGTCTTTTTAATTGTGTCCCTTGGACAGCAACTTGTCACACTCCGGAACCATCCATTTGCCTAATTGCCGGCGGCTACTTAGAATTTTCAAGACCGGTCGGTCCAGTGACAATAACAGAAGTCTGAAATATCTTTTTAAGGCTGAAAGCTAAAATGTCTTGTTGTAATGCAGGGCATAAGTAAAGGTGTGGTCGTGGATTCTCTTCTCTCATCCATGGTCAAAACGGGCAAGGCGCCAGATTTTGTGCTGTGCATCGGCGACGATCGTTCGGACGAGGACATGTTCGAGAGCATCGTGTGCCCGTCGAACAGCAGCGTGAAGCTCCCGGCGACCAGCGAGGTGTTCGCCTGCACGGTCGGCAAGAAGCCGAGCATGGCCAAGTACTACCTCGACGACACTGTGGACGTGATCAAAATGCTGGAGGGCCTGGCCAACGCGCCGTCGCAGCGGCCCAGGGCGGCGGTGCAGCTGAGGGTCTCGTTCGAAGGTTTGCTGTGAGGAAGGAATATTCACTGCACAGTACTTATAAACCAAGGAGGCCGAATGATCTGCGACTGTGAAGGAGATTCAGACGTGTGGTTTAGGATTAGCTGCAGTTACAGGATAAACAGGATTTTTTTGTTTCCTTTTTTCCCGCTCCATTTCCTGCCCTGCTCCCTTCTTTCGTGTCTGTATATGGTTGTCTGATATGGTATGCAAGAAAGTTCCCTGGGACCTTGTATATTTAGTTATACTGAAGAAATCGGAGAAAAGAAAATTGATTCTTTCGCGTTGGGCGGCTGCTCCACTTTGATCTCTTTGCAGTCTCATGCGGCCATGCTTTTTCTTTCCCCTTTGCTGCATTATGCAGGCCGGTATGGATCCCTGCAGAATAGCACCAGTGGCTGCGTGATCCGATGCTCCTTATCCACGTGGCAGCAGGAGACGTCTGCCTCATTGCAAGCCGTGGAAACGGTGTTGGTGGTGGTGGTCAGATTTGGGCACGGGACCCCTGCTAATTGCTCTGTAGCGTCCGGCACACGCCTGAACTAGACATTTCTTAGGCTTGAGAAATGTTACTAGCATGTCGGTGCCATCGTTGCTTTCTTTCTCAGGAACAGCAGTTTACTCGTCCAGTTAGCGACGCACTATAGTTTAGATCTCAGTAGGTACACTAGAGATCGACGTGACGTCGTTGGAGGGCACAGCGAGCGAAGCGGGCGATCCATCTCTTCGCCCTGCCGGTGACGGTGAGAGGCTGTAGGTTCAATGACTCGGCGGGTGTCTGCCTCAAGAGCCACCTTCTGTCGGTAACCTTTATCCTGGTTCATCACCGCCCGGGTGGTGGACGCTTCCAACTCGCTTTCCTCGGATAAGAAATCAGAAGCACCCCGGAACATGGTCTGGAGAAAACTGCGCGCTGCTTTATCCGCTGGAGATTTCTCAGAATCCTGAGCTGTAGAATTCAACACGGCTCGGCTCGGCCCTGCGTTGATTGGGGGGAAAAGAAAGTGTTTTGACCCGGTTTGTACGAATCTTCCGTGGCATTGAGCAGCCTCTTAACGACGCAGAAACGGTGGTCCAAGATAAGATGAGCGTTCCTCCAACGCACGAACACGTACCACGCGAGGTTTCTTATTATTCCTTTCGCGACGGCGCTCGATCCTGATCCTGATGAGACCACTTTTGCCCTGTCATTGCGCCACCAGATCTAAGGATGCCCGTGCCGCCGTCTCAGAGGTGTCGTCTCCGGTCACTGCAGCGGTGCACAAGGACGCAGCATCTCGACCTCGTCTAGCTTGCTCGGCCGGACGGCCGTCCATCCCCCCGCCGTATTATCCGTGAGGACGAGGGCATATGATATGCCCCCGTGCGGATCCCACACGACGTGAGCTCAAGTTAAGGCCGGCAGGCCGCGGACGACTGCGATGTACACGTGCCGGTGCCGTGTGTCCTTGTGGCGCATCGACTCGATGTGCGGCTGAGGCCGGCGGCGGCACCGGCACCGGCTGATCTCTCTCGTCCTAGTCGTCAAAGCAAATCAGGGACGGCAAGCTAAGAGGAAAGCTGGAGAAGCATGGCTCTCCACCGCAATCCCAGGCCCTCGTTTGTAGGCCGTGATTTGTACGCAGTCTGTAAGGAATTATCCGGGCCTAGTAAAAGATGAGGTGGGCCCATTTACCCATGATGGAGATGGAATCCCCCCCCCTCTCTCTCCCTCCACAAGGAAAAGCCCACCAATATCCAGGCAGCAGGTTAGTTTAGAAAAAAGAGGAAAGAAATCTAGGCACCAGGAGGCCCAACAACGTGTCTCATGGTTAAACTAAGCTAATGTCCGTGGCACGGGCACCGACGGCGAGGAGGCGCGTGATGACGACGGAGCCGCAAGTACTGTACGGTCAACGAGATTATGGGAATCCAGTGTTCTGCCACTGCCATTGCCGGCAAGGTTACCGCGTGCGTGATCGGAGCTTAATTGCACCTGCAGATCGCACGTATTGCGTTGAAAGCTTGCTGGTCTTGAAGGAAATTAACTGGTGGCGGAAGATGGGAGCTTATCACTGAGAACCCCGATGCGTTTGACTTTCCAACTGCAGTGACACGGTTACACTTTACTTGTTTCGTTTATTTTTATTTGATGCTGGTTAGTTAAAAAGAAGTAACTAATACAGTATTAAATAAAAAGGAACAGATCAAGCTGTAACAGTCTATTTTTTGGCTCGATTGCGACACGGTGAAGGAGAGATGGCGCAGATCTAAAACCGGAGTGGAGTACGACCGACGCGCCTCCAAAGTGCATTAACTGTTGGACCAGCCTGTATGTAACCTGGCAGAGTCAACCGTTCCGTCGCGAGTAATGGAAGAACAGCTCGCCAGCTACAAACCTAAAGGTAATGACTTGCACAGCAGCTGCTGGACCGGGGTTTTTCCTTGACACCATTTCCGTCGCAATCGCAATGCTCACTTGAACTCGGTTAGCTCAAGCTCATGTGGTTGCACATCACGCTGCAACTGAAAGTGGGCAGCTGAAACCTTGGACACAGAAAATTTCAATCATCTGAATATCAAATTCTAGGGTACAGCAACGCAGTGGATGATGTAAGAGTAAGAGCAAGGAAAAAAAAAGAATCTGTGCTAGGAGTAGGCCTTTACAGATCAGGTTAAGGTATCGCCTTCCTGAAACTTGACAGCACGCCTGTGTGTTTCACCTTCTGAAAAAGAGAGGGCGATCTTGCCAGAATTCCAGATAGAGCAAAAACAAAAGGAGCACGCTCACGTGCCCGTCACCGGTAACCAACAAGACAAGCCGACCGATCAGATCCGTGGATCCAACAAAGTTGGCCTTTCATGCGTGCAGCAGCCCCCGTGTCCCGGTTTCGCATCAGGATCGTTCTGAATTCTCAGAGAAGCAGGCAGAGGAGGATCAGATAAACAAACTGACTGTGCAGTTCCCAATCAGTTTTAGGCGTTTACATGTACTTCTTGGAAAAAAGTACTGCTAATTCGGTGTACCAAGTTCTTCAACCGAAATGTTTGGTTCATTGTCAAATCAACTAAAGTTATTTAGGATCTTTTTTTCTGGTAACGTGAATGATAGTGGTTCTTCAGTGACAGTGTAACATTTGCTTCTGAGTTCAGATCATGAATAGCCCCTCAGTGTTCGAATGGAACCGGAATCGAACGCACAAGGAAAGAGATGTCTTCGACGTAACGCAAACTAAATGTTTGTTGCATTACAGAGTGGAGATATATGGTTTAGCTGTTTGTTCCGGTAGAACAAGCGATTTTGGAGCTCACAAATTCGATCAACAACGGCGACAGGCTACTCACTGTTCAAATGAAACATAAATAAAAATCCAAAAAACGCATGCTACAAAGAGAAAGAATCCTTCATAACGTCTGGGTGTTTTACGAGTTCCTTGCTGCTGCAAACACTACTCATTACCGCCAAAAGAATGGGAACACAAAGAAAGGGAGGGATTTTTTTTTCTCGTTGCATTTGATCGAAATGCTGATCAGGAACAGCTTCCGACCCTGTTGTGCCGCCCTCCGACGACCCAGAGCAGCGTCCTCCTCGCAACTGCGAGTGATGACACGCTGTTGCCGTAGCTTCCGGCCTCAACGTCCAAGTCCGCCTCGCTCCCGCTCTGCTTACTATTGCCTTCCTCGAGCTTGGACACCGGCCACCGGAACGACATCGCGCGCCTCTCGACGGCCGCGTCGGGTTCTTTATTGGACGGCACCATCCAAATCTTCGATACGGAGAAGCTGTCCTTGGCGAGCTTCGCCGTGGACGTGTACGAAGACTGCTCCTGCTTCTCGGTTGTTGCTGGGAATGCCATGCGGAGCGAGCCGAGCTTGGACGCGCCGAACTCGCACTCTGACATGGCGCCTTGGCGGCCAGACTTGGAGACCGCCGGCTTCTTCTTGGGCGGCTTGATCGCAACGCGGAGCGAGGCGCGCTCGTCCATGACGTATTCGTAGGATCCCATGGAGTGGCACCTCCTCGGTCCGAGACCTGTTCTGGCATTGCCGTTGCTGCTCGTGTCAGCTTCGTCCGCTGCGCTGGCGGCGGCATTCGCGTTGGCGTTGCCTTCCACGCACATGAACTTTCCAAGCTTCACCTCGACCACCTCCTCTGTTCCGTCCGGGTCCAGCGTGCCACCGGCAACGCCGCCTGGCTCGCCACCAGAGTCATCGATGGCCCGAGTCGCGGAATCCACCATGTCGCGGGAGCTCTCAGACTCGAGCACCATCACGACGGGGCTGCACGTCGGCGAGAGCTCGGAGAGGAGGTTCCTCCGGCAGAGCGGGCACGTGCAGTGCGAGAGCAGCCATGTGTCGATGCACTCCAGGTGGAACGCGTGGCTGCACTTGGGCAGAAGCCGGAGCTGGTCGTCGGGCGAGAACTCGCACAGGCAGACGGCGCAGTCGAGCGGGTCCTTGCCCGCGCCGCCCACGACGTCGCGGTACTGGAACACCGGGAGCGCGTCGATGAATGCCTGGTCCACGCCGGCGTCGTGCAGGTGGAACAGCTGCTGCAGCTGCCCCTGGAACGCCGTGACGCTCTCCGCGTCCTCCCGCGCGCGGCGCCGGCGGTGCAGCCGGAGCAGGTGGCGCACGAGCAGGTGCAGCAGACCGCAGACGAAGAAGACGATCGCCAAGACGGCCACGATGAAGACGGTGTTTGGGCTTATCTTGGTCTGCACGTTGTCCAGCGTCGACGAGGTCGCCGGAGGCTGCGTTGGCGACGGTGGAGGTATCAACGACGAAGAATTGCTCATCCTTGTGTCAGTCACAATTCACACAGCTCGCGAAGCCAGAGCAAACAGAAACACTTGAGCAGCATGGATCAAAGAGAGGCTCTGCTTTCAGATGGACTCAAAATAAGGAATTTCTTGGGATACAGAAGACGTGCTAGGACACTAGGAGCAGGGGAAGGATCTTGGCGTTTGGAATTGGGGGTTACTACTGTTCTTGAATTCTTGGACCTTTTTTACGGGCACAGGTCGATGCAACAAGGAAGGGTAGGCTAGAAATGCGAGTGCCTGCCGCAGTTACAGGTCTGGAGGGAAGGGAAGCTTCGTGTGAAGAAGTGTCATCGGAATAAATTGCCAGGGTAGCCTAGTCCATGGATTAGAAAACTGGAATGATATTAGGTGTGGGTTAGCACTGGACATGCAAGTGTGTGTCTCACTGTGGTGAGGTCATTCGGAAAGATGGCAGCGTCAATGGCGCAATGGGGAAAAAAAACAAACGAATCGGTGGTGATGAACTTATATTACAGTCGCATTGACTTTCGCAAGATTAACAGTGACGCGTGTGATACGCGCCTTGCCCGTTACCGTTCATTCTCTGCTTGCACTTGGGCTGCATTTACCTGGAACCGTAGATTTCTGCAGCGCTACTGCTAATTTCGAACCACACAGTCCGTAGCAAGTCGCAGAGGGGTCCTTTAATTTCTTTGTCGCCGCAGCCATGCAATCATCCCGTCCCAGAACCTGCAAAGAAACGGCTCGCCATTGCTGAATGATCGTTTTGCATCCTGCTCACTGCTGCATGGAACGTGAACGAGACCAGCTACTTTGTGTATAAATGAGAGGTGCAAAACGCCGGATCTGCTTGGGCGATCTGTTGGCAGAACCAATGGCCATCTGATCTGGATCAGAAGTGTGTCGCTGCATGGCCTGTGACTTGCCATGGCATTTTCTGAGATTTGCTCGATCGGGCCGGTACCCAGAGCAGGATCAAGAGACGGGGGACACGCTGGGCATGCGGTCGTGGCTGGGGAGTGAGTAAAAGAGAGACACGAGAGTGAATCCCGAAGCGCCCGTTCAAATCTACTCCTAGATGCTTGCTGCATGTGATGGGATTGGGACGACGATCGATGGCGACGGTGAAGGGGGGGATTTGTACTGTGGGAGCAACAAGGTCTTGACCGTGCCGGTTTCCAGAAAACCTTTGGGTAATTAAGCTCAGTGTGGCGTGGCTGGAAAAACTACCGTCCTGCCACACACCGCACCGTCAGTGATCGATCCTTGCACCAGGACAAAAAGGATGACATATCTCATGGAGAAATTTCTTCTTCGCTCCCCCTCTCTCTTTTCTTCTGGATCACCGGCACGGCCAGATGTACTCGTCCAAGGTCAGCTCAAGCCATGGTCCATCTGGGCTGGACTGGAACTGGAAACGCCATGGACAAGCTCACAAGCAGCACTAGCAGCTGGAACGCATGAAGGTAGGAGAAGTACCAGTACGACAGTGCGACATGGGCGGTTGGTGCTACCAGTGTTAAGGGCCACTTAAGTCTGCCTAAGGACAACCAAGGGAGGTCCTCAATGCACGGATTATGGGGGATTGGACGTTGAAAAGGAGCCAAAACGCTGTCCCTTCATCACATCAGGACTCGTGCCGGCGAAAATGGTGTCGACGGCCAGCAACCAAGGGCCAAGGCGACGATTATGATCCATTCGATCCCCGTTCTTCTATTTAGCCTTCTATTCGCTCCTCGGGTCCATGCATGGCCACTCCCCCATGGCCATGGGGTCTCGGGACGCGGAGTCCTGTACTGCTGGGCCCACTTGTCAATGCGAGCAGCAGTCTTAATTGCTGTCGCTGATGACGATGAGTGGCAGTAATGCAGGTGGTTCGATGGCCTTCGGGTTATGTACTTCCGCGTCCGACTTTAATTTTCGGTGTATCTTTATGTACCCGTGCATCTGTCAATAGTATTGAATTTCTTCTATGATTTTTCATTGAATGTGGCCTAGAGGGGGGTGAATAGGCCTTTAAAGAATTTCTGCACACTTAATAAAGTTGCCAGAAACTTGACTGACCGGACTAGTCCGGTTGTGTGGGCGGACTAGTCCGGTGTGCTGAATTATTTGAGTTGATTAAGTGTGTCTCACAAATTTTATCTTATAGCAGCGGAATAAGAACAACAGTTTTTATAACTTAAATTTATTGTATGGATGCACGTGCAAACTTTTAAGAAACTCAAACGATGACTAGCAAACTAGTGATCTAATGTGTCAAGATATAAAACAAATTAGAGACAAAAGACACGAATTTTTACCGAGGTTCGATCTCACAAAGAGATCTACGTCCTCGTTGAGGAAGCTCACACAGAGTCGGGTTCCCAACCCTTTCCCTCTTCAAGTCACCACACAGGCCGACTTGACTTCACTATCAAGTGTAATCACCGTGTTTATGGGGCAACCTCACACGTTGAGGGCTCCCACAAGAATTACAATGAGAAGTTGATCAAATACACTCAAAAAGATTACAATGCAGAATATGAGTGTAGAGAGATCAAACCCCAAGAGCTCACAACGAAGTAACGACGATCTCCCAATCCTAAATCCAAGTATTTTATTGATCTTCACCTTTTTGCACCTTAGATGTGTGGCGAGATGTGTTTTTGGGCTCTTGGGACAGTTGGCGGCGCTAGGGTTTCAGTTTTTGACAGTATGAGTCGTGTCTTATTCGGGAAAATACGAAGGACCTCTTTTTATAGGCTTTCCCTAAAAGTTACCGTTGTTAAACCTACTACCAGACTAGTCCGTTATATGATCGGACTTGTCCGGCCTACTTTCAGTGGGTTAACCGGACTAGTCCGGTCCACAAACCGGACTTGTCCGGTGCTATGTGAGATGAGGTTTCAGAAACTTTAGCGGACTAGTCCTGTCGCTTGGATGGACTAGTCCGTAGTCCTCTAAAGAGGACAACAGAGACATGATCGTCCGGTTGCATTCCAGTGAGCTGACCGGACTAGTCCGGTTCAAAAGGCGGACTAGTCCGGTGCACAATGTTTGCGTCTTTCAGAAAGTTAAACGGACTAGTCCGGTCCATGAACGAACTAATCCGGTTTTCAGTGTATTTTAGTTGATTTTTAAACCCCTTACCCTTACGTAAAATCATGAGCCCTTAGGATGTGTCTCTCTCACACACAACCTATACATTTATATCTACTTTGCTCCTCTAAGTTCCACTAACGTCTTCCTTTTCGGGCATTACTCTATTTTTCATCTTTTTGTGTGTGCCGAGCCAGTTCACTTTGTTTATCCTACAATCATCTTAATAGTTTCATTAGGATCTCATATGTTCATCATCAATTAGCCAAAACCCACAAGTGATATACTAGATGCACTTACAATCTCCCCTTTTTTGGTGATTGATGACAACCATTTGAGACATCACAATTGAGAATAAAAAATTGATTTTCATAAGGTGTGTACATATGAGAACAATAAAGAATTCACAAAACGCTTCTCACATATGCACATACCTTATGGTGGAGTGCCTCACAGGTGTGTGATAAACAAAATGTGATAAATTAAAGACAAACAGTAGTGAACATGTAAGTGGGCATTAGAGCATAGTACATCACACATAGGAAAAGAAACAGTGCATTACAAGATTTTAAAAATAGATACATGTCCTTGATCACAAGAGATCTGAATGACTAATACTAGATAGAAAAGGTCCAAGTCTAATCTCAATCTTCCATCTCAATCTCTCCCCCTTTGGCATCAAGACACCAAAAAGTGAAAATTGAGGGAAATCACTCATCGCTGCCTCCTCCGTCAGTCTCAGTCTGATCTTCATCTTCAGCATCCACGGGAGCAGTATCTTCCTTTGAGTCCTCGGAGGCGGGCGGTGATCCAACAGGCTCAATCTCAAGCTTTGCACAGATAGACTTGATATTTGCATTGACGTACTGTTGATGTCTCTTCCTTGCAAGCTTTTCTTTGCGTTGCCTGTCTTCGATCTTACAGCAGCAGGCAAAGATAGAGGAGAGCATCTTGAGGATGCCGCTAGATGATTCTTGGGCAGGTGGAGAACCAGGAGGAGCAGCTGCAGACCTAGTGTCATCATGAGCTTGCTTTGATCTCCTCTCCACTGGTGGAGAGGACGGGGCAATTGGAGCCGGAGGGAGAGTGTACTCGGTGGGTTTTTGCGGCTTCAACCCCGTATGCTTGACATCCTTGACAAACTCGAGTCCCGTCACTTTCTCAATCATGTACATGATATACGGTGCGTATCCACAGGACCTATTGGGGGTAATTGAGATGTTCACAATGTCGTTGTAGATATACTCAAAGACATTGAATGGTCTCCTCCCACTAATGACTTTCATGAGAGTCCTCAAGGTTCCTTGTATAGTTCCTGCATCTCCATCCTTCGGAGCTATCGTCTTTCTCAAGACTCTATTTAGGACCACAAAGAAGGGCTTTAGATATTTGATGGTGGGAGGAACATATGGCATCCTTGTGTCATAGAGAAACTCAAGCTCTTCCTTCTCTAGAGGTTTCAGATTATGGATGACCAGTTCATGATCCAAAGTGTTTTGGAGGTGAAGAATCCTAGCAAATTCATCATACGTGACACTATACCTTGAAACATGAGTCATCCAAGTAAGACTGTCTCCATCATCCCGAGCAAAGTAGAGAGTGGAGTAAAACTGGGT
Organism: Neostapfia colusana; assembly: GCA_030760725.1. NCBI lineage: Eukaryota > Viridiplantae > Streptophyta > Magnoliopsida > Poales > Poaceae > Neostapfia > Neostapfia colusana. The sequence continues at coordinate 846,909 of JASWHV010000003.1, read as the reverse complement.
AATGACTTCATTGTTCCAGTCATACTCAAAGGATAGCAGGTCCGTCACACCGTGCCTCTCTAAGGCCTCCATCTCACGAAAGGCGGGGTACTTCTTCGACTTCAGGTATTCAACATTTAGCCATTGACTCTCTACTACGGGATTCTTCATCTTCATGTACACATGCTCGTAGTAGTCTGCATGAAAGTTGCTCCAGAACCTAGGATCAAAACATTGTTTAGGTCGGCCATACACTTCAATCTTCCTGAAGTTATCAGTTAGCTCATTCCCTTTTCCAGTGAAATCCTCACTTGAAGGTTGCCTGTTGCGGTGAACGGGATTTTTCAATTTCAGAGGCCCAATGGGGCCACTAGCAAGTCCCTTCCCTTTATTGAGAACTCTTCTTGGCCCTTATGAGCCCTCAACAGCATCTTTCCTTTGAGGCCTTTTGATAATGACTTTTCTCTTCTTAGGTAGATTGTCGTCGGAGGGTGGAGAGTGAGCATTGATATCATGTCTCTTCTTCATCACTCCCTCCTTAGCTCTCCTCACTCTTTCACGTTGAACTTCTTCGTCAACGTGAAAAGAGCTGTCATCTGATCCTGAAGACATGATGGCTGATAAGGAGTTTAAGGATTAGATGCAAACAGACGCATTAACGACTTCAAATGGGAATGTAGGGGTTCAACTGTCAGAGACCGGACTTGTCCGGTTTCAGAGTGCGGACTAGTCCGGTGGACCGGACTTGTCCGTATCTGGACGCCGGACTAGTCCGGCCTAGCATAAGAACCCTAACTTGAATGTTTCATTTGAAGCAAATCTCCTATCTAAGGACACAAGGGTAGGTAGATGATAGGAATACATCTATTTATGCAATGTACATCCTTTTGAAATCAAAGGAAACTAGCTAGAGCTAGAAAAATTGAGATTTTGGTTTTGGGGGGGGGGGGATTTACCAAGATTTGAAGATTCGCGTTGAAGGAGTGGAAATCAGTCCGGATGAGTCCGGAAAGTAGGATCCCCTAGTCGAGAAGAGGCTTTTTCACAGAGAAAACTCCGAGTTTGAGGTCTCAATTCGAAAATCACTTTGAGAGCTAGGGTTTAGGAGAGAGGGTGAGACAAAGTGCTTATGAGTGGAGAGGGAGGCGTTTGGTCCGGCTAACTGATTCTATATGCGACTGACCGGACTAGTCCGGTCATGGTAGCGGACTAGTCCGGTACCCCTGAGTTAACCTAATTGTTGTCTGTCCGGACTAGTCCGGTTGGAAATCGGACTAGTCCGTTTTCCAACAGACTTGATATATATATATAGATAACTAATAGTGATCCAAGGACAACAATTTTGCAAGTAGTCTTGGTGATTACGACCAGTAGGCAATCAACAATCGAACAATGGTCATAATTCACAAGATTTATTCATTAAGAATAGTTTTCTGAGTACAAAGGAGAGGAGGAGCATTTTTGACAATACGGAGGAACAATTTAAGTTGCAACCAGGTATGCAATGTTTCAAGCCACATTTCGAGAGTCAAGAATGTTTAGCTCATTTCTTAGTTCACAGAACCTTTTCTCATCTAATGGTTTGGTAAAAATATCTGCAAGTTGTTTTTCAGTCCTAACATGTGAAATAGCTATGTCACCTTTTAATGAATGATCTCTAAGAAAGTGATGGCGGATGTCTATGTGATTAGTTCTTGAGTGCTCTACAGGGTTGTGTGCAATCTTTATAGCACTTTCATTATCGCATAGAAGCGGGATATGACTTAGATTGTAGCCGTAGTCTCTAAGAGTTTGTTGCATCCAAAGCAGTTGCGCACAGCAACTACCGGCTGCAACATACTCTGCTTCCGTTGTGGAAAGAGCAATGGAGTTTTGCTTTTTAGATGACCAAGAGACTAGGGACCTACCAAGAAATTGACAAGTCCGTGACGTGCTCTTTCTATCGACTTTGCATCCTGCATAGTCAGCGTCGGAGTACCCTATCAAGTTAAACTTGGATCCTTTGGGATACCAAAGGCCCAAGTTGGGTGTGTGCACAAGATACCTTAGGATTCTTTTTACAGCAATTAAGTGACACTCTTTAGGTGTGGCTTGAAACCTTGCACACATGCAAACACTAAGCATAATATCTGGCCTAGATGCACATAAGTATAGTAAGGAGCCAATCATGGACCTATATACCTTTTGGTACACATTTGGACCGTCTTCATTGAGGTCGAGATGTCCGTTGATGGCCATGGGTGTCTTGATTGGCTTGACTTTGTCCATATTGAATTTCTTGAGAATGTCTTGTGTATATTTAGTTTGGCTTATAAATGTACCTTCTCTCAGTTGCTTTACTTGAAATCCCAAGAAGAACTTCAATTCACCCATCATTGACATCTCGAACCTGTCTGTCATTATTTTGCTAAATTCTTCATAGAAGGACTTGTTAGTGGATCCAAAGATAATGTCATCAATATAAATTTGACATACGAATAAATGATCATCAAAATGTTTAGTGAAGAGTGTATAGTCAGCTTTACCAATTTTGAATCCATTTTGAATCAGAAAATCTCTAAGGCACTCATACCAGGCTCGAGGAGCCTGTTTGAGGCCATAGAGAGCCTTACGCAGTTTATAGACATGGTTGGGATACTTCTGATCTTCGAACCCCGGTGGCTGCTCCACATAGACTTCCTGCTTTATCGGACCATTCAGAAAGGCACTCTTGACGTCCATTTGATACAACTTAAAATTATGGTGAGTAGCATATGCAAATAAAATGCGAATGGACTCAAGTCTAGCTACAGGAGCGAAGGTTTCATCGAAATCCAAACCTTCCACTTGAGAATAACCTTTGGCCACCAACCTTGCTTTATTTCTTGTCACTACTCCATGTTCATCTTGCTTGTTCCGAAAGACCCATTTGGTTCCAACGATGTTCGCCCTTGGTCTTTCCACCAGCTCCCACACTTCATTTCTTTTGAAGTTGTTCAGCTTCTCTTGCATCGCAATCACCTAGTCTGGATCTCTTAAGACTTCTTCTACCCTGTATGGCTCCAGAAAAGACACAAGGGAATAATGTTCATAAAAATTTGCAATTTGAGATCTAGTAGTTACTTACTTAGCAATATCTCCAATGATATTATTTACAGGATGGTCCCTTTCCACACACTGATGTACTCTTGGGTGTGGAATTTGAATAGTTGTTTGTTCTTCATTGTCTTCATGTGTCATGTCTCTCCCTAGATCATTGCTTCCATGATCATCTTGATTTTCTTGATCTTCCTCAACTTGATCTTGTGTAGGAGCTCCCCCTTGATCATTGCTTCCTTGTTGAAATTCATCTTGTTACTCCTCTCATGGCAGGATATCACCAAGTGCCATTTTCTTCAGCGCTTCACATGGAGCTTCCTCCTTATCTAGCATAGACTTATCGACTTGCTCCACTTGTGAGCCGTTAGTTTCATCGAACACTACGTCACGCGCTACTTCAACAAGGCCAGACACCTTGTTGAAGACACGATAGGCGTAGGCGTTCGATTCATATCCGAGCAAAAATCCTTCATCGGACTTCGAAGCAAACTTCGAGGCCCTTGGTTTCTTGTTCAGAATAAAACATTTGCAACCAAAAACTTTGAAATAGGAAACGTTAGGCTTTTTACCCGTGAGAAGCTCATATGGAGTTTTCTTGAGAAGTCGATGATGGTACAACCGATTTGTGGCATGACAAACGGTGTTCACCGCTTCTGCCCAAAATCGGTCTGACGTCTTGTATTCATCCAACATTGTTCTCGCCATTTCGATCAATGTTCTATTCTTCCTTTGAGCCACCCCGTTTTGTTGAGGAGAGTAGGGTGCCGAGAATTCATGTTTTATAACTTCTTTATTGAGATATTCTTCAACTTGGGTGTTCTTTAATTCTGTCCCATTGTCACTTCTGATATTCTTTACGGTTGATGAGAATTCATTTTGTGCTCTTTTCAAAAACTTCTTGAGGATTCCTTGAGTTCCTGATTTATCATACAAGAAAAATACCCAGGTAAATCTTGAAAAATCATCAACAATTATTAAACCGTATTTGTTACCGTCGATGCTGATGTACGCAATTAGACCAAAGAGATCCATGTGGAGAAGTTCCAGCGGTTTAGTGGTGGTCATCACATTCTTGGCGGGGTGTGGTGCTCCAACCTGTTTTCCTGCTTGACAAGCGCTGCACGGCCTGTCTTTTTAAAAAACCACATCCTTAAGACCACGGATGTGACCACCTTTTAGAAGTTTCTGCAGATTTCTCATTCCAATATGAGCTAGCCGTCTATGCCACAGCCATCCCAGGTTGGTCTTAGCAACCAAGCAAGTGTTGAGTTCGGCTTTATCTTTGTTGAAGTCAACAAGATAAAGCTTTCCCTTCAACAATCCCTTGAATGCAATCGAGCCATCGCTTCTTCTAAAGACGGTCACACCCTCATTAGTGAATAAACAGTTGTAACCTTTGTCGCATAGTTGAGATATTGATAAAATATTATAATCTAGAGAGTCTACATGTAAAACATTAGATAAGGTGTGTTGAGAGGATATTTCAATGTTACCACTACTAAGGACCTTTCCTTGGCTGTTGTCTCCAAAGTATATACCTTCACTTGGATCCTTGTTGCACTTGTATTCCACAAACATACCTCTCTCTCCGGTCATATGATTTGTGCATCCGCTATCTAGCACCCACTTAGATCCACCGGAGGAGTAAGCCTTTTTCTTGCCTTCCTTAGCCATAAGACAAGTGTGGATGTTCATGTCCCGTCCTCCTATGTTCGGAAAGAGTGTGGCTCTCATAGTTGGTTTCTTGACTACGATAGTGGCCATCTCTTCTTCTTCATCGGAGGAGGACTCGTCGTTTGAGTCCCACTCCTTCCCAATGTGAGCTTGATGGGCTTGTCTTTTTTTTCTGAAATTTTTCTTTTCTTAAGATCTTGTTTCCTTCTTCTTTTTGTTTTCCTCATAAGTACAGTCCACCATGAAGTGACCATACTCTCCGCAGTTGTAGCAAGTGCGTCGAGTCTTGGATTTTCCTTTATCCTTGCTCTTGCCTTCATGTGAATTGTTGCCGTGTCTTCTCTTCATCATGCGTTTGAACTTTTTGATGAAAAGTACCATTTCTTCGTCATCAAGATCCGTGCTTTCGTCGCTTGTATCTCCATCGTCTTGGTCTTCACGAGTTTCTTTGAGTTTGGGTCTGCACGTTGCTTTGAGGGCAACTTCTTTCTTTTTAGAAGAGGTGAGCTCGGCTAAGTCTTTGACGTATTGAGTCTCTTTCTCCATCATTTCATGATTTATGATCTTTCCCAATAACTCATCGGGAGTCATTTTGTGAAACCCGAGGCTTTCTCTAATCATTGAGCAAAGTGTGACGTTTCTTGGCATGAAGGCTCTAATCATTCTTTTGACCACTTCGTGATCTGTCCATTTCTTACTTCCATAAGCACGAATTCTGTTGATGAGTGCTTTCATCCGGTTGTACATGTCTTGAGGTGATTCGCCTTCTTCAATAGCAAATCTCCCCAACTCTCCTTCAAGCATTTCGATTTTGGCTTCACGAACTGACCTATTTCCTTCGTGAGCTGTCTTGAGGGTATCCCAGATTTCTTTTGCACTTTCTAACCCATCGATCTTGGTGAATTCCTCTCTGCTTAGTGATGATGTGATCACGGCGACGGCTTGTGCGTTTCTGTGAATCTCCTGTTCTTGTTCTGGGGTGAGTTCATCATCCGTGTCCGGAATATCGATGCCTGTGCAAACAATGTGCCACAGACTAGGGTTCAGGGATATCAGATGCATCTTCATGTTGTACTTCCACATGGTGTAGTCACTTCCGTCAAACTGTGGGGGCCTTCCCATAGGGATAGAGAGATAATGATTATTTGAATTGAGACGGTTGTAGTTGTAAGGATATCGGGAGTAGTCGTGATGACCACTCCCAATCGTCTTTTCTTCCTCTTTTCCTTTTTGTGCCAGCAGTTTCTTTCTCAGGAGTGCTTTTAGCTGCCTCACTTCTTCATCGTCATGTGGACTTTCTTTCAGCACATCGAAAGCTTTGGCTTCTTGCTCCTCATCGTTGTTGCTCGTCTTCGGGATATCGTTGTTCTTCTCAGAGGTCATTGATCTCTCCGAGATGTGAGTCTCGTTGATGGAGAACTTGGCTCTGATACCAATTGAATGTGGCCTAGAGGGGGGTGAATTGGCCTTTAAAGAATTCCTGCACACTTAATAAAGTTGTCAGAAACTTGACTGACCGGACTAGTCCGGTTGTGTGGGCGGACTAGTCCGGTGTGCTGAATTATTTGAGTTGATTAAGTGTGTCTCACAAATTTTATCTTATAGCAGCGGAATAAGAACAACAATTTTTATAACTTAAATTTATTGTATGGATGCACGTGCAAACTTGTAAGGAACTCAAACGATGACTAGCAAACTAGTGATCTAATGTGTCAAGATGTAAAAAACAAATGAGAGACAAAAGACACGAATTTTTACCGAGATTCGATCTCACCAAGAGATCTACGTCCTCGTTGAGGAAGCTCACACAGAGCCGGGTTCCCAACCCTTTCCCTCTTCAAGTCACCACACAGGCCGACTTGACTTCACTATCATGTGTAATCACCGTGTTTATGGGGCAAACTCACACGTTGAGGGCTCCCACAAGAATTACAATGAGAAGTTGATCAAATACACTCAAAAAGATTACAATGCAGGATATGAGTGTAGAGAGATCAAACCCCAAGAGCTCACAACGAAGGAACGACGATCTCCCAATTCTAAATCCAAGTATTTTATTGATCTTCACCTTTTTGCAACTTAGATGTGTGGGGAGACGTGTTTTTGGGCTCTTGAGACAGGTGGCGGCGCTAGGGTTTCAGTTTTTGACAGTATGAGTCGTGTCTTATTCGGGAAAAGACGAAGGACCTCTTTTTATAGGCTTTCCCAAAAAGTTACCATTGTTAAACCTACTACCGGACTAGTCCGGTATATGATCGGACTTGTCCGGCTTACTTCCAGTGGGTTAACCGGACTAGTCCGGTCCACAAACCGGACTTGTCCGGTGCTATGTGAGATGAGTTTTCAGAAACTTTAGCGGACTAGTCCTGTCGCTTGGATGGACTAGTCCGTAGTCCTCTAAAGAAGACAATAGAGACATGACCGGACTAGTCCGGTCTAAAACCAGACTTGTCCGGTTGCATTCCAGTGAGCTGACCGGACTAGTCCGGTTCAAAAGGCAGACTAGTCCGGTGCACAATGTTTGCGTCTTTCAGAAAGTTAAACGGACTAATCCGGTCCATGAACGGACTAGTCCGGTTTTTAGTGGATTTTAGTTGATTTTTAAACCCTTACACTTACGCAAAGTCATGAGCCCTTTGGATGTGTCTCTCTCACACACAACCTATACATTTATATCTACTTTGCTCCTCTAAGTTCCACTAACGTCTTCCTTTTCGGACATCACTCTATTTTTCATCTTTTTGTGTGTGCCGAGCCAGTTCACTTTGTTTATCCTGCAATCATCTTAATAGTTTAATTAGGATCTCATATGTTCGTCATCAATTAGCCAAAACCCACAAGGAATATCCTAGATGCACTTACATCCATGTAAAAACCCGACGGCCTCTTCCGCATTGCGTTGTTCAACTGAAAATTTTGCATGATGGGCAGCCATGAATGATGGATCGATGTCAAGCGGTGTGCTCTGTCTATCGGTTTCCTTGGGCCTTTTGCACTTTTTGTCAGAGTAGAAGGCAGCCCAGCTGGGCTTGTGCTTGGCCCGTTGACTAGACGCAACCAAAGCCCACAGCAGAGCGACAATTTTCGCCGGAACGGCCCATGAGGACACGATACTTATGGCTCCTGCTCCCACCCTGATTAATCACATCAAATGCCATTATCATATCTAGAAAAACGAAATGTCATCTGACGTGACTCCCACTGAAACAAAAACAATTAGCTGCTACTCCAAAAACAATTCCTTCAACGTTGGATGAGGAACTCAACTTGCTAATTGGTAATTGCAATTTGAGAAGGTACCGACTAAACTTTGTTTTTCATCTGTTTATTAAAGACATTTTTCTTACAACTCCTACACGATCATAGTATTTCTTACACAGGACTTTTATTTCTGAGGGCACACAGATAACGTGATCCAAGTGGACAGCTACGTGCTGAATGGCTAAATCCATCTGGAAAAGGAAGGAAAAAAGCACCTGCGTGAGTTATGAAGCAGCCAGAAAGTTATTTTCATGTTGTAAAAATCAACAAAAAGCCGCCGCCTTGCGTTAACCATTGTCCCCCTGCCCGCTTTTCCTTTCCGAGCTTCGGCTCGAGTACACCAACACAGCACTCGGCCAAAGTGACGGTCATCTCCTCCTCTCTTAATTCCATCCAACTAATACTGTAGTAATTGCAAGTGCTACTCGTGTCCTGGGATCAAAACAAGGTGTGGAGATTTGGAGCAGCACGCTAGTAAACGGGCGTGGAGATTTTGACCGCTGCCTGCACCTCCACGTCGCTGTCTCGATCAAGATCATTGTTTCTTCGTCCTTGCTTGTCCGCGCCCAATTGCGACGCTGCCCCAAGACTCGCCGTCCGGCGCCCTCGCTGAGGACTCGAGGCGGACGTCGCTCCTCTAGTGAATCCCCCCTCCGGTCTCTTGTCTACTTGCGGGGATTTTGGCCTGATTTAGAGGGAATTCTCGGTCTCGGTGCCGTTCTGCGCTGCCGAGACCGACGATCCGGGACATACCATGAAGGTGCGTTCTTGTGACATTTCCCTAAAGTACATTCAACCCCGTTTCTTGTTTATGTCAAAACTCTACCTTTTGCTTGATTGGCCGGACGAGCTGTTGCAATTTGGGGGATTTATGCCGGGATTTCCCTGGAGTAGTTTGTTGCTCTTATCGCTCAAATTTGGGTCTTCTGCAGGGAACGAAACCCTAAGTCTTTTTGGCCATCGGCTTTTAATCACCCGCGTGCCGCAATCGGGGGTTTCACTCTACCTCATCCTGGAATGCGGTTGGCGGCAGCCTTGTAGAAGTTTGAGAAATTCAGGAGACATTTGATTCGAGGTCTTCCCGTTTGCGTTTAAGAAAGGGTGCTGTGGCGTGAAGGCCTCACCTTGGGCATCCATGGGATTCCTCAGCCTTGTGGGCAACTCCTTTGGCTGCTCTGCTTCCGGTGAGCGGCTCGTCTCAGCTGCTCGCGACGGCGACCTGCAGGAGGCGCGCGCTCTCCTGGAGTACAACCCTCGCCTTGCACGGTACTCCACATTTGGCGGCCGCAACTCACCACTGCACTACGCTGCTGCGCAGGGTCACCATGAGGTACGGTTATTTTTCTGTTGATGAAAAGGGATCAGCACTTGAGTTGATAGTGATACTGATAACATTCAAATTGGTTGCTGCTTGAATGTGCAGATTGTCTTTCTGTTGCTAGAATCCGGTGTCGAGATCAATCTAAGGAATTACAGGGGGCAGGTAAGCTCGACTTCAGCTTAGAGGTGTCCAGCCTGATGATACTGTATAAGACATCTAAGTGTGTGTTTTCCTGATTGTATGTAGACTGCTTTGATGCAAGCATGCCAATATGGTCACTGGGAGGTGGTTCAAACACTGATCCTCTTCAATGCAAATGTGAGCATTATACCATTTTATCCAAAGACATCACCTCTTACAGTTTCTTAGATTTGTAATTCTGACATGGCAACATGGCTTATAGGTTCACAGGACAGATTATCTCAATGGTGGGACTGCTCTCCATTTTGCTGCATTGCACGGTCATGCCCGATGCCTTCGTCTCGTGCTTGCAGATTATGTGCCAAGCATACCAAACTTCTGCGCACTGATGAATCATAGATCATCGGACGAAGATTCTTCTGCTGATTTTGATCATGGGTATGTTGAGAAATGAGAAGCCTTGCAATTTTGTTCTTTGTTTCACTTTACCACACAAATCATATTATGGCATGCCTGTTATCAGTGCTTTGGTTAAGATGGTAAATCAGAAGGCGGATGGAGGCTTAACACCACTTCATATGGCAGCGTTGAATGGGTATGTTGAGTGTGTGCAACTATTGCTGGACTTGGGGGCATCTGTTTCCGAGGTCACTATTGAGGATGGAACCACCATTGACTTGATAGGTATTTTGCCATAGTTTCTTGTTTATCTCAACCTTTTCAACTCAACAAATCATTGTCATGTACTGCTTGGCTGTTTTTCACTTGTGCCTTTTTGGTACCATACTCTTGTTTTGAGTGCTTAACATGATTGGTACGACAACATTGTAAATAGACAGCAAGTTAACAACATGCATGCTTATTTGTCTTGAAATGGTTTCAATCATTGTTCTGTATGTGTAATTTGTACATATGCTCATGGCTTGGCGTGGCATGGGTGGACAGATTTCCTTCACCGACCTGGAAAACCTTACCAGTTCGTTTGTTTTCTTATCTGTAAATCCACGTCATTCAGCTTTTTATACATTATTGTTCACTTGTTCTCACATATTAGGATAAAATACTTTATTAAATGAACAATTTGTCTCCTACATTATCATTTATTTATATACTGTGTAAGACTTACTCTTGCTTCCATGTGGCAGGAGCTGGTAGCACCCCACTTCATTATGCTGCCTGTGGTGGAAATGCTATTTGTTGTCAAGTATGTTCTGCTAGTCCAAATCTTCTGCGAGTATTTGAATGAGTTTCTCCACTATACCTTATCAGAGTTTGTTCAATGCAGCTTCTTATTGCTCGAGGAGCCTGCATTACTGCACAGAATGCTAGTGGGTGCGATCCTGGATTTCTGATATGTAGCCACATAGCTATCGCAATTGTTCTCAGGCTATAATTTATTGAAGTGCATTACTCATTTGTGTTATTCAGATGGACCCCATTAATGGTGGCTCGTTCATGGAGTAGAAATTCTATTGAGGAAATTTTAAGTAAAGAACCAGAGGGCCGAATGTGCACTCTTCCATCACCATATCTCTGTCTTCCACTTATGAGTGTCATGAGCATTGCCAGGTTAGCATTTTCTGATGATGGGTTTTTCCCTTTTTCTTCTCTTTAGTTCCCATTCTATAGTCCATCTGTGTAAAATACTTAAGAACTAAGCAGTGAGCATTGCTTTTTCTCGATTTTCTCTTGGTGTTTTCACTGTGTACTATTAAATTCTGTAGCTTTCTTTTCTTTCTGAATCATTCATTCAGCATTCGCTAGTTTTCCCGTGGCATGATAAGACTAGGTTCTCCTAGCCATCTATTATGAAATAGTAGGTTGGCCCGCACATTTACACGGCTAGTATCAATAATTTAGTTATATCTAATGTTGCATTATCTTGGATATCTCGTAAACATATTTTTCTATCACCTATTTCTGGATGATCATTTATGCAATAGCAGTAGTGGGTACTTCATAAATTCTATTTTTAGAAGCATATGCAGGTACATTCATGACCAATTTTTTCATAATGGCAGTGGTCGGTAATTTTTATTTTTTTATTGACATTAGAAATTCTAGGCCTTGAGGGCGAACAGAAGCTCCTTTTGTTGGCCATTACACCTTTTAGCAGACTACCATATTGAATCGCCATGTACTGCTTAATATGGTGATGACTCATAACTTTCTGGCAAAATTCATTTTGTAGGGAGTGTGGGTGGAGGTACCTAAATCACTCGCCTGTTTGTATTGACCCCTGTGCAGTCTGCTTAGAAGGGAGCTGCTCTGTTGCTGCAGAAGGTATGGCACCAACTATACATATTGTCTGCTTGCCGTAGTAGTTGAAGCTAACTGAACATATATAAGCAATCTTTTTTTTTTCTGTAAAAACAGCATAGTAACACTAGTTTAAGCTTTATATGGAGTGTATTAATTGGTAGACACCTTATGCTCTGGTTCATATTCATGCATTTGGTAACTCGAAGTCTCATGGTTTGTGTTCACTGCTGTTAACCTTATTAACAGAAGCTCTTGGATCATGTATAGGTTGCAAGCATGAATTCTGCACAAGATGTGCTCTGTACCTTTGCTCCACCAGCTACACATCGGTGCGCCCAGCGGGCGCGATACCATGCCCGCTTTGTCGGCATCCTATCATATCTTTTACCACTCTTCCTGGCACGAGCCCAGTAAGAGATCTCTCGAGGAACGTCCTCTCATTGCCATTTTGCACGACATGCCCGGCCGTGAACTGTGATTCTACCACCTCGCCCTGTGCCCATCGGTACCGTACCGAATTCCAGTGCGGACGCGTGCCACCGATGGGCTCATCCTCCTTCCGCTCCCTCAGCTGCCAGAGGAGGAGGATGCCGGGAATGAAGCTCCACCCATCATCATTTTGCATGGGTGCCACGGATACTAATCCCTGCCTTATGAGGTGCTCCAGGAGGTTCGGATCTAGCTTGTTGCCCCGCTCGGCTTCGCAGGGAGAGAGCAGCAGAAGAGCATGGCCTCTAACCTTTGACCCAATTGTTGCCGCTGGCAGCTGATAGAACCTGATAGATCCAGAAACACTGCATCTCTCCTCAGTTTAATTTGTGCCCATTTTATTGAGTTGTATTTTTGCTTATTCTTTGGTTGGTATGTTCTGACGTTCGCCGGTCGTGATCTGGACCTGCCGCCGCTCCCAACCCCTTGTTGATATGAGAAGCGGCATGCGATTGTCGCATGGTGCTGTACATTTTTCAGGAAGCAATGAAATGCAGAGGAATTTTTCTCTCTCCCCCAATGCATCGCCCTGACTATCCCTTTGTTCGAATCTTATCGTGTCCTTGTGTTGATCTCAAAGCAAACAAAAGAAAAACAAAACGAAACAGCATATGGCTGGTGTTAGTGGGCGGCACGGAACGAAGAGCCCATGTGCAGTGCAGTTCGACCTTGCAGCGGTCTCAAAAACAAAAACAAAAAAGAGAAGTCGACTTTGGAGAAAAACATCCATCTCAGCCCACCCCACCCCAGCCCAGTGTCGTGGGCACTCGCACCAAGTTGGGCCATATAGGAGTAGTGAGTTACGACACGTCACCATTCAGTGTTTCCTCCCCCCGGGAAAAGAAAAGCCCCTCGACTCGTCGTCGTCGTCGTCAAGATCGGACGTGTGCAGGGTCACGTACGTACGTGTACGCGTTCGAGAAGCAGGCAGCATCTCGTTCCGATCCATTCGCTCGTCGACTGATCCCGGCCATACTTCCGTCAGCATCTCGTCCTCCGCGTGAACGATGAAACACGCACGGGTCCAAAGGGGGATCGAGCTGCGGGAGCGCCGCCACGTGCCGGAGCATGCACGCACCGCCTGCTGCTCCTGGCGGCGGCCCGTGCACGCACGCCTGCCACGCGACGTCGCAGGCATCCACCTCCATCTCGAGAAAACCCCCCCGGCTGCAATTGGATCATGTGCTTGGTTGTTTGAATTCCGGTAACACGGAAACTGAAAATCAATATCGATGGCTCCCTATATGACTTTTTTCTTTCTGTGAAGATTTCTCTCTAGCTAGCTTACGAGCTCGTCATTTTTAGAAAACTTTTGAAAAACTTTTAATTCGTGAGGCATTTATCAAAAAAAAAAGATTCGGCATTCAAAAAGAGACGAGAAACCGGCGACGGACACATCCCCGTGGTCAGGTGCATGCAACCCATTCCTCTTTGTACCTCAAGACTTCTGGGCATCCCCATCCATCTAAAACCGATATTCCTGTGTATGTTTCGTCGACGGCAGCACGAGGCACATGCACTGCGGAATGTGTGCAAGTTGCGATCGAAGTTGGTATCTGGTTCTGTGGAAACACGTACGCACGTCCCAACGAGATTTCGGTCTCGCAGATCACACCACGCCATGCCATGCCATGCCAGGCTCTGTTTGACTCGGCTCAGTCCGGTAGCCCGTGGATCCCATCACGTTGGTTCGGTTGGGATAATGAGAGCACGGGTTAACGTAGCCACCGAAAGATCACAGGCGTTGGTTGCGACTGCGAGGCACATGGGCACTGCACATGGCTGGTGGTGCAGGGGTGCAATGGCGAGTGAGCGGGAGCTGCCACTGGAGACGAGACCGGCCCGGGCTGGAATGCTCTCTGCCTGGATGCGGCAAGGATCCCTTTGTTTTGAAGCGCAGCCAGCAAAAAGCCTCGCAAACGCCGCCATTGGTGGACGGGGAAGTGGACGAACTGAAGACGCGACCTTAGAATAGCGTTATCGAGTTGATCTTGCGACGATCCACATGGCCATTCCATCCAACCCGACCTTAGAAGCGGTGGTGTTCAGGCCGGCCGGTCAGCCTCACCCCCTCCGGTGTCGATAAACAAACATCCGCTACTCAGCACCTGCGTTACCAGCAGCGCTTTCGCTGTCGTCTTTTGGACGCGGAGAAACAGCATTTTCCGTTACAGATGAGTACATATGTACGGTAACCTGTTTTTTTTTGTTCCGGGATCTTATCAGATCGGAGCCAGGCAGTTGTAGCCAAATTTGCGTCTCCACCAGCTGCCGATGGATCGATCGATGAATGAACTGGCAATTCACCTCCACAACTGGCGCGCGCCAGTTTCGCATCGCTCCCTCCGCCACCACCACCACCGCGCCGTGTTCATTCACGCGCTCCCGTCGCCGTCGGCCCCGCCCCTCTCCTCTTATCTATTTATACCCCGCGGCCCCGCCTCCCACGGATTCCTTAGGCAGAAGCACATCATCAGCATCTACCCGCCTCCTTTCCCTCTCCATCTCCTCTCCGCGGCCCGAATAAAATTGGGTTTGATCCCCAGCTCAGGTCCCCCTCCCAAACAAAGGAAATCCGTTCCGTCCACTCAGCCGATCCGTGTGGTCCGTTCACTTGAGGGAAAGGAAGGAAGGAATAATCGATCGAAGCAGGAGACCGCCGGAACTGGAAGCAGCGGTTTGATCCCTTGCGTCTCCTGCCCGGCGGCGCCGGCGACATCTTTGCTTCCTTCCCGGTTGCGTCGCGGCAGAAGATCCCAAAAGGATTACTGGCGTCTTGTGTTCGATTGGGTTGCGCTGCACGGCAAGACGGCGTCGTCCCTGAAGATGCGGGTGCTGGAGGACGAGCTCTTCCCCTCCACCCCGGGCAAGGTCAAGATCGAGCGGGCGGGCGGCGCCATGAACCGCCAGCTGCACCGCTTCTTCGCGTCCACGAGCACCATGTTCTTCTGGGCGCTCTTCCTCGTCGCCATGACGGCGTCCTACCTCAGCTTCCAGTCCTTCGTCGACACCTCCCACAAGTACCTCGCCGCCTCCTGGGGCGGCCTGCACTGGGAGCGCCAGATCCGCGCGTCCGCCGTGCCCAGGCGGCGCTCGCCCCCGGGGGGCTCCGAGATGTCGGTGCTCGTCACCGGCGCCGCCGGCTTCGTCGGCGCGCACTGCTCGCTCGCGCTCCGCAGGCGCGGCGACGGCGTCGTCGGCGTCGACAACTTCAACTCCTACTACGACCCCTCGCTCAAGAAGGCGCGCAAGTCGCTGCTCGCCTCCCACGGGGTCTTCGTCGTCGAGGGCGACATCAACGACGGCCGCCTCCTCGCCAAGCTCTTCGACGTCGCGCCCTTCACGCACGTGCTCCACCTCGCCGCGCAGGCAGGCGTGCGCTACGCCATGGAGAACCCCGCGTCCTACGTCCACTCCAACGTCGCCGGACTCGTCACGCTCCTCGAGGCCTGCAAGGACGCCGACCCGCAGCCGGCCCTCGTCTGGGCTTCCTCCTCCTCCGTCTACGGCCTCAACGACAAGGCGCCCTTCTCGGAGCGCGACCGCACCGACCAGCCGGCCTCGCTCTACGCGGCCACCAAGAAGGCCGGCGAGGAGATCACCCACACCTACAACCACATCTACGGCCTCTCCGTCACCGCCCTGCGCTTCTTCACCGTGTACGGGCCATGGGGACGCCCGGACATGGCCTACTTCTCCTTCACCCGCAACATCCTGCAGGGGAAGCCCATCACGGTGTACCGCGGCAAGGACCACGTCGACCTGGCCCGCGACTTCACCTACATCGACGACATCGTCGACGGCTGCCTCGCCTCCCTCGACACGGCCGGCAAGAGCACCGGCACCGGCGGCAAGAAGCGGGGCCCGGCGCCCTACAGGATCTTCAACCTCGGCAACACCTCGCCCGTCACGGTACCCACGCTGGTGTCCATCCTCGAGAAGCACCTCCGCGTGAAGGCCAAGAGGAACGTCATCGAGATGCCAGGCAACGGCGACGTGCCATTCACCCACGCGAACATCACGCTCGCGAGGGAGCAGCTCGGCTACAAGCCCACCACCAACCTCGACGCCGGCCTCAAGAAGTTCGTCAAGTGGTACCTCTCCTACTACGGCTACAGCAGGGGATCCAAGAACTCGCGACAATAATCCGTGCCAAATCGTCGTCGTCTCTTAACTCAGTTTTTTTCTTTCCTTTTTTCTCTTTGGCCCGGCCGGCCGCGGCTGCCACCACCAAGTCCCGGAACGTTTCTTACCTCGATTTTTTGGTGGAACATATGTTAAGGTGTTCTTTGAGTGGAGAAAAACACTGGGGAAAAAAAATCTTTTTCTTGCCTGTTTGCTCGTCTTCATCACTTCTGTAAATTGGCTGTTCACCATGAAACTTTTTCTCCACCATCCTCGCTCATGTGTTGCATGGAACCTCGCGTTCGAACTAGATCAACTGATTCTAGTAAATATCTCCGGTTTAAATTTCGAATCGACGCTGTTCGGCTCGAATATCCACCACCGGTCCACCGGAGGAAGAAATCGGGTGTGCCGGTCGTGGCAGTCCTGTAAATAGCGGGCGCGAAAGAGGGCCGTTTGTTGGGAGACCATGAGCTGGGGAGTGAGGACGAGCTTGCAAGAAGGCGCCTCGAAGCGCGCGAGGTGGTCGCCAGCTCACCTGTCTCCCGCTCGATTCGATTCGATCGCATGCACTGCATGTGGGCTCTCCGGTGCGTTTTCCTAGATCAGTGGGGCCACATGGCCGCGGGCGGAAGTGGGGCCGGTGACTCCAGTGGTCGGTGGGGGTCGTCTACCCACGTACTAGACCGCACGGGTGAGCTGTCGCCGAACTGTCTGTGTTTTCTCCCTCCTAAAAAAAAGAACATGAGCACATAATTCTTACAGCTACCAAAACTAGCCTATATATCAGCGCTTAAAATTAGACCAGGTTTTATCAACTTTATTTAATGGTTATTTACTATCACATGAGCACATAATTCTTACAGCTAACAAGATTAACCAGTAATAATTAATAATATTAATCGCCTCTTCTTCCTCACCAACTCAGCCACTGTGTTCGCACCCACGCACACCGGCCACCCCACGCCTTAGCCGCCACCCGTGCCACCGCCGCCTCAAGAAGAGAAGCCGAGAAAAGAGAAGGAAGGTGAGGAGAAATTAGGTTGAGTTTGCACAAACCTCAAAACAAAGCCAACAGTTCACACGTCGTCTAAAATGGAAGTAAATTTCAGGCACTTGAGAATAAAAAAAAAGGAATTTCTGTTGTATTCTGTTTCGTAGCTGAAATCGACAGACTTTGTGTATTTGCTTAAATAATATCGGGTTCACGTTACGACGAGCGCCGCGCGATGATAAGTCAACTCGATCTGCGAAGTGCCAGATAAAGCGTGTGAAACGAATCCTTCAGAGGTCTGACGAGTCACGAGCAACGAGGGGCTAGTCCGGCGCGCCGGCCGAATCTCGGAACCGGCCTCGTGGCCTCAATCTGTTGTAGTACTACAATTCGGTCCGTACCCCTGCACTGCACCCACGCCACGCGTTGGTTTTCGATGCACGAGTCGAGAACCAACTGGGGCTTGTCTCGGGCAGGGGAGCGCGAGGATCTCAAGGCTCGAGCCAATGCCGGAGCTGCGCGATCTGGAGACCGGTTTCGACGCGTCTGCCTGCCCCAGGTTCTGTTTTTTTTTGTTTGATAAAACGATCGCCTCGGCTGCCAGATCGCCTCAGGATCCTGCATTCTGTGCTGTGGATTCGTGTAGTACATCGACAGTTGGTCAGACGTGCTTGCATTGTATCGCGAGACAGTGGTGGGGGCCTTCTTCTCTCTTTTTTTCTCTCTCTCCAAGATCCCGCATGATATATGGTTCGTTGGGTGGCATGATGGTTGATCCACCTTGGCGCAGCGGCTGCGTGGTGGCGGTGGGCCACTGCACAAGCACCAACAGAAAAAAAGAAGAAGAAACAAAGCATGGTTCACCCGGCCCGCCGAGGAAAGTGCGGCACAGAGGTAGCGTCGGCCTTTGCCATGGCTCTGCTCTGCTGCCTCTGTATCTACTATCTGGTTCGTCCGTGCACCATCGTCCCACGACGACTTTGTGCTTAGACCTCAGGGTACCTGAAACACCAGCAGCGCCGTGACCTGAAAACGTTAAGCGCTTCTTCTCGGGTACTGTACATAACGAATGGCGGCGTCATCAGACGTCAGAATTTGAGAGAGCCGGCCGCGATCTGTGGCCGTTGTTCTTCCGGCTGCTCGGCGCTCACCAGCTAGAAATCAACAAAAAGATAAAAGATTCCGTTGCCGGGACTCGAACCCGGGTCTCTCGGGTGAGAGCCGAGTATCCTAACCAGCTAGACTACAACGGAACGTTGGTATCTATATAGATATTAGTTTTGTTCATATAAGTATTTTCGCAGTCCAACAGATGCTTAGTGCTAACAAACAGGCCCATAATCGCTTAGTAAGCTTAAAAAAAACCATAACCATGTACGGCGCCGCAACCGTAGAAACGTGAACCCCGCGCCGCATCTCCTCTTCCGGTGGTATTCCTCTTCCCCACAGTGGCGCGCTCCCTGCATATCACGGAGACTAAAGTTGCGGCCGGCCCGGCGTTCCAGCGAGGAGACTAGCGCCCCACCCCCGGCACTGCCTCCCGCTGGGCTCAGCTCGGTTCTTCTAAGCTGTGCTGGGCTCGCGGCCCCTCTAGCTCTAGCTCCGGTGTGAGTGAGGCTGTTTGGTCGCGTCGCCGGGCGTTCGTGCTTTCCGCTCACCGCCGTCGGTTCTTCCGCACGCTTTCCCGCATCGGAAGCACGACAGGCGATGAAGCCGCGAGGAAAAACAAAAAGAAATGAGAAGAAGGCGACGACCAGCACCTAATTTACATGCAATATTTTATGCCTACCTTTATACAACTGCTGTTAGTGGATGCACGGTACATCAGGCAAAAGAAAAAAAAAACGTTAGTGTATATATACATCACCATACAGGTCGAGTAATTAAGCTTGCAGTCTCAGCTTCCGAGTCAGTCTATTTGATGCTCATTCTGCTTAAAACTACCGGAAGAACCGCTATCCAGTAGGCTGAATTCGCGCTCCAAAGTCCATGAAGATTCATTTGACTTGGTCGTGGAAACCACATACTCCCGGAAATATCCGTTGTGTGTTATAATAAAAATTACAGTCCTGCGAAATTACAGGGATATTTTTTTTAACATGTGCAATTTGGTAACATTTCACAACAACAACAAAAAGGAAATAGCACCACAGAAATGATGTATGGCCAATCAGTATCGGAAAAGCAACGTCGATATTCTGTAGTTCTTACCTCAATGCAGGAAATTTTGAAGAGTTTTGTAAATTCTCTGCGCTATGTACTGCCAGACAGCTGAATTTCAAAGAATGAGATTAGCAGATCGATGACGAGTTTCATAAAAGGGTGGCACAAGGTAAGAAGAGCTTGAAACTACCTCTTGATCTCTGCAGGGACAACATTGTGGATGACATGATGATTTGCTGCGTCCAAAGCATCAGTTACTGATCCAGGAATCACTGAACTGAGCAACTTGTTTGATTGACTCCTGAAAAAACAGATATTGTCACATCAAATCGTGTTTATAAATAGTGGTTCTGAATTATATCTAGAAGAACAGGAGACACGACCTTCCATTTCTGGCAACACCAAGGAAAAACATATGCAGAGACCCTGATGAACTTGTGGCAGCAAGAACGTCAGGTAGGTCACTAGATGGACTAAACGACAGCGAATAAATTGTTGATGGGTATGTTCCCCGCCGAAAACTATGTGACTGTTGAAGTAAAAGATATTAAAAGGAGATTAAGTGGATGCCAAACATTTCTATGTCAGTTCGAAGAAGGGAGATTTACAATGTTAACTTCACCTTGGTTGCATGTGCAATAAGATATACTCTAACAATAGTACCCTTTTCTGAAGCTGTTGCTAGGTACATTCCTTTTGAAGAGAAGGCCATTGCTGCTAATGGAGACTGATGAGCATCTATCTGTCAGTCCATTAAACACACAAAAATAAGTGAAAGAAAAAACAGAAGGGGAGAAGAGACAGAACAAGTGTAAAATTCAGAGGTACCTGACATATTAATTCAGGTTCTGATGCTTTATACACTAAAGCAGATCCTTTGGATGTGCTTGCTGGGATAGCCAAATAACACCCTTCTGAATTAGGAGCAAATGCACAAAGACCTGATTTGGAAGCATATATTAGCAGCAAATACGACATGTAAAAGAATGTTGAGGATACTTAATGATTCTTTCACTGTCCAACTTGAGGTGTAATCTGGAGTATTTGGCGAACGAACAGCAGTAGGAACCTTACCTTTTGTATTGGGTACTGTTTCAATTTCTTCCAAAATAGTAGTGCTATTTAGATCATAAATAAAAGTCTTGTGCTGCAATACAACAACGAGCCTGCACATAATGTTACAAATAAGGAACTTTACTGGAATGCGTCAATTAATAAAACACGATTATGTAACCCCATAAATTTACTAATAGAATTAATCCTCTAGTTTATTTTCATAACCGGGCAGGACATGATCAATCAGAATGGGCCAAAATAAGACAACCTCTCAGATCACGAAATGGAAAAATCATAACATGGTCACCACTAGTGTTCTATCTCTGAGATGCGCTCAAGCAATCTAGGGGTGAACTTATTCATGTAAGTATCTCATCACGGAACGCAAGAAAAAAACAACCAGCAACAGTTTTTGTTTCCTATGCAAATAATACAACTCTTCTCGAATATGCAAGTGGTGCAATTGGTTATCATAATAATCATTTAATGGAACAATTGGCTATCATAGTCATCCTTAATGTTAGAATTGAGAGGAAGTAGGATAAAATATATAAATTGAACAGTGAAACCACCCCTTTACCATGATGTTAGAGAGGCTTATGTGTTACTAACAAGAAACAGTACTATCAGTTGGCTTCTAGAATGATAACGTTTTAAGATTACCTCTTCCTACTTAACCGAACAGCCAAAATTGAAGTCTTGAAGTTCAATTCTTTCATTGAGGCTCCTGTTTTAGTATTAAACAGACAGAGGCGCCGAGGAGACATTGCAGGCTGAGAAAAAGGACGATTTGGACTGTTAGTAAAGAATGGAAGTACGGAACCCATTCATGCAAGTCTAGGCGCACAAAGTCACAAGCAAACATAGGAAGTATTTGGGGGTAAAAAAATAAAAAGTAGAAGAAAAAATGCATGTACCTGTTCACCAGTTCCAACAATAGCAAGAAGGTTTGTGCCAAATAGCATTTCAACAATGTTGAATCCTCCAAGATCTGCAAACACGTAGAAGTTCATAACGTCTCAGCTTCTCATTAGGACCAATTATTATCAGAGAACCCTCTAAACAATACAATGATCAGGTGATATGGTTTCAGAAAAAAAATGACAGCAGCAAAATTTTATCTGATTATTATGGTATAAAGAAAGGAATTGCTATTGAAATTTACACGCTACAAAGTATGTAGTCTGCAACTCTAACCTACGCTCTGGCAGGGCGTGGCGTGCCGAACTTGTTAGTTGCACTACAAGCAGATATACTTTGTAGATCCAGGAAGGAGTGAAGGACGAATGGATGGAAGAATAAGAGCCTCTGAAGAAAATCTCACTCTTTTTATAGCAGAGCCTCCCGTTACGGGCATCGAAGATCCTGAACCCATCCCTCGTCCCGATCGAAAACAGGCTGAAACAATCCCGACACCCGGAGTCAGAACTCTCTTCGCGAACCCACCGTCGCCGCCACCATAATAAATCACAAGGAACAACTCCCGCTGCTTCTGTTTCGGCGAGCATCTTTTTTTTGTTTAGAAATAGATGCGTGTACCTGTTGTCCTGGTTGAAGGAAGCGCAGATAATCTGCGACGAAGAGGAGCTGCTAGCCATCTTCCGGCGCAATTCGCGGGTTAATTGGCACGGTTGGCAGCTAGGGGGGGGGTGGACTTAGCGTGGATGTCTGGACAAACTAATATCCCACCCAATCCAAGCGAGGTAGGTGTCCCTCACCAAGGAAGGAAACCGATCCGGATGAACCTCCAACTCTACGCCTACCCGACGCAAACGCAAGTTAAGTAGATACTGGAAGGAGGAGGAGGAGGAGGAGGAGGAGGAGGAGGACAGCGGCGACGAGGAGGACGAGCTCCTCCTGGCTGGGCTGGAACTGGAATAGAGTTCGGTCGAGTGCGTCGCGGAACCGGAGGGGAGAGCACCGAGCACGACGGGGCTGCGTGGGGTACGTGGGCCCGGTACGAGTAGGCCTGATTTCTGGCCCGAGTACGGCCCCGTTATAGTCCGGCCCGAGGTGACCCCTAACAAGTTTCCAAAATTTCGCAGAGACGACTCGAACACAACCGTTCCGGGTCGATGCGCGGTACTGCTGTTACTACCGATGGGTGGGGCGGCTCACACGGGGGAGTGCGCCTTCCGATGCTGCGGCTCGGGCCGGCCGCGCGCGCCCGGTGGAGAATGCCGCCTGTTGCTCGACGGCTGCAGGGGCATGCCGGTCATTTCCCGCCTCTGAGAGGAGAGAGAGAGAGAGTGAGAGAAGAGAGAGAGAGAGAGAGAGAGAGTAAGAGAGAGGAGAGACTGCCTGACGCTGTGGCTTGGTTCGTGAGGCGTTTCCACTTTCTTTCAGTGCCAGCGGGCAGAGGAAGGCAAGCGAGAGAGATGAAGATACTAAAGCAAGTGAGCAAACTTGCTACCGTGGCGGCCTTTGATATCTCTTCCATCTCCGTCCCGCATGTCGCATCGCCTGCGCTTGCTTTTGGCCTAAAGCGTGCTCTCGTGTATGCAACACATGTCGCCGTCCTTGGCATTACATTGCAACATCGATTTGTTTATCCTGCTCTCTCTCTCTCTCTCTTACTCTCTCTCTCTGCCCTGTTCAAAAGCTATCCTCCTTGCTTTTGCTTTACCGGCTGCTTACACCTGCCCTTCTTTTATTGATGCAGCAGGAGGGGGGAGGACGGAGGAGGAGCATGGAGGTGAGTGCGAAGGATGGAGCTGCTGAGCCAATGGAGCTGACGAGGTGAAGCAGGAGGCGGATCTCCTCTCACGTCGAAGGACGGGGAAAGCATAAAGGGAGGGAAAGGCGGCCGGGCGGTGGGAGAGCTTCCATTCCACGCCGCACAGCCCAAGAAAGCTGGGAGCGATGGCTCCGTTGCCTTGTGTGAGGTAGAGAGGAGCATCCGGTGCTCTTGCCACTACGACTACCTTGCGTCGTCTCCCTCTCCCTTCCACTGTAAGCACTGTGGAGCTCTGTACTAGCCAGCTAGCCTTTTTTTTTCTGGTGTTGTTCCGGACGGCCGTGAAGCGATGGCATTGCAAGAACCGGAAGACGACGCCGGCGACGGTGGCGAGGAAGAAGGTGGTGACGAGGGGACGGTGAGGCCGTGGGGGAGCTGATTTCTCCTTCTCCTTCACCCGAGGTGTGCTGTCCACTTGCGGAGTACTGTAGTAAGATATTGGCACGATAGGCTCAATCACTTTTTCGTTCTTTTTTCCTCCTCTTCTCGGTTTCCTGTGGTTTGATTTTCTATTCTTGCTCTGCCGATTCATCATCATTGCATACTCGTTCTTCCACTACTGGTTCATCGTTTTCGCCTCTGCTGTTCTCGGTGGTCTGCCCGGTTTGTTGGAATGGAAGCAGAACAGCAGGAAACGGAACAGAGAAGAAGCTGGGCGGACTGAAGAAGCTAGGCGTCCGGAAGCAAAGCTCCAACTCCAAGAGGAGGAAGAAGAAGGTGAGCCGGCGGGCCAAGGAAGGAATCGAGAGGGATCGGAGACGGAGCCGCCGCCGGCGCTTTCGGCCGCCCGTCCACGCGCCTTTAGCCCGTTTCCGTGGACCGCTTGCTTGCGTACCTTCCCAATCCCCTCTCCCCTCTCTACCGCGTCATCTCTCGCTGCGTGTGCGCGCGGACTGTGACCACAGCGATCGTGCGTGCCCACCTGAACCTGATCTGCGGGGCCGGGCGAGCGGTGCAGACGCGGGCCTGCGAGGTGCGGGGGCACCCCGCTTCGATCTCAACCAACGATCATCATAGACGCCGTCCGAGGAGGAGGTTCAGACCAAGGCGCTTGGATGGGGTTATGCACGCCTGCCACACCTGTGGCATCACGAACGACCCATAACATACTTGACGAAACAGCACGTGCACTACCGCACACCCCAATGGTCCAACAAAAGCGTGTGACGGATTGACGTTGCGTTGCCAAAGGAAAAAAAATGCAATAGCTAGGTCACCAACTAACCCAGCTTTGACGAGAGTGTGGAAGATCTGTCGACGATCGAAGAGCGTGCGGACTCTGTTTGTCTTTGGCTTTGAAAACACTTTTGGTTTCGTGTGGTGCTAGAGCAGCCCATGGCTTGGCGTACGTGCTCACTGTTCAGGGAGTGGAAGGACAACCGCTGGCACAGTGCACCAGCCGGGGCGCTCGTCGAAGAAGGCTAGCCGAAGCGTGCACGTCAAGAGAAAGTAGCCGGAGATCATGGCAACCCGGCCGGTCTTTGTGCTTTTGCTTGCTTGCTTCCTTGGACTACCGAGGGACCCCCCCGCTGCCGTACCAGGAGAGACGAGACGTCAGGGGAAGAAAGAAACCCGAAGCAGCGTCGATGGACGGAGACGTGACCCACATATATACCCATGTCGGTGGAGTAGGAAATGAAGGGGGACATCTTCCCCCTGTATCCATGTCTTGATGCAGTGTGCGTGGTTCGTGCTGCAACAATGGCGTAGTGATTGATTGCCGTCCAGTGGTAACGTGAGGCTGCTCTTCTTCATAGAGCCACGATGGAGGTGTTAATAATACCATGCATGCATTGGAGGTTCGTGGTGTGGCGTGATGGGCTGGCTAGCCAGGCCGGAAATGACTTGCTTTAACTTGCTGGATCGGACCGGATCACCTTATCGACCCGGCGCACGTGCCCATCTCCCGCGACCGCACCGACTGGATGGCCGAGCGCGAGGAGGCGCAGCCGCTCTTCTTCTACTGCGGCCGCATGAGCACGCCGCAACCTGCTCCGACTAGAGGTGGGAGTCGGGCCGGGCCGGCACGGCCCGAAATTTTCGTGCTTCGGGCCGATTCGGCCCGTGGCCCGAAAGCACGCCGGGCCTTTTCGGGCCGGGCCGGCCGGCCCGAATTACCAAACCGGCGGCCCGAGCACGGCACGCGGCCTGGCGGGCCTATTTCGGGCCGGGCCCGGCCCGATAACAGAAAAATTCAAATAATACAAAAAAAATCTGTAAATTCGAAAAAATAAAAAAAATCTGTAAAACCGAAAAAAATCAAAAATCCATAAAAATCTGGAAAATTCCCAAAAAATTCCAAATAAATCTAAAAAACCAAAAAAATACAGAGAAAATTCCAAAAAATTCAGACTTTTTCAGACATTTCGGGCTGATGGGCCTTTTCGGGCCGATGGGCCAATTTCGGGTCGGGCCGGCCCGAGCACGGCCCAAAACTCAATTTCGGGCCGGGCCGCCCGAAGCCTCCAAACCTGGGCACGGCACGGCCCGAAATCCCGTGCCGGGCCGGGCCGGCCCGAATCTATTTCGGGCCATTTTCGTGCCTGGGCCGTGTCGGCCCGTCGGGCTTCGGCCCGCCCGAATTTGGCCCGGCCCATCTCCCACCTCTAGCTCCGACCACCACGCGTGCTCCCCAACAAGAAGGGGCGAGGAGCAGTGCTTCTCCGCGCACTTCCTCTGCCGCCCCGCAGGTGGTCATCGTGCGATTCGGACTCCGCCGCTCACCGAGGTGGTCCTCACCTCCTGTACGGACCTCCTCCACCAGAACGCGTGCAAGGCGTGACGCGATGCTTTCTTTGATCATAACCAACTTCGTTAGGACACATAGGAGACGGTAAGTGACCATGGCTGTTCATACATAAGCATAACGGCAGAGAGTGTTCTTTTCTGCCTTGTACATTTGTATCAAAATGAGTAATGTTTTGCTATTTCATATCGGGAGTATGGAAGTTTCGCTATGACACTTCCATCAGTCTGCTCCGAAGCAGCCCACGAAGATTCTTTTTTCAGAGGGGCTAGTGGTTTTTGAAGGTCAGCGCACAACGGCGAGGATGAACACGGGGATTTACGTGGTTCGGACCGCCGGAGCGTAATACCCTACGTCCACGGGAGTGCTTGTTGTATTTTTCTCGCGTACGAGTGGAATAGTCTAAACCGGGAGTCAATGTTGCAAACTTGCGAACCCTTAGCCCGGAGGCTACCCCGGTCCTTTTATAGCCCAAGGCCGGGGCAGTTACAATGTGGCCCGGAGCCCGATAGATGGCCCCGCGGCTATCTATACCCTATACATGAGCTAGGCATTTACAGCTATACGCATTGTCGCTGTTGGTGGAGTTAAGGCGCGCCGCCTGTCCCGCCGGGCGCCTCTGACCGGGTAGCAGATGATGATGAAGTACCCGTCTTGTCGCCGCGTCTCCTCGCTCTGCTGGGCGGCACTGCTGCGCCGTCACGCCTCACCGCCCTGTCTCATCACCGTAATAGTGAGCAGGCGGAGGACGGGGGCGTACGTCGTGAGCCATGCTTCTAGGGAAGGAGCGAGTATTGAATGCTCGGCCTGACAGCGCACCTTCCTCCTTACTCCTTGGCTATCCACCCGTTGCTCGTCGACGCGACATCTGAGCGGCTGGCCCCCGAGACACGCGTCTCTACCGGAGCAGTCTTGCGGAATAGTGAGGGGTCCGAAGTCGTTGGACACGTGGCAACACCGGAGCCCTCCCACACTGGAGGTCGGGCCTGGACCCGTAGGACACGTGGCACCTCTAATGCTCTACTTGGCGGGATGGTACGCCTGGAGTCGTTGTCCACGTGGCAGCACCGGAGCCCTCCCACGCTGGGGTCAGGTCCGGAGCCATAGGACACGTGACATCTCCGGAGCACTGTCTAGCAAGGTGTGGCTCGAAGGTTCAGAACACGTGGCAGCGCCGGAGCCGCAGCGCCGGAGCCCTCACTGGCTGTAGGTCAGGCCTGACACCATCGGATACGTGGCGGACTTCAAAGCCATCCTCGACCGACAGTGAAGCTC
This sequence comes from Neostapfia colusana, assembly GCA_030760725.1. Taxonomy (NCBI): domain Eukaryota; kingdom Viridiplantae; phylum Streptophyta; class Magnoliopsida; order Poales; family Poaceae; genus Neostapfia; species Neostapfia colusana. Next base: position 819,608 of record JASWHV010000003.1, on the reverse strand, counting down.
AAAACCTAAAGACACGTGACAACGTTTAGAGCACGTGGCTTATGCTAGACCCACCTAAACTGGAAGGCGAGACACATGTTGTCTTTTACCCACTACGCGGAGTACCCCGTGTACAGGGTACCGACAGTGAGCTAGCACACTTACAAGATGGTCAGCTTGCTTACTACCTCCTAGCAGAAAATAACTTTTCCTCTGCAAGAATTCATGCGCGAAATTCTGACGACTAACATCCTCACACGGCGATGCAAATCACATACACCACCAGAAGAAACCAGCGCCAGTATATGCAATACACGTCACGTATTCAACATTCAAATGCTGGCACAATGTCTGATGTCATGTCACGTTATTATGTTCACCGACTTGAAAACCGACGACAAACACAGACTCCATACCATCATTTGCTTACAGACTAAATATTAGGGTAGTATAGATTGGCTGACACAGCATACACGGCTGATGCTCCAAAGGGATGCATTCACATGAAGTGAATCAGATTGATCTAGAATTCCCTGTCGGGGAAGAGGATGGGAGCAACAAGGGACCATATGTACAGACCCGCCGTTGCCCACTGGGTTGCAATCCTGACCCAAACCGACGGCCACCCAACATCGACCAGCTTGCCGCTCTCACCAACTGAGGTTGACCAGCCAGTCAAGAGCATCGCCGAGTACATGCTAGCCAGGGAGAAGATCAGGTGAAAGAAAGAGTATGAGTATGTCACTGGCCTTGGCACATCCTTCTTATCTTCTTGTTCATCCGCCTTGCTGAAGGGAAGAAGAGGTTTGTCGGCGCCTGAAGTATCAATAGGCAATACAGTTAGCTAACATAAACTGTATTACATGTACAAAACCAAGACATTAGCCAGGAAAGGCAATCTAACCAGCGCGTGGTGAATCAGGCGGTGAGAGCACAGTTGCGGAGGAGCCAGCTCGGACAGCAGAATAGACCACAGAAAGGACGGTGGTAAGCAGTCCCAATGTAAGGCTACCAGTTGACACAGCTTTTGAGTGATTGTGAAGCCCATTGCACTCATAATCCCTTGGCTCACTGGAAAGTGCACTGTAGCACAGATAGGCGCAGTAGAGAGCAATAACTGATGCAGGCAACAAGCTACCATTGATCTGAAAACCATGTTATTTATCAATATTAGAACAAAAGCTGGGAGTTAGGTTCAATGGGAATTTCTAGCAGCAGCAACAAGTTTCTGATCAGCAGACATAAGCTCAATGTTCAAATAAATTCAACGAGCATAAAAAATCATTACACAGAAACACATCAGGTACAAAGTTTTCATGGTCCAACCACGGACAATTCTGGACGAACCAGATAGTATAAATAGGAAAACGAATGAAAGCAAAGGCAAAACATGCTGCAAGACTGAATACCTTTGGGTGCAGTGCAACAATAGCGAATGTAAACACAAGCAACAGAGTGAAGACAATGAAGAACAAGTTCAGTCCGCAGTCATGTCCAGATGGGGTGAACCAGTGAAACAGAAGACCCGAGAAAGAGAATGTGGCAATGTAACAGACAACTGAGACAACCAACAGCGCCATGTACCTGCAGTTGTTTAATCAAGAAATAGATGTAAAAGAACTGACCGAAATCAAAGCTCAGATTAAACCAATGGAAGCTCAACTGAAACAAGGGCACTAGCAGGCTACAAACCAGAACTGCTCATCCTTGGCGACCCAGTTCTCATTCCATCCATGCACAAAGTCCAACAGAAGAACAACCTGAACGAGAAGGAATAGCCCAGATCCAAACTTGGATATCGATTCTGCAAAAAGTACAATCGCAGTAAGAACCCTGGACTGTATAATAACGACAAGTCTGCTCGAACAACATCATTATAAAATAACATAATGAACGTAAAAACAATGGCTGGCACTGGCAGCATTAACACGTAACAACACATGTCTGGACATAGCACCATCCTGTTCTAAAATCTGATGAAACCATTCAGATACAAGAACCCCACAAATTAAATCGAAACAAATTATATCATACAAGTGGACCCAATTTACCCAATGTAAATCCTATAGACCCTTGATAGCCCATATGGATTGAAATCAACATTTGGTCTACAATATCACATTTTAGACTCAATAGACGATCTCCATTTTAGCTAATTGAGCTCCAGAATTTGTGTATCAGGCCACTAGGGTTACAAAGATTAGCACCACCAATCAGACGCTATTCTAGTTCTAATGTGTAACTCTTGCTAGCAATAGGATATATGGAACAGCTGCACAGGTGGGAAGGAGACTCGCTCACCGTAGAAGCTGACGACACCGTTGGGCACGAAGAACATGAGGAAGACGATGACAACCCAGCAGAAGACCTTGGCCATCCACCCTCCGTGGTGGATCCTGTCGCGGGGATCCTTCTGGTCCTTTATCCCGGCCATGATGACGGCGAGGATGGTGAAGAAGAGGAAGTTGCCGAGGCTGACCCTGAGCACTGCGTCGGTCTCGAACCACTCGCGGTCCGGCGTCTTGTGGAAGTGATTAATCCCTGCGGGAAGCGGAGAGAACGAAAATAAATCCCCGGAAAACTTCCGAACCGAACACGATTCTAACCAAACCCGAACCCGATCGAGACCGGGGCGGGGCCTCTGTGGCGCACGCACATGGGATGGACTGGAGGAGCGGCGCGGCGACCTCCCGGAGCGCCCAGGAGGCGAGGAGGGAGAGCGCGAAGAGTCCGCAGTAGGCGATGCGCGCGGAGCGGCGGCCTATGCTGCCCACCGCCGTCCGGCACGCCTCGCACGCGCACGCCGCGCAGCACGACGCCAGGCACGAAGCCGCCCACATGGCCGGTGGTGGCTCTGCTGCTGCTGCTGCCGCCGCCCCCCGATCCGACGATCAGATCAGATGGAGCCTGCGCGGGGATGGGGTCGAGTTCGAAGCCGCCGCGGGAGATTTGGGGCGACGGGATTCGGGGAACGCGTGCGGTGGAGGGGGCGGGCGACGGAGAGGAAAGGGAAAGGAGGTGGTGGATTCGACAGCAAATTATTATTATTTTTTGTTTATTATTTCGCGCGACGGCCGGTGGGGTTGGACTTGGACCGGGTAAGAAGACCGAGCCGAACAGTCTACACTATTCGACGGCCTTCTGTTCCGTGGCCCAATAGTTGGCCACCGGCAGCAGGTACCCTCGCCGGAGCCACCACCTTCACCGCCGCCGCTCAGCAGGTACCCTCGCCGGAGCCACCACCTTCACCGCCGCCGCTGCTGAGCGGCGCGCACACCTGGAAAAGGCAACAGCGAAGAGCGCGACACGAATCAAACACGACAGCAGCAGAAGGTTAAGCAAGATGTCCTTTCCCGGTTTCCGGGACCTCGGTCATAATTTTTCTGCTTTCCTTTATAAAAAACAAATGCCTAGCTCCTGGCCAGTGGTTAAATTCCAACCAAAGAGTGTACTTTCAAACGGCAGTCACACTCATCGCTCCGCAATCATACAATATTTTTCAGTTAGGGGCATGGTGTACATTGAAGTACCGTGGACAGCAATACAATATGACCGATCCATCTAAACAATACCTGACGTGATTATTTATTTATGTAACAGTAGATGCATCGTAAATTTTAAGATTAGTTGATTTGCTCTATAGTGCTCCTTTTCATTTTTAAATTGATGTTTTTAGAACAATAAATCTGTTCATTTTTAAATCAAAATCATTTTCCTAACAGTACTAATTAAATAACAGAGGGACTTTATGTGTTTTTATATAAATGAGTCTTATACGTATGCGAGTGCCTGTATTATCTTCTTATTTTTTTTTAAAAAAAAAGAGAGAAAAAGATGAACACGATAATAATTTTTTGAAGACACGGCGCAAGAATAATCTCAGATGAGATAGAAGCAAGCATTCAGTCCCATAAATATCCCTCGTTTCTAGCACACATACGTAGACGTAGTACAGGCCTACACCATTTACGCTACGCTGGTGTAGAAGGCATAGAGGATGATGACATGGCGGAGTTCGTTGCCACTCGACTGCTTCGCAATCGCGGGCGCCGCCGGCGGCTAACAAAAGCGGTGGGAGGCGAGGCGTGTCGGGACCGGCAGGTTCCCGCTACTATTTAGATCGATTCTCTACCATCATCCACACCGGGCGGGAGGATTCCATCGCCATGGGGAGCCTCCGCCTCTCCACTTGGGCGGCCGCCGCGTCCGCGCAGCGCGGGTTCCCGTCCGCCGGCTCCTCCCCGGAGTGGCGCGCGCGCTGCCGCCGCGCCCAGCCCCGCCCGCGCTGCGCGCCGCCGGTGTCTGCGCCCGCCTCTCTCGGCGCGGGGCGGCTCCGGACAGGTACGGGGCTGTGGGACTGCCGCGGCGACCTCGGAGGCGGCTGCGGCGGGAGGGACTACGCCCGGGAGATGGAGGTAGCGGTGCGCGTCGTGCAGGTGGCCTGCACCCTGTGCCAGCGCGTGCAGGACTCGCTCCTTCGCCCCGACCCCGACGCCGGCGGACGCGTCCACGCCAAGCTCGACTGCTCCCCCGTCACCGTCGCTGGTTCGTAATCCACCAGTTTTTCCTCCCCTTCCAAGTGCGCACCCCATCGTCTCGTGATTGCCCAGGAGGATTAGGTGGTCTGCGCCGGCAATTGAAAATTGAAAAGCGTGCTGGTTACGGATAGGTCATGATTACCTGGGTCTCTCAATCCGAGTAATAAAACCTTTGCCTGGTGACTATCATTGGCTTAAGTGGGTTGCAGCACTCTCTGTGTGAGATACAGTTTTCTAACATTTGATGATGACTATTAAATACTTGCATTTGGACTCGCGGACCTATTTCAGCAATACCTCATAGACTGCAATCAAGTTGCTCTGTTAGATCATCCTAATGAAATAGCATTTATTGTTCCAGGACTTGAGGAATTGTTCAAACATAAAAGTGCTGGAACGTAACCTTCTTAATTGCTGTTCCATGTTGTTAGGACATTTTTTTGCTTAATGTGTTGGGTGCCTTCGTTATTAGCGAGTACTGAATGTTTCCCCTTGTTATGCCAGATTGGGGCGTGCAAGCGATAGTGAGCTGGTTGCTCTCAGATTCCTTTTCTGATGCAAACATATCGATTGTTGCCGAAGAAGACGACGAGACATTATCTAGTAGTGACGGAGCGGCTTTGCTCCAATCCATTGTCGAGGCTGTCAATGCTTGCTTGGTTGAAGCTCCAATGTATGGGCTGAGATCCCCAGAGAAACAACTAGGCGCTAATGATGTTATCCAGGCCATAAGGAAATGCAGCTCTGTTGGGGGTCCGAAAGGAAGATTTTGGGTGCTTGATCCTGTGGATGGCACCCTTGGGTTCGTGCGAGGGGACCAGTATGCTGTTGCTCTAGCATTGATTGAGGACGGAGAAGTTGTACTTGGTGTTCTTGGGTGCCCAAATTATCCAATGAAGAAGGAATGGCTCAATTATCACCAAAGGTACTACAGATTGATGGCTAATGTAGCTCCTCCTCCATCTGGATCCTGGCATAAGGGTTGTGTCATGTATGCTCGGAAAGGTTGTGGCCAAGCTTGGATGCAGCCATTAGTTCATGACATTGGTAAGCTTGATTGGCACCAACCAAGGGAGATCCAAGTGTCATCAATCAGAGATCCAGTTTTGGCAACATTCTGTGAACCTGTGGAGAAAGCCAACTCTAGCCATTCCTTCACGGCAGGACTGGCTCATAGTGTAGGACTAAGGTCAGTCATTACTTTTGATTTTCTATATAACCTTGCTAATATCGTTTCACCAGCATACCGTTTCACCAGCATACCGTTTCATTGCAAACGGAGTGAAACAATGTCTAAAGTTGGACTCTACGGCTGGGCCTGTTCACCTTAAGCAGTAATTAAACTGCAACATTTGGTTTTTGAATGTATTGTGTATTAACATTGTCTTGCTTTGTTGCCAGGAAGCAACCTTTGCGTGTGTACAGCATGGTGAAATATGCTGCAATAGCACGAGGTGATGCAGAAATATTCATGAAATTTGCAAGAGCTGGATATAAGGAGAAAATATGGGATCATGCTGCAGGGGTGGTTATCATCCAAGAGGCTGGAGGAGTGGTTACAGATGCTGGAGGCCGCCCATTGGACTTCTCAAGGGGTATTTACTTGGAAGGTCTGGATAGAGGCATAATTGCTTGTTCCGGAGCGTTACTTCATCAGAGAATCGTTGATGCTGTTGATGCAAGCTGGAACTCATCGACCCTATGAGCAAGCAATAAGTTCTTTCCAGAGATTCACATCCTGTTGGTCAGCATGCAAGGTTAGTTTTACAAATAATTGTTGTCTTTATCAAATCCGCTTTGTCGCCTTATGCTCTGATATCTCGTACAGGTAGCTCAGCTCCCTTTGGGCTTGGAGACTTGATGTTCATTTCTGTACTGTTGTGACTAAGGGGATCAGTACAGCTTGTAGGATAGTAATAGCTTGTCTGCTTATAAACAAGTCATCTCTTGGGATCAACAAATTGGTGGCTTTTGTTCATCAACGACATATGTAATTTTGTAAAGCATCTGCAGATGCGCTTACTAACTGATTTTATCCTTTCCAATTCCGCCTGTCAACTGGCGGGCGTATTGGTCAAGCCAGTTATCTGCACCTGCTCAGCACCATTTGCTGACAACTCGAATATCTGAACTTTTAACTAATTCATCAAATGATGTATTTTGCGTCAGTTTTCTGCTTTTCACCGGTATGTTGCGCTTTCAGTTCAACTCATTTTGTTTGATGTTTCCCTGCATAAGGATTACTAGTCCATATGGTCATTCCTGCAAGAACTGAAGAATGGAAACTATATTTTTTTTCTCTTGATGCAGATTTGTGTTATCTGGTTGGAACATATTCACGGCAAAGGGTAGAGTATATCAGTTTCATAATCTATAGGCGAGACATAGTGCATGATGCTGTGATCATCATACATATGCCGTGGCCTGGACTGTAAGCGTGTGATTAGCTGGAGAGCTGCACGGAGCAGCATTGGCTGAAGAGCTCCTTACTGCCGTCCTCGACGTCCACCTGATTCATCCTGGGCTCGAAGCTGCTCCATGCTGGCACCGACCCTGGAGCAGCGCTGGTGTCGAAGCTGTGCACTAGAGAGATCGTCCTGAATGTGTTATCGCCCGACGGCACCTGATAGCCAGCGAGGAAGTAGAGCTTCGTGTCGACGGCGGTCATGGTGAGGTAGAGCCGCTGCGCTGACGGCGGGAGGCTAGCGAGCAGTGACAGGTCCGGCAGGGCGGAGTGGTCCATGATGCTCCAGATGTTGAGCTCGCCTTCATAGACCTCGACGTGGCCCTTCCAGCTGTTGAGGCAGTCCCCGGAGCTGAACAGTCGGCCGGCCACCGCGACGATCTGGTTCGGCGGCACGTCGAGCTGCCACATTCCCGGGATGATCTTCCACGTCCCTCTCGCGCAGTGGAACACCTCCGCCGAGCTCCGCTCCAGCGCCGACGATGACTGCGCCAGCATGGCGTTTACCGGCGCGTCAGCGGCGGCTGTCAACATGCTCTCAGCGAAGCCCCCGACGACGTGGAAGCTGCCTTGCCACGCCACGCCCACGCACTTGTAGCGCAGCGTGCTCATGTCGGGGAGGGCCGACCACTGGTCCTTCTCCGCGTCGTACACCTCGGCCGCCGCGGTGCCACGTGCGCCGGACAGCGAGCACTGCCCGCCGGCCACGCAGATCTTGCCCCTGCACGGCGCGCACGCGAAGTCGAAGCGCGGGACCAGGAGCGGCGCGCAGTGGATCCACTCCCCTGGGCGCACGTCGTACCGGAGCACGTCTGCCCTCACGCCCACGTCGGTGTCGTCGCGGTACTCGCCGGCGGCGGCGTCACGCTCCCTCCGGCACAGCCGGCCGCCGATAACAAATACGGACTCGCCGAGCGCGACGACGGCGAAACCCTTCAGTACGTGGCCGTCCGGAACGTCCGGGAGCGCGCTCACGCGGCGCCATGTGTTGTCGCCAGGCTCGTAGCACTCGAGGTTGTTGGAGCAGCCGAGCGCAAAGCATGCGTATATCCTGACGCCGTCGCTACCGGCGCCGCCGACGTTGTTGTTGTTGCTGCCGCTGCTCCCACTGCTGCTCCCGGTGCTGCAGAAGGACGGCGAGGTGGCCATGTCGCCATGCAAGGAGCCCATGGTTCTGCACCAGGTAACTACTAATACATGCTTGCTCTTGTGCTACTCATCAAGTGATGATACAATTACTACAAGTGTAGTTGATCTTGCCGGGGGAGTTTGGAAAGGACGACAGGTGTGCCCTTTTATACAGAAATGCAAAGGGCATCGCTGTTGTGCCGATTGCCGTGTGGCTTTTGGCGGACGGACCGAAGCTAAGCATAGGAAGGTACTTTTTGGAAACTCCGGCCACGCCGTGGAATCTGTCCAACTGCTGGAGCTTGCCTTCTTGCTCGCATGAACAGCGATGCTGTAAAATATTAGAATGACAAAGATAGTGAAAACATGGCCAAGTATTTCAGCCTAGCTGTTCTTAATTGTGCATGGGCATTGCCGATTTTTGAGAGGTTGGGATCCAATGTCCATACAATACAAAGATCCTTCCCAAGTCGTAACCGGCCCTATGGCCATTTAATTTCTTTTCCTGGAAGAATCACAACGAATGTGAATTTAACAAGAAAAGAGATCAGCACCTGAGCTGGTACAAGAAGTTTAAACAACTTTTTCATCATAATGTCACCCGCATGTTCTGGTTTCTTGCCAGTTCATAATTTAGGCATTGATAGTGAGTCCATAGGACACAGGTGATGGCCAGTGGCCACGGTGTGTAAAGCACACCTTGGATACACGGATTTTGGGGGCATTCCCTTCGACCTCCTCCACACAAGCTATGTGAACGGTACGTTTACTGTGAAAAAAAATATGCTTATTTTTAGCTATAACCCCTGCTCTAATTATAAGCTTTTCCCCATTTCCATGGCTCTGTTCCTGTGTCCATAAGTCAATGCTCTAATTATGCTTCCAATATACTGACAAAAAGGCTTGTCCATCTTCCTAGTCATACATTATTCTCTGTTCAAATTGGATTTTAGGCAAGTGTGTCATCGAGATGCTTGATCAGTTGACTCCAATTGCTAAAGAGAAGTTCTGTGCCATGGAAAGCAATAAGGGTGCACGATCTTCCATCAGACGCTGCTGAGAGCGATTTAACCCGGAAGGATGGATAAGCCAGCGGGTGAGCCACCGTCAACTCTAGCAGCTGACTCTTTGCTGCAGACAACGTACGCCGTCTTCAGTGTTATTTCCGCATCCGCTGCCGGCTGCCGCCGCCATCCCCGCCGGTCCCCACGAGATGCTACTGCAGCAGTGGGAGGTCATACAAGCTCCTGTCATGTCTCTGAACTGACATGAGCGTGTGTGCATATCAAATACGACGTGGACATGGTATAGAGCGGAACAAAGACGAGGAGACGAAGTGGTTCCAGTCTCACGGCATCCACTTCGTCTCCGGCGCGCTGGTCCGGATCAAGGAGTTCATGGTAGACCTGTCATCCAACTGCATGGAGCTAGAGCTAGCCCTGAAGGTCAAGGAGTTCATATATTTCGGTCACGGACCATAACCTGCATATGGATACTTAATTTTTCTCAGAAGGTTGTAGCTAAAAAAACTGAACTAAAGCTCTACCATAGCATTTTTTGCTTGATCTGCGTTTCTTCAAAGTAGCACTCACTTCATCGTATATGCTGTTCAACCACGGGTGTGTGAGCATGCCAAGGAGAGAGGCGACTACAGTCTACCCGGGCCACAAGCCTGTCGTCGAGGATGCAGTGGCGGGCGGGTTTTGCAGCTGGTCTTCCGGGCAGGCAGGTTTAGGTTGACGAGCATTCTAGCCCACGAGATCGAGGCGCATCCCTGGTAACCCTCTCAGCCTCTCTGTTTTTTGGTACGTGTTTCTTACCCCTCAGTGTGTACGTACGGAAGAGTACGTACGTATCCTGTACAGTCTGGGAAAAAACTTGGGAGTGGAGAATTGCCCTTGGATCTCGCCATCACTGTACGTATCACACCGACCCGGTGGCCCCCTTGCCAGCACGTGAGAAACTGCAACAGCTAGTAGTAGTAGTAGTATTGGTACTGTGTTACCAGTCACAGGTTGCGAAACTGTGTGCTGGAGGCCGAAGCGGCGAACACGCTACGCCATTAAAGCCGAGCATGATAAATGTGGGGCATGTTGCAGCGGCGAGCGAACCATCACGCATCATAAATGCGACGTCGGCTTTGAGATCACGGATGAGAGAGACGGCGTCGTCACGCTCGCTCGCTCGCTCGCTGGGGACACGGACCGGCCGGCCGGCCGACGAGACGAGGGTCGAGGGGTAGAGGGAACCGAGGAGGAGGAGGAGGGAGAGCAACTGAACTGAAGGCGGGTTCCTCAAAAGCTCTGCTCTGCTCTGCTCTGCAGCAGCTTTCTCGGGCCGCAGAAAAGAAAAGCCGAGACAAACAAACAAACGACTCGAAGAGACGGACAAGGCATCGGAGAGAGATGGAGAAGCCGAGAAAGCGTCGCTGCTGAGGGCATGCTCGCTGCACCCACACGGTATCAGTATGGGCTCCTCCGAGTTTAGTAGCTAGCGCCAGGGAGCGGCGACCACAACTCCTCTCTTGGCAATCCTGGCGTGCTCCTCTCGCCATCTCCGCCGTGCTTACTACTGCTACTGCCGGCAGTTAAGGCTTGCCTCCAGGCGCCAGCTGCTTTGCGGTCCTTGGTCGCGAGCTGAGCTGCAAGCTGCTGGCGCCACCGCGATGGATGGGCAGCAGCTGGATTTGATCATGCGTCACCAGGGCATGGCCAACGCCTGCGACAGCGAGGTGGATGGCTCGGCCGCTTTTTTGCTTACTCTTCTTCTTCTGATTGTCTGGTTGGTGCCGGTGGTATGCCCAGCTAGCTGATGGGTTCTTGCAGGACGCGCTGGGGTCGTCGGAGTCGGAGCCGGCGCGGCCGCGCGGCAAGAGGAGCCGTGCCGCCGAGGTGCACAACCTCTCGGAGAAGGTGCTCGCGCGCGTGGTTCTTGCCTCTCCTCACTCTTGCCACTTGCCGTTGGTTCTGATGCTCGTAAAACTGCTGGCGCAGAGGCGGAGGAGCAGGATCAACGAGAAGATGAAGGCGCTGCAGACCCTCATACCTAACTCCAGCAAGGTCCACCACATGGCCCTCTCCTCTCGTGAAATCCATTCTTGGTTCTTGATTTCTGCGATCGATTCCTGCTGTTGGAAGCTCATTTTGCTGCTGCTTTCCGGGCCATGGTCTCGCGTGCAGACGGACAAGGCTTCCATGCTTGATGATGCCATCGAGTACCTGAAGCAGCTTCAGCTCCAAGTGCAGGTGAGTAAACTGATACTACACACAATGCCCACTACAACTTGTCAAATCACCATTTACGCAGACTTCGTTTCAGATGTTGTCTATGAGGAATGGCCTCTACCTGGCCCCATCCAACTTATCTGGCGCGCCACACCTGGCACCCTCAGAAATGTGTGCCGCAAATCTCCAAAGCGGTGGCAAGGCATCAAACTCTGGGGTTGGTCTACTGCCTGTGAACCAAATTTCGGCAGCTCACCATTCATTTGAGACACTAAACCATGACCAAAGGCACAATAAGCCACTTTTCTTACCAAGTGTTCCTAATGCAACTGCTGTAGCGCCTCAATTCCTTCAAGAGTCGTCACAGTCCAGCCTTCAATCCTTTGAGTTGACTTTACCCCCTGAGGTAATCCTTGATTTGTGTCTAGAGTATAAGCTTTGGATCGCTTTGTTTGAAGATATATGTGTAGCGACACTTCACATTTTTTGTTTGTGGTATATTTTCTCCTTATGTATCGTAGATAATCTTCCAGCAGGATATAATGTTAAAGCATCGCCTTATTTCAGATCAAGAAACCCCATCTGTGCCAGGTTAGCCATCCTACATTTCAGACAGCCATAAGTTGGTAGTTTGACACAACATTATGTATGATGCCTTATCAATCTTGACACACTGATCAACACGTTTGACTTCATACTGACCTCAACTTATTTTTTCCTTTGGCAGGACATAAACTGAAGTCTGTTAGACAGGAAACATCCATTGTGGATGCTGATGATTATGATAGAATTTCGCTCAGGAATGACCAATCACAAGACATGATGCCAAAAAACACTGACGGTGTATTGTTTATGCCCTACTTGCATGCGTAAGTACTTTTTTCTTGATGCATAGATTTTTTAAGTAAACCCATCCCTCTTTAAGGTGAATTTCTTCTTTAAAAAGGCAAACAAAATTCTAGTGATACCTTCTGTTAGAGTGTGGCCTGACTTGTCGCGCAACCAAGACCCTACCGTCAGTCCAGGTCGCAACGGGTCATGGACCATCTCAACCAAAAAAAAAAACTAGCATGATAGGTGAGGCTCCCTCCACCTTTTAAGTTGGGCTCCCTTATCATCAATATCCGATGTAATATTAAACTCAACAATTTCCATCATCACACATCGGGTGGTCTCACTTCTCTTCACACCCGGGTGGACACTACTTCATTAATCTGATAATTGTGTGGCGTGGGAGATCTCATCCGATGGCCTGATATCCGTGTGAGGCTCATGAGATGTCCCATGTTTTCGATCACGACTTTGATATCACCTGCTGGAGTGCAGCCTGATTGGTCAAACCAACGAGCCCCTATCGCCAACCTAGGGCACAATGAGTTTGCTATTTACACAAGCCCAACTAGAACCATAACCAAGGTTATGAGTTATCCCAACCTAAAGCAATGAGGTTTCCTCTATATTTTAAGTCGGGTCCCTCATAATCGATATTCAATGTGAGACTAAACCACAACTTCTTTCTTTTGGTTGTAGACTTTTTATGAAGTTAGTGGTTGAAGCATGAAGTTTCATTGCATGGTTACCTATTACTTTTGTCACGACTTCACAAGGTCTATCACAAGGCTAGACTTCTCATATTATGGGGACCCTGTTTAAAAGGTGTCGCCTCACATTATGGGAAACCTGTTTTAAAGGCGTTGCCTAAGCGACATCTATTGTCTAGTTGCCGCCTGGGCGTCATGGCAGGTTACCTAGGCGGGCGTCTGGGCGTCCAGACGCTTGGCGGTTGCTAGGCGTCTAGGCACCCTTTTAAAACCATGTTACTGATTGTGATTTACTGGTAACTTCTACCAATCTAGCCACATGTAACTTAATCCTTGTTCATGGAAACATGAAATATTCTGAATTCTTGACTATGACACATCCATCTTGTTTTTTCATGGAACAATCTAACAGATAAGTTGACGGTTGTTCTTTTTTCTATCTTGGGCAGTTTGCAAAGTGGCGACCCTGAAGAAGATCTGAGGGCAGGATCGAAGTAACCACCATGCCACCATGGCGATCAAATTGACTGCCAAAATTTTTTAATGATCTGCATATTGCGATGCTTTATATTGGCAGGACAGGGGAAGCCTAGGACATGGAACTAGTCTGAAACAACAGCTCTATATCTGCTGCTGGCAATAGCAAATATGTCCGCTGTTGAGATAGGATAATGTGATCATGTTCATGTATATATGTATTATTAAAGTATCAAGGCCTCATTTCGATGGAAGCCTCCCAAAGAGAACTTTTGCTTGAAAGGAATGCTTCAATACTTCTCAGAATTAACTGGAGTAAAAGTAAACTATGCAAAATCCAGCACGATCCCTCTCAATGTCAGTGTAGACCAGGCTACAGTCTTGGCCATAGTTATTAAGGCGACATATTCTCCACGCTTTACTAATATATAAATATAGAAAAATGTAAGAATATAGTCTAAAATTCTAAATAGATAAGGATAATAGTAGCAATTAGCAAAATAGAGGTAGTTTAACATAAATCAACATAATTGGTCCAACGTAACTAATATATAGTAGTACTAGTGTACTAGATAACACTTCATCTCTCAAGTTTGTCTCAATATCCCTCTCAAGTTTGTACTAGTCATCTCTGACCTAACTGATACCTCACTCAATTCTCTATTATTTGGGTTGGGCAGAAATAAACTGAAAATGGAGTAAGGTGTTGCCTTAAGAACGCCTTAGGGCATCTTACGAACATTCCATCGCCTTACGAACGCCTTATTCAGGCATCTAAAACGACGGGGACGCCTTAGACTCCCAGGTCGCCTTAGCACTTAAGCGACGCCTTAATAACTATGATCTTAGCTGAGCTGCCACATTTGAGCTGCCACATTTGGATGCCAACTGGGTTCTCTAACATTTACACATCTTGGGTTGCCACTTGGTAAAAACTAAACCAAAAGTAGATGATTACATGCCTCTAATGGATAGAACAGAAACAAGAACGGCATGGCTCCAATTGGTTAAGGTACCTTGTCAACAGTTTGGTTCCACCTGCAGACAATGTTTGCACTCCCAATTTCTCCAATGGTGGAGAATTTGACGCCCTCCTTAGTCACCGAGATGATAACTACTCCCTCCGTTTCATAATAATTGATGCTGATTAGTTTAATGATTAGTTTAAATTTGAACTAATCGTACAACAACAAAATGGCAATTCATCAAGCAACGAGAACCATGCCGTTCCGTGCGCAACGGTAACAATAAACGTACCGCAAAAGCAAACAGGGAAAAGAAGATGCACATACCGGTGTCCCCGATGCTGCGGAGGTCCTTACAGATCCTCATAAACTCAGCGGACGGCATGCGGACGATGGCCTGGTACTCGAATCCGGGATGCCAAGGTGCTCGATGTCGACGTCCATCAGCTTCATCTCAGAAACCCGCGATCTTAGCTTGTTCTGATAATTGATATAAAATTCACTACGGTTACAATCCAGTGTCACTAAACAAGCGGCACCAAGACGTACAGAACAGTCGGGCAAACTTACTGGGCGACTCGAACATGAAGGTGACGGTGGCGGTGTTTTCGGATCCGTGGTCGGCCTTGAGGGTGATGCTGTCGTCGTTGCCGGCGTAGCGGAGCATCTCGGCCATGTTGTTGAGGTTCATGCCCATGGAGAGGTTGCGGTCGCAGCGGTAATGCTCGAAGCCCTCGGCGCGGACGGAGGAGCAGCGCGACGTGGCTGGAGTCCATGGCCTGCAGCGAGAACCCCGTCCCAGAGCAGTCGAAGTTGGCGTCGGGTGACCAGCTCCCGGATCGCCTCCAGGACCTTCTTGAGGAGGCTCCCCTGCACGAGCCGCAGCTCGAACATGGTGGCGGTCGAGGGAAAAAAGGAGGGAGAAATTTGGGGGAACCGCCGCCGCCGCTGCCGCGAAATACTTGACGCCCCCTTTCTCCGGAACATTCATCTGACGGGGGGGTCCCAGGTGCAGGTGAGTTACAACAAATGGGCTGGTGCGGAGCCTGCTATAATCCATGCGGGCTTATTCGTTTGGTGGCCCGGGTACATGGGATTGCAGCAGCCCGCTCTCCGTTGGCCCACATGTTGGGCTGGACTGTACACAACAGTGTGCGGTTGCCAGAATATATAGCCCACGGGCCTCTTCTCGTGAAACTCTTGACAAATATTTCTTGGATGAATTTGAAGATCATAATTTATACGTACACAGTTTTCTGTAAAAATTGTCGAAAATACGAGCCTTAATAATGCCAACTGGTTTGCTTCAGAATGAGGGATTAAGTTTTCACGCTCTATGACACGAGCCAAAGGGAAAAGTGTAACTACGACATAATAAACCAGAGGGAAAACTGTATTATGTTACAAGATCATCTGCAGCATGAGCTGCGCAAAATACAAAGGGGAAACGAAGACCTGGTCCTCTACGCATTTCCTGTCACAAAAGGAGAAGGTAGTACTCTATCTACTAGCAGAAGCTACTGTCATCACAGTCACACTCTCTGAAACCGTACGCTTGCACCCGAAAAGGAACTGATAAAATACAGTGCAGACAGATGAATCCTCAGTCACCCCAGTATCTTCAGACGTTTGACGGATCGTGCAAAATCACTGCAAGGGAAATGGCGAAAACATCATCAGGACTGATCCAGAAGGCCGAGGTGGCAGTACGAAAGCATAAGCATGCACTCTGTTCTGATGAACGGAAACAGCAAGTTGATTGAACTTACTCCCACGGCACGTCGCCAACCAGCATCCAGTCCCCTTCCCCGTCCTCATAGGTAACCACGCGGCTGGTGGAGCTGCTGATCTCATTCTCCACTGCACAAAGATAATAGATTTAGGGATCAGATTTTATAGGTTGATTTTTTTTGTTATCTGTAAACATCGTTCAGTTTTTTTTAAATTATGATGGAATAATAGTGGTGCGTACCTGATGGGTTGTTGGTTGCCGGGAACATGCGGCCGAGAGTGGCGACGAGCTCGTCGTAGGAGGCGTGGACTGACAGGTCCACCTTCCTGCCGATGGCCTCCCCTGCCTTCTTGACCTTCACGTAGTTGGCGCCGCCGCACGCCCTGCTGCGCGCGGAGCTCACCGGTGGCCACCCGACCAATTGCTGCTTCTTCTTCTTCTTGCTGCTGCTGCTGCTGCTGCCGTCATCGAAGAGCGGCAACGTCTCCTGGAACGCTCTCTTCCCGCTGCCGCTTGAAGAATCCGATGAGCAGCCGAGCTGGTCGAGACGGAGGTGCGCGTTCGGTGGCGCCAGCCCGAGCTCCAGCTCCATGTCGAATGAATTCGATGGATCCGCTTGTTGCAGCCTGCTGCTGCTGTCTCGCTGACGGCAAGCTGTGAACCGTGATGCGATGTCGGAGAGTAAAAGGCGTCCTGAACGAACAGACTGGAGAGAATAGCTTTGGACGAGATGGCAGGCATGAGCATGAATGAGAATATGATGCTCCATATATATGCAGCGAGAGAGAGAGAGAGAGAGAGAGAGAGAGAGGGAGAGAGAGAGAGAGAGAGAGATGGGAGATGTGCAGTGCTTGACAGCGGAAGATGATGAGGAAGAATCGATGGGAGCGGAGGCAAAGGTGTCGGGGTTCAGGGGGACCCAACGGCGGCCAAGCTGCCTGCCTGCCTCCCTGCTCGTTGAGTGGCGACGGTGTTTTGAGCCCGCGCTTGAGAGATTTCTTGTAGCCTACCGACAGGACAGGACCCTTTAGTTTTCGTGTGCGCTTTAGTAGTAGTAGTAGTAGTAATTCCACTGCAGCTGTGGTGACTTTGTGTGCTGGGAGTGGAACAAACAGCTTATTGACAGCCGAGTCAATGGGGGCGGTGTCGCCTGCCTGTCATGTCACAGACTCGGGTCCTAATCGACGTGGGCTCTGTCAAATTCAGTGCCTGCTCAAGTTACCGCATGCGTCTCATGAGCGCCGGGCGTGCGCGCCGCCGCATCGGCATCGGCTTTTCGCGAACCAAGAGCGCGAAGCGGGGGCGTTCAGTCGGCCACCGCGCCGGCGAACGTGGGAGGCGGTTCGAGGGGCGCGAGCACGCGCGCGCGGTGCACCGGACAGGCGGACACGTACGCGTGTTGCCGGTGGCGGTGCCTGTCTCCGTTGCGCCGCGAGCCTGAGGCGTGCGCGGCGCGCGAATCAGCTCGACCAGGTCAAAGGCTGCAGGCGGACCGCGGCAGGCGGCCGTTCGTTGCCCACGCGGTGCGACCGCCGCCGGCGCACGTTGTTGGTCCGGCTCCGCCCATCGCCCGGCCCTCAACCTCCGCACGAGGAACAGTCCTCTGGGATCCGCAGCCAAACGTCGGGGGAGACAGGTCAACTGTAGCAGCCGCGGCGCGAGAACAATCCTCGATCGCCAGGTCGACCAACTGGCCATTGTTTACGTAATAAGCCCACGCCCCCCTTCGGCTCCTAGCACGAGACGTTCGCGGGCTTTAAAAAAACACGGTGCATGGAGGCCTGCAGATTCGGTGAGCGCGTGGCTTGGAGGAGAAGGGTCCAAGGCTGGGGAGACGGCGGAAAACTCCCGCAGCACCTCGCGTGTCCCCCGGGCATGCCGGATCTCTCGGACACCTTTGTCCCGTACCACTCCGCCCTGTCGGCGTTCTTGCGTTGCACCGCGCGCGCAGCAGCGGATCCCCCAGCTTCCTTCCCTTCCCTCTGCAGCAGTGTCGCAGACTGCACGCATACAGATAGTCGCTGGACAAGATACTGAGGCAAAGCCTGCATGCCAAATTGTATCAATGTCTAACATTTATCTTTTATGAAATCTTACGGTACACTGTCAAGCTTCTGCAACGTTAACCAATGAAACATACATATGCAGTCAGGACTAATCATCCAAGTTCAGATGGCATCAACACAACAGCTTCTGTTCCTTCCATTCATAAAGACCAAACTTTGCAGCCTAGAAGAAGTGCCCGAGAAGCTTCATCCTAGTGGACTCATAAGGTGGCTTCACTGTCTGGCCATCACACTTCATGTTCGTGAAGGGAAGACTGGCGATGCAGTATGCACCTTCTCCCGGGGATCATCATCTTCCGCCATACTAATGTGAAATACCACACTCAACTTACATCGGTGACACCTTTTCAGTTTAACAATGAACCATCTACTTGTCCTTCGCCTTGACATGATTTCGTACTCTCAAATCTGAACTGCATTTATGGCATCAACAGAACAGCTTCTGTTCCTTTCATTCAGAAAGAGCAAACTGTGCAGCCTAGAGGTGCACGAGAAGCTTCATCCAAGCCGATGAAGTTATAAAATTTGGCTTTCACCAGCTTTTGTTACATTTTATAATAAGATAGGAAAAAACTGACTTATATAAGCCGATGAAGTTAGAATTATAACTTGGATATTTTTATAGACCCACAATCTATCCTTACAGTTACCATTTATTTGTTCCACCATTAGTTAGATGCGTTTGATAAGAAGAAACGTTTTAGATTCTAGGCTGAATCATTTGAAACGGTACCAAACAATAAAAAAAATGTTTCAGCAGTAAATTTGTTATAAACGATTAATTTTTTTAGCTGCAAACCTGAATCGGCACAAAAGGTGTTCTACACCCTGAATCACTTTATATTATAATACCTCCCCTCCAGTTTCGTAATTATTTATAGTAATTTTCCATCGTCTACCCTCTCAACTCGTCGCCGTTGTTGCGGCATAATAAAGATTTATCCGTGCGTCTCAAGCTGTACCAAATGGGGCCTTAATGTTTTGAAATTTCCAGCTACTCCGTACTCTATAGGTCCAAGAAAGACGGCTCACGTCTTTACATGTTAGTTCAATTTTAAGTTTTCACTTCCTCTGTTTTCTTTCTTGACTTCAATTTCCAGCACAGCTAAAATATTCGATTGAGACTGGTAATGTTCCTTATTAGCGTCGAAAATCATATTGCAGTTCATCCAGTTGAGACCGGATCCACACTGTTCCAGCTAGTGGAAATGGTTCAGTTACACTTACAGAAGGGCTCTGTCACCAAAAACCAACATGGACAGGTTACAGGTATACGATGATCTACATCCTTCACTTCCAGCTCAGTTTTTTTCTGTCTTCTCATTTCATGATCATAGCTGATGTTCCTTAGTCATATCTCCTATTCCTAGCGAGATGAAAACACTGGCAATGCGTATCCGGTTACCTTACAAAGTGAATGACGAGGATAGACTGGAACAAGGCCAAATCAGAAATTTTCAGTCTGTACTGCAGTGCCATTTGTGTATATTAGAACATGTGTTGCACTATTTGACATGTCGGGGGGCACAAAGCAGATCTTTTTACCTTGTTCGATGTTTTCTTTTTTTATTATTGTACTTCCTTCGTTCTGAATTGACGTTTAGGACAGCTAATTACTTAGTACTCCCCCGTTTCGAATTATTTACGTCTGCTAGCTCAATTTTGAACTAGCGGGCGTCAAATAATTTGAAACAAAGGGAGTAACTAAATTACCTGTCCTAAACATCAATTAATTCAGAACGGAGGGAATAGCCTTTTGGTGGGGTTCGAGCAAATAGCATGTCGCAGCCATTCATTTTTTCGATATATCTCGTATAGTAGTTAGCAGCAAAGTGACATCTTAAGTTCATGTTGATGTATCTATGCCTGGTGTAATTCACAGTCAAGGATATAATCAGAACAAAGTCTTGTTCCTCTCAAAAAGGTTCCCCCACCCTTATCTGCATTCTGGTTTCGTCAGAATAAGTCCCCGATATTGAATACATTCAGGATTCTTACATGGACCTACAAGCCTAGTCTGCTCCAATTAATCAACAGAAGGATCAAACCTTACTTCATAAGCTGCAAACAGACCAGAAAGGTTCAGTGTTCAGACCAGTTTGTGATTAATGTCAAATTAAACAAAATATCAACAGCACGAAATAGTTGAAAGCTAAAGAAAAAGCAGGACGAAACAGATATTTCCCCCAAAAGACAACCGATTATTAAAAAAGAAAAAGAAAGAAAAACACTATGCTCCTCAGATGTCTCTTCATATCCACAAGTCTGCAGCATCTCATTCTCGTAGGAGCTGCTTTCAGGAATTGGAACGATGTTGGATGTGAATTTGGTCATCACTGGAGGATCCAATGTCAAGGTAGAAGATTCGGCACGGTGCAAAAGAGGCAACCAGCAAACATATCTCTCTGACATAAATTATCCTTAAGAAAGGAAAGGGAAAAAAAAAACTAGGCTCCTCAGACGTCTCTTCATCTCCACACGATGCGCAGCGTCCCACAGGAGCTGCTTTCAGGAATTGGAACGACATAGGAGGTGAATTCAGTCATCACTGGAGCAATCAAACATTAACGAAACGGACTCAACACGGCACGGAATGAACCTGGAATCTGCATTATATGTCGCTCGAAATATTAAAGAAACATCCCTCCAGTTGTTGATACGTACACATCAACAGCCATCATAAGAATAAGATCCCACTCGTCGAGCCACTAGCTGCAGAACGGAAACGTCTACAAAGCAGCCGCTCGACTTGGCGGAACAATGCAGCATACCTACCTAGTTCTTCACTAACGAATCACTGAAATAATAACAGATAATAGCACTGAAGGCACCTCGGTCCAAGGCGGGAGCTAGGGTTTGGAAGCGCAGGAAGGTAGTTACCGCAAGAGAAGCGGAGTCGACGCGGCTCCGCTCGGGCGTAGGGGTCGCCCCCGGAACAGGAGCCGCAGCGCTCGCCCTGCTCCTGCTCCGGGGCCGTCAATCTCAGTGACTCGAGCAACCGGTGCGCCGTCTCTGGAGGAGCCTCTCTCTCTCTCTCGGCTATCTAAATACTCCGCCGTATAGGTTAGGACTGTAGGTGTTGGAGACTCTGGGCCTTACTAGACCACTACGCGCGCGACCCGCACGGCCTGGCCCGCTTACGAAGGGATAACTAAGGAGGACCCTGAGAGACGGACGGCTGGTAGTAGCGGCACTGTCAGATTGGGCGAGAAGATATTTAGGACCTGATGAAAAAGGTTCCAATACGTTAGTAGCACAATCTGGAACTTCGCGGCACCCATCAAGCACAGCAATTAACTCGACGCTTCAGACGATGAAACGTCTCCCTTTCTGATACCATAAGTAATTGAATTCACATTGTTTCTGCATAACTTTTGACTATGCGGTTCAAATTTATACTAAAATAGTTGTCCTAAGAAATCAGTTTGAAGACGGAGGGAGTAGGACTTTACGGAGTGGGAAACAAAGACCCACCAGCTTCAAAATATATAGCCATCAAATTGTATCTCATTTTTTTTTTCCATCTCACGAGATACCGTTGAAGTAGAAATCTATCAAGTTTGAGCAATCCGGCCCGAAACTTGGACCGTGAATCAATCCCCTTCTTTTGAGCTCGCCTTGAGCAGAAGCAAGACAGCAGCTACCATAGGCAGGGACACCATCAGCAGAGCTTGCACGATGTTTGGCCTTGTGACGTCGGGGAGCAGGATGCTTCCGTACTTTATAGCCGCGGCGCCACCAACGGACCCGAGCACCAATGTCAGTAGGTAGCTGGAATCATCCTGTTTATACACACACGGAGTTGTTTGGAGGCAGTCTCTCAACGCGGGCTGAACTGACGGTAGTTAACGAGATTGGGGGGAAGGAGGAGGGTACTCACCTTCAGAAGTCCTCCCCCGACGCCAGCGCCGGTGTCGGCCTCGGCGGGGTCGCGCCGGGAGGAATTCCTCGCGGCCACGAGGTGGCTACGCCGGCAGCTCAGGCGGAAGAAGCTGCGGCGGAGCGGCGCCGATAAGCTGGAGTTGGAGCTGGGCTCAGTGGCCCTGAAAGGCGCGGCTGGAGCGACCACGGCGGCGACCGCGCAGGCACCCGCCATGGAGGAGAGGTAAGGCTGACGAGACAGAGCCGCTGCCTCGACCAGAAATGGGTTCGATAGGGCACAAGCACAACGTTTTACGTTATCCAGAACTGAGCACCGACGACGGCGAGAGCACCTAAGCCAACATCAGGACGCCCCTCAACAACCACCGCCGCAACTGCAATGTTGCGGTGCTTTCGAGAGCTCTCGCTCGCCGTGGAATTTTTGCTGTTTGGTACTTTTTTTTAAAAAAAAAACTTTTTTACATTTGGTTCCCACGCTACACGTTTTACTGGGCTCAAACGGGCCGTTTGGTGAAAGACGCCTGAACTATAAGCCCTAAACCTAGCCCATAACAACGGCCCAGGTACGCTTCGCGTCTATAAAGACTCCCCTCTCTCTTGTAGGGCATCCTCTTGAGAGCAACCGTCGCCGCCGCCGCATCCACAGCTCGAGCGCCCTCGCGTCCTCCCGAATCGCCCGAGTACAGGAGCTCCGTCCCCGCCGTCGCCATGGGTAATGATCCGCTTCTCGCCTCCTTCTCTGCTCGCGTTCTCTTCTTCTTCTTCTACGAATTGCCGTTCTCAGATTGGGATCGCTGCAGGCAAGGTTCACGGGTCGCTGGCCCGTGCGGGGAAGGTGCGGGGACAGACGCCCAAGGTGGCGAAGCAGGACAAGAAGAAGAAGCCCCGCGGCCGTGCCCACAAGCGCATGCAGTACAACCGCCGCTTCGTCACCGCCGTGGTCGGCTTCGGCAAGAAGCGCGGCCCCAACTCCTCCGAGAAGTAGATCTAGTTCGCCCGGCGACCTGGTTCAAACAAACGCATTCCTGGCCCTTTTCGCCTTTTTTTTGTTCCTAGTAGTTTTGTACGAGTAATCAAGTTTTTGGTGCTGTACCGCTGGCAAGTTAAAACCTAAGCAACATTCTGTATCACAAGTATCGTATGCATCGTTTCCTTGAGTAAATGACAATGGCGCCATTGAATTGTTTTCAAGTTGCTTGATCATTTTGACTATATATGGAATGCTTGTGTAAGTCGAGTAGTTCGTGTTTGTCTGAATACAGGCAGGCAGTGATTTTTCTAGTTCAGTACGTCACATGAATGCGGTTCAATATTATTCACCTATTCAGTTCGCAGCTGTCGATTGGAACTGTGGATAATTCTCCTTCAAACACAGGAAGTGTATTGTTAGCGGAGCTGCATCTCATGTTTGGTACATCGTCGAGTACAAAGATGTTTCTCTTGTTAGAATTCTAGATCGTGCTACATGGTCCTCCCGATACTTCAACTTCAGTAATTGGCTCCCAAAAACTTGTTTGTTGTTCCAACTTTACAGTGCTCTCTGACCTGCTTGCAAAATAACTGATGAACCTCAGCTCCACTGACAACGCAGTACAGTATCACATACTGTACCTGTTTGTTGCCATGGAGTCTCAGTTGAAGGCTTATCTGTGTTTAGTAGCTCTATAATGTTTGCCACAGCCGTAGCCACGTCTTAACCTTCTCTGTCATCACCGCTTCATCTGGGCTGTACATAAAGGCATCGTATACTTATTATTCTCAGTTAACTATTTGTTGTTGTAACCTCATTTGATCTTTGCGATGTGATGATGCCTTGTTTCTTTTAATTTTTTTCACCTCCACGCACCTAAAAATGGCTGGGGTCATCCTTGCCCTAGCTTTCGTGTGCACGAACTCTAAGAGTGGGAGGGCAGGCCTTCAAAACCTTTCTTGCACATGGTGATGTTTTTTTTTTTCTAGTTTGTTCCTATTGTCACATGTTTAGTCATGTTCATGCTTTATGTGGCGTAGAACATTATTACCCCTGATTCCAGTATTTCTAATGCATTCAGTTCTTGTTGCGGGATCTTGGTCAGTGATTGCAAAGTGCTCACAGGTTGCATCACAGTATGAAATGAAACTGAATTCTAGCAGCTCGGTTTCTCCAGCCGCCCTGCAACCATTAGACTTAGTAGGGACTAGGGGCCGGTGCTTGGAAACCAAGGGAAATGAGAAGCAGATGGAAGGAACAGGGTAGGTAGGAGGTGAGACCTCCGACGGCGCGCAGGGGGCACCGTCTGATCCGGACCGCCCCACGCATCGGAGAGAATCGCGGCCCTCCGTCTCCCGTCGCCCCGCGCGCGTCTTCCCGAGGCCTGGCAGCAATCTGCAGGGGCACGCACGACACGAGGAGACTGCAGTGCTCGGAAGCTCCACTCCCGCACGCCTCGCCTCCACTCCAAGAGGAGTGCGCGCAAAGAAACCTCGGATCGGTACAGACACATATTCCCACGCCCGTGTACCAACTCCCAGAAGCCAAAAATCTACAATTGGTTTCTTCGACTGTTCTTCTACGTATGTTGCTGAATGCAAGTAAAATGTGGAATCTTAAAATCTGATATACTACTGTCTATTACAATTCATTTTCACAGTGTTGTTAAAATGAATTCCACGGAACAACCCATGTTCAGCTCTGACGAAAAAAAACATGGAAAAAAAAGAGAGAATGTTCTCCTCCCCCCATTCACGAAAAGCAATAAGTACCAATACCAATCCTTGTTGAGCAGTAGTACTAGTATGTTTCTGCATCGGTCCCAAGATGTGTCAGGTTCCAGTTTCTTCGTGCAGCGCAGTTACGTATGTACGGTTGACCCCGGGATGTATGGGTGATATCTCTCTCTTCACGTCGTAGTACGCCGTGTTCCAGTTCAGACTATTCAATAACCATGCTTACTCCATACCAGGATTAGCAGAACAAGCTATTCCTCCTGTCTCCCTCCTGACCTTATTATTCGTCGATGAAGTTCAACTTTGGTACTTGTAAAAATACCATACCACGGAATACGGGCTCCACAAAGTTTGTTTACTTTATGCGTACCGTTCGTTTCTCTCCAGTTCATTATAGCTAGCCAACCCCATGCCGCGGTGTGTACCGTGTGTATGTGTATAACACGAACGCAATCAAGTAGCAGTGTCACGGTAGTGCAGATGCGTCGTCCACTTATTGCATGGTGATCTGAACGACACTAGTACTCGCCTGCACTGACGTGCCAAGAGATGTCGCGGGCCAGTGGAAAAAGAGACGGTAATTAAATCGAAAGGTTTTATTACTACCTGGGAGTTCTGCTGGCCTCCTTGTATTCTCCATTATTGGGATTGGGGTGACGCCTCTCCACCAACCCCGTGCCGCCACCTCCTTCCCATTCCTCATCTATGACCTCTCCCACCTCCTCTCGGTCCTATAAATAAGCGCCCGTCGTCTCCTCTCCTCTTCTCAAACATCTCATCTCTTCTCATGAGTTCCTAGGCACGCACGCCTGTTTCTTTCACCCTCCTCGCCATCTTCTTCCTCTCGTTGTTTCTTCTTCTGCTTCTTCTTTTTCTCTGATCCGAACCTTGGTGAGGTGTCTAATCGCACGTGTTGTGTGCGCGGTGCTGTGGATCTGCGTGCATGACACACATAGATGCATGGCCCTCTTTGTGATCTTCCACAGCTTTCTTGAACTGCATGACTTCGAAGAAATGGCCTTTCTTTTTTCTTTGAGAATACGGAGCTTGCATTGTGGCTTGAGAGCAGTTCAATAAAGCTGTGGGAAATCGCAGAGAGAGACCAGTTGATCCCCTGGCGTGTTCTGCCCAAGTCACGGCCGGATGTGTTCCGCGTAATGTTACTAGATCTCTGCACACTACGGTGCATGGCAAGCTAGAGAGAGGATTCCGCGGCACAAAAAAGGTACAGATTTCTGGTAGTTTTCTGGATTCATTTCATCATCTGTGTGTGTGCATGTCGAGATATACATATATACTCGATCGTATGTAGAATCAATTCTTTTGTATGTTTCTTCTTTCTGAAATAATTCTTCTTGCTATGTCTTTCCCTATTACTGTAATTGCGCAAGTTTCCAGTACTTAGCCCGTTTCCCACTTTGCCTCCAAATTACTCGCTACTTTCTCAGTTAATAATTAATTAACATTTAGGACAGCCAATTTAGTTCAAATTAAATTAGATTTTTTTATTTTAAACGCCATTTATTTCACAACGGAAATAGTAGCTTTGTCTCATCATCAGACAGTATTTTCTTCGATGACCATGCATGCTTATTTGCTCATAATTAAAATTCTTTTCTTCTTTTCTTTGGTGGTAGCATTACCCCAACCTTGTGCTTATTTTTTCCTCCATATCTCACACGATTAAGACACATTTTCTTAGTATGTAAAGCTACATTTCTTTTGGTGCTGCAATGTTCAGGAATAAAAAGAACGACATGGTGATTGACGTGTCGTTCTGTAGACTGCTATGATGTTTGCCTGAGGAGTGCAATCAGTATATCTTTCGGTTGTGTAAAGGGGGAAAAGGATGGGACCCTGCAGAATATGCATGAAGCCTCAAATCGTAGCCAGTGCCTGGGCTTGTCGGCCCCTGTCTCATGGTCGCATGGAGTAGCCCAGTTCTAGATGCTGTTCTCACATTCGTACAAAATATAATGGGCCAATACAGTGAATAGACTAGATACATAGCGGCTACTGAATGATGGGACTCTCATTCCTGGAGGTGTTCGGTCACGGTAAGCAAGGAGTACTAATACAACCTCTACAGTTATTCCTCTGCTCTCATATGATATGGTTAATAAAATAAATTTTGTTTAAAATTAGTTAATTTTTGTTTTAGCGCTAATATTTAGGAACGGATGGAGTACTTATTTTACTATTGCTTAAAGTCAGATATATAATTGAACAGCATGTAAACTACATTGATCTGCCTCCTTTTAACAGTCTTCTGGCTTTGAGTACTGGAATTAATGAAAGATGGAAAATATACTGTGTATGCATGGTAAAAGAGGAAGAGAAAAGATCAGTGGCGGGTCTAGACAACAAACATAGGAGGTGTGGTCTACTTCCTCCTTGTTATTTTTTTTCTCTTCCTCCATCTTCTCTCGTCCTTTCTCCTCTCATTTCTCTTGCGAAAATTTTAGAAAGGGCTCGAGTAGTGGCTCCATAGCATGGTGGGCTGTAGAAGAGCCTTGAGACCCCTACTGATACCCTGTTGAATCCATCCTTTATAAGGATATGTATTGGAAAGAGAGAATGATAATTAATTTGATAAATACATTGAAGACTAAGAATGGCACATAAATTTATACATAGTAGTAAGTATTATGAAAGTTTTTATAATAAATATCAAAAGAATAATTTTTATATTTAAAAAACCAATATTTGACTTTACCAGAAATACATTGACACAAGTAATTTGGACGGTACCAGTAGCTCTACTTATGTAAACGAGGCCTCACTTCATTCCGCTCCACTCTTGACAGCCTCCTACCACAGACATGTGTACTGCTGCCAGTGACCTAGCTGCTAGGTCAAGGTGGTGATCGATCCATCTCTGAAACAGTTGCGCACTGCTTGCGTTTGCCATTGCCTGTGTGCCGTGTGATGCTGGGCAACACTGACATGCTAGCTTGCTTCTTACCACTCAGCAGTTGGCTTTTGGACAACCTACATTAACCGGGATATATAAGATCTGGATGGAGGAGACGTGTCATCGATCTGTGGTCTGAGTCAGTGCTCAGTAATCCTGCTCCTTTGTCAGAAGTACAACAGGTAACCCAGCCAAACAGAACTGCAATAAACCACATGCTTACATGTTACGGTGCTATGTTATTTAATTAATACTCTCTGTTTTATTTTATTTAACATTGGGAGAACTAACCCCGTCAAATAAATCAGAATAGAAGGAAATATGTCATTAACCATGAAGTAATTTTGAATCAAATTGATTTATTAGTATGTACCACATGCTTTAATCACTCAATACCAGTGCCAAAATCAAGTATCGTTTACCACATGTCGTAGTCCCATCTGACCTAAAAAAACATTGTTCAGCTACTTTTCTATTGATTTGATAGTTAAAGAAAAAAAATAGACTGCGTACATAACATGAATTGTATGATCATGTGTTAACAAGAAAATGGCACACCATACGTATAGCAGAAAGAAACTTTGACTTGCTAGCAAGTATGACAACGTAAGCAAACGCAGTGGAAACATATTTACCCTGCACATAAAGCATATTTTTATGTTTCTGAGCTTTTCCGCGATTGGGTGAGCTTGGGTCTAGTCAGGCCTTTCCTAGCACATGGCCTGGTTTGTTCAGTTGTAGTAAAACCCTGTACAAGTCATTTGAAACATCCAGATAGTTTCAAATACAGAATGTAAATACTGGAAGCAATCCAGTCTAGTTTCATGAATGAAGGAACTGAATGTTCTGGCCGGGATGCAGCTTTAGGTCGTCCTAGAAGCCATGATGTTCCTTCTGTCCCTGCAGGCCTCAGATTCCAGGTTCCAGATGGAACTTTTACTGGATTCCTTGCCGGTGCAGCCACCCTCTCTGCCTTTGCTTGCAGTGAAATCCATTCCTGACTCGCTTCCTTCCCATCCATGACGACGCAAGCGAGAAGACGAGTGAAATCGGAGGTAGTAAATCGTCTTGCTCTGACTGACGGACGGCCTACCGTACCTATCTGTCGTCATGTACAGGTCCAGAGCACGAGCTGCCGGGACGAAACGCGTGGGCCCGGTGCATGTATGGGGCGCATCTGTCAGTGGCCCTAGCTCCCTTGTTGCGTGCATGTGCCGACCATGCGCGCGCTGCAGGAGCTATAAGACCTTGTGTTTGTTGTGATGGACGGATGGATTGGATGGATGGGGCAATGAGCTTTCTGGCTGGGTGAGTGTGGATTGTGGAAGGAGAGGTGGAGTGAGCGGGAGGGAAACGAAAGCTGCCTTCTGTCACTGCCTCCTGTTGATAAAGTGAAAGTTGAGCTGACACAGCACATATGGAACTACCCAATGCCCTGCCTCAGCCTTTCAGAATGTACCCCCACATTTTTGTTTCCCTTTTTCCCAGTTTTTTCTTTATTTCTTATAAACATCAGTTTCTACAATGTCCCTTTGTTCTAGAGCCTAATCTATATGAATATTTCCTACTTCCTCTGTTTCAAAATAAATTATGCTGGTTAGTTCAAAACTAAACTAACTCATTTACTTTGAGATGAAGCGAGTACTCGAGAATGCCCTTACATTGTGTCACAAACAAGTAAACACTCTACACTTTAATGCCGAGACACTCCCCTATATATATATATATATATCTGATCCATTTGGTCGAGCTCTGGATCATTCGACTATAAGGTTTTCAGTTGCCAAGTTTCATGAATTACTAGTTAACTGAAAGAACAGTTCTTTATAGCATGAGCGGTGGCAGTCTTCACCCTATCTCGTTATTATGAACTGAACAATCGGAACGTATTATTACATGATTGGTGACCAATATGTCGGTACGGGTGAGATCTGGTTGGAAGGTAATGTAATTTCAATTTCAGATAAAGCCATTTCAATATGTCGGTATTTTTGTCTTTTTCCACCTTTACCACATGTCTTTGAACGTTTGTCCATGTGGCTTGTATCAAATCGAACCTAAAGGGGGAACAGTGCATAGGAAGAAAATCTAGCTGTTTAAACGGGGACAATTAGTAGTTGTAAAATGCAGCGATAATATATTGAAATAACAAGCATTCGTAGAAAGACGATTCATACAAACGTTACTGTGTTTTATCCGTTTTTCTATCAAAACTGCGTTGGTATGTATAAATAAAAGATCTAAACAAAATGGGAAAAGCTGAATTCCCTTTTCACTCCAGAAGGAAAGGGCACAAGCTAGGTGTCTCGTCAGGTTGAGAGAAATCTGAGTAATAGGAGTCCAATTAGCTAAGTCGATGCAGCTAATACTACCGAGGAAAGACAGTGCAGTCTTTGTCGTTGAGGCGATCGAGAAACTCAAAATTGAAATATCGGTTTAAGTAGAAAACAATAATCCATGCCAGGTGTGCTGAAACCAATGATAGGAATAAAAATTAAGATCTTTGGGGAGGGGGGAGCTGTGAGATCATAACATGAAGAAGGCAGCTAGACAGATAACAGTAGCCAATTAACAGATGCACAAAAAAGGAAAGCAAAAACCCTACTATTTAGCTTGAATCACGCAAAAAGATCGAAAGGGTGCAAATTTTGCTCTTTGTTATGCATGAAAAAGACATAAACGACGACTGACCTAGAGCTAGAGTTAAGAGTATGCATCAGAAGTACAATTAACATATCACATCCCGTCATTTCAAAGTCCTTGTTATGTCATTTCTTCCCACAGCTTTCTTGACCTTCTAATTGTTCTCTCCACTGCACACAATCGAGAGAGAGAGAGAGAGAGAGAGAGAGAGAGAGAAGAGAAGTTCAAGAAAGCTGTGGAAAGGCATGACACGGACTTGAAGACATCAGGCGGCAAACTCACACATTGCTCGAACTCGCTCCGGTGTCTCCATGCCTGTTGATCCCTCCTTATATAACCGAGAACTGCCTGCCTGATAGGCCACCCTTTTGCCGCCCCCTGTTCAGAGTAGAGAGAGAATTTAGTGGCTGTTAGATTAAGCTAGGACGAAGCAGAGAGGAAGTTAATTAATTTACCGAAGCATGGGATCTCTGAAGAGGTCACAAGGATATGATTAATAAGCCATGGAGGGACCACCGGGGCCGGGTTAAAAAGGACATGCTGGCAGTGCGAGGCAGTAGTCTCTACTTCATGCAGCATGCACAGCTTGCTCGAGCTTTCGTGGACCACCATTGTCTGTTCTATTATAGAAGTGTGACTCTTTATTGATTATTTTTTCTCCAGTGTTTGCTTTCAATTTAGTTATAGTACCTGCGCCGAGAGTGGAAGACATTAGAAGCCTGCAAATTAAAGCATCTCTACAAGCTGGTGGTAGCGAAGAGGAAGTAGATGATCCGTAGAATTAAAGGAAACTTAAGCTGCTCGTACAGAATTAAAGGAAGTCCTTGTACAGTCCAAGGTGGCTGCGTTACAATTCATTCAGATTAATTGATGCTAGTTAGTTTAAAATTGAACTAGCTAGTGTCAAATAATTCAAAACGGAGGGAGTACTACATACTGTTAATTCCAGGTCGTCCATGCATCCAGCTCGGGACAGACACGCACGCGAGCAGTTCCCCACCCACGTATTACCACCTGCGCGCGCGCGAATCCATGGATTCGTCATCGCGTGCACATGCATGCACGCGCGTGCGTGCCCCCAGCCCAGCTCGATCTCTGCAGAAAAAGCAGAAGGGTACCACGCCACATTCGGCCGGTGCGATCGATCGATCGATCGACGATTTGGCACTGCTGTCTGCAAGTCACATGGCGGATCATCGGAGTATATGCATGCATTGCAAGCAATCTCAAGCGAGTATATTGGCCGTTTTCTTTTTCAAGATGCATCTACTTTTCGATAAATTTTTTTGTTAATTCACTGTGAATAATATTTTGATACTCGCTCTGTTTTAAAATATTTAACGTGCTGATTAGTTTTTAGAAAATGATGAAGGGCAATATCGTGTGAATCGACCGTGAATAATGATTTTTATTTTATACATGAAATGATGAGCGGCAATCATCGGGGCAATAAGGTCACGCAGAAATTAACGTGCATGAACAGTAGGCAGCATGATATATATATCAGCCGCTGGCATTTGTCCACGCGTGCATGCATGCCAGCAGAAAGCGAGCGAGCGCGGCATATGACTGTTGCTGCTCGATGATGTAGCGAGAGCTAGCATAGGTGATAGGATAGGAGCCCTGGATCCGTTCCGGTCGCGACGACGACGACGACTCGATCCGTCAATCTAGCTATAGACGAGGGCATGCGTGAGTGATGAGTCAATCGCACTCTCCGGCCGGCCGGCCGGCATGCAGCACATCCCACTTGCGATCCGTCTACTCCTAACTACAGCTCGCGCGCGACCTAGCTAGCTAGGGATCGACGTACATGCATGCTAGCGAGCTCGATCCGCCCGGCCGGCAAGTAGTTAGGCGCATGAACATTGTTACACATGCATGCATGTCGTCGCCAGAGCTTTGACCAGCCGCAGCATGCAGGCCAAGCGACGTCGACGATCGTACGCGCGCAAGGCACAGCTGCTGCTGGTGGCGATTCATCAGCTGGCTGGGATGAACAGTCGCATGCAGCAATGCCAAGCAGGACTGCGCGCGCGCGAGCGTGATTTAATCAGGCGGAATAACCATAATCAAGATGAAAAAAAGGGCGTAACCATGATGAACAAATTAAATGCGAACTATATAGTGAGGCAGCTGCATGCCAAATCCTGCAGCGAATTGAAGGACGACTGTGCAGCTTCGATTTTGTGGCTTTGCTGTTTCATCATCAGTAGATAAGTAACGCACACGCACCTGTGACAGCGAATGCTGATGGGAATTAGTCGATGGCCTCCCCCATACATCACCAGGGGAGAGAGCCTACCTACAACTACAATAATTTGCCTGTGGCCCATCCAGGTAAGCCTAGCTACCATCCAAATCACCACGTACAGCCCGCAGCAGCTGATGCAGGGCGTCGTCGTGCTCCAGATCTGGATCCGTCCAATCCGATGCATGCATGCCCATCAGCTGGACGAGGCTGTCAAAAAGCTAGATCGATCGATCGATCGATCGCACAACTGCTCAAGAATTGCTTCTCGATCGGCTCGCTCGGCTGTCTTGTCCCTTCTTTAATTTGGTGTGTGCAAATAAAATAGCTAGTGTTCTCCGAGCCCTTTGTCTAATTGTCTTGATGTGATGCATGAAAGACTTTGAAACGCAGAACACAAGCTGAAACCTTATGCGAAGCTCTCAGGAGAAAAGCTCTAAAATCTGACCTTCAAAGCAATATATATACTTGGAGAGCTGAAGATACATAGTTTTTTTTAAAAAAAGCAAAGGCAGGAGCGCCGTCATTCATTAATATATATACAGAGCAAAAGAGGATATACCCTAATTAAGTTTACATGGCGTAATTAACGGAAAAACAAAGACACCAGGCGACCAGCCTGAACAAAAGGAACTGCAAAAACAAAGGAGGTCCACATCAAGAGCGACAATGAGCTAATCTTCAGGCCTGGAATGCACCAGTCGTAGTAGCTGTCATTCTGTCAGTATGAGATAGGCAATTTACTTGTAGGACTGCTCTTTTTGTTCAAACACACTTCTGTTTCTTTCTTTCCATATTTGCCACCAAAACATGAATAAAAAGGCGAGCCATTTTCTTCTTGTGATGTTTCGAACCTTGTGCATAAATCGATTTGAACCATGGCAGGGCTCCGGAGATATTAACCTCAGAGCACCCACAGGGGCGGATCCAACGGGGCAGCAAGGGGGCTCGACCCCCCCCCCCCCCTACTGCCCGTCGGATAGAGGAGCCTCTCCTTAAATTTTTCATCCATGCAATAGAGATTTCAAGGCTAATGTTGCTGGAGGTAGAAGAAGACTGGATATTGGGCTTCACAACGGGGCGGTCCAGTATTTCCATATAATCGTAGCCCACCATCGGCTCAATAATCCAGTCATAAAATTGCAGCATGTATAAATATCGGTCCACTGACCCATTTGGAGGAGAACTGACCTAATCTGACGTTGAATATAGCATGTGGTTCAGCCCCCCTATATTTTTTTCTGGATCCGCCACTGAGCACCCAGCTAGTTGGAGCTGTAGGAACCCAGCCACTGTTCTCCACACCGCTTCGGTAAAGTTTAGGGGTGAAAACGGTCGGAAAAACAGTTAAATCATTTTCATTTTCGTATATAATTTCCGGAAACGGAATCAGAAACAGTACTATCGGAAACGGATATGATATCGGAAACAACGGAAATATCAGAAACGGATATATCAGAACGGAAACATATTGATATCGGAATGGTTTCAATTTTTTCGGAAACAATACCCTAAAGGTCAAAGTATTATCGTCATTATTTAAAATGATATAAGCAAATAATGATAATAACTTCACACTAGCAAACTCGTCGGACGTTAGGGGCCTTTCTGGCTCGAGGTCGGGGTGACATGGCGATAGACCTCAGGGCGACACGAGTGCGATGAGATTAGGGATTTGGGGTTTGGTGCTCCATTGCTTGGTTGGCGGCTTCTCCTCACCCGTGGACATGTAACGCCTGACATAGATTGCGTCAGTTTGGGCTCTCGGAGTTTTGGACCGTTAAGCATTGGGCCAAGGCCCATTGCTGTTCCGGAAATAAAAACGGAAATTGTTCAGAGATTTTCAAATAAATACGAAATTTCGAGTATGCGGTCGGAAATCTGCCCAAATCGTTTTAGTTCCGATTTACAAATTTTCATTTTCGGTCAATTTTCAGACAATTCCATTAAAAACGAAAAACAGTTCGATAATTCTCAAAAACAGTATCGGATGATCTGGGATATTTCCATCCATATTTCACCCATAGTAAAGTTGCATTGAGATAGCGAATGGTCAGCAGTTTCAGGTTGAGAGTAGCATAAGGAGCAATCTGGATTGCATGTCAGTAAAACAAAGAAACTTCCATTGAACACAATATGTCAGTAAAAAATTATCACTTGAATTATACAAGATTTGTATAACCATGCTTCAAAATGTTTGCAAAAAAGCAAAAAATGTTTACAAAATAAGCAAGGGGCGAGATCTCTTCCTGGCATTTGATTTCTCTTCTGCTGTCTACAAAATTGTTACGTGGTATACAGCCTAAACCACATATGGAGAATCAAGAGAATGTTGGACTTGAATATCTCTGCCATCACTATTTCACTATCAAGACGGAAGGGGACAAGGTTTTGCTATGCCTCCAGCTCGATTACGATCTCTTCACAACTGCCACTGCGAAATGAGGGTGGTGTGTAAACTCGAACGAAACCCTCAGAGATGGATCACCAGCCCCAACTTGACTAATAATGTTTAGGGCTATCCTATTGTGCTCCGCCACCTGCTCTATCCGGCGGAGCTCTGCAAGCTTTTCTGGTTCACTCGCAAAGCTACCCTTAAGTGAAGGGACGATCTTCTGAATTTCCTTGAAGAAATTATATTTTGCCAAGTCCTGAGGAAGGACATCCAAGGTCAGGTCAAAATAAGCAGATCAAAGAACTGGGGTAGAGATTTCAGTACTGAATACTCACGGAAATACATGCTCGTGAAGTTGATTCCTTGAAACTGTAGTAAGAAATGTTGTCAGGGATTTGGGCTTTCAGAAGAAGATCAAAATGCTGCATGAATCTCTGGGACAAGAGATTGAACATGTGCTAGGCACGTTTAATAAGACATTTAGAAAGAAAGATATAATAACTCAAAACAGGAATAGTAACTCCAGCGCACCTCTCGTTCAGTGTTAAAGATACTTGGTAACTGGAATGACCTACTTTCATTTCTGAGGACAGCAAGCATCTGCATTATCAATAAGAAAAAATCGTTTAGTTCAAAGACAAACATATGTATAAATACCTTTTTACCAATCTATGTACCATTGAGAGCCCTTCTGACAATAAAACATAGCACTGAAGCAATAAACAAGAGGATGAAAATGCTGTATCCCTATCTCGTGCTGAGTCATTTGAGTGATCCTTCTTCTTTTTCCCTTTTCTTCGTGCTGAATATTAATAATATATAATTAGAAAGCAGTTTACGAACAAAAAAAGATAATATTAGTAAAAGACACATGGCATTCCATTAGAACAGTGGAAGAGAATATCAAATGATTTTTATTCATTACAATGCCACCAGTATTATATACATATAATTACCAAAAAGCCCTCAACAAAACTATTTTAATTCATTTGTTGTGGTTTTATATTTTTCTGCTTGTAATCCCTATTCAGTTACCATTAGACTCCAATCATGCATCCTATTGAGGCACAATTCTGCATCTAAGCAGCATTACCTTCTGGATGGAAAGCAAAATATCTGTATATCAATCAACATGAGCATGTGAGACAGGACCAGGTTGTGCAGGTCTTGCTAAATATATACTCTCCAATTTTGTGACACAAATGTTCTACACTTCTAGTTAACATGAAGCAGTAACATATGTTAGTCTTATAGACACACTAGCACATCAAGACATCCCAAAATGCTATAAGGTCATTTTTATAATAGTGGAAACCCTGCCCATAATGAGTATGTTCATCATCCTGTTACAAGTCTAACATGTAAGAATATTCAAAAGAAGCATCAAAACTTACAGTTTTC
Organism: Neostapfia colusana; assembly: GCA_030760725.1. Lineage (NCBI taxonomy): Eukaryota > Viridiplantae > Streptophyta > Magnoliopsida > Poales > Poaceae > Neostapfia > Neostapfia colusana. Next base: position 783,302 of record JASWHV010000003.1, on the reverse strand, counting down.
ACTACTAGCAAGAACTCGTAACTGTATCTTTTCTATTAGCTTCGTGAAGACCACATACATGTACCAATAAACCATACAATATTCACTGGGAGAATACAGGTCGAGTTCAAAACCCAGTATGAGAAACCGAGAAGAAATCCAATAAGCATGCTCCTGAATCCAAATAATAAGTTGCTTTGATACTCTCATGCACATGTTCTGCACAAAAACAGAAGCAAATTGAACAATAACAAACATATAACAAGTGATATTTGTCATAGCATGCACGTCCAAGCAGATATACCTCTTGGTGCAAGATGTTTCTAGCTTCACCGAACTCTCTTTTCAACGCAAGTTCCAACTGCAATATGTACAAGCACAAAGCATTGTAAGTGGTAAGTGCAAAGCTACAAGCTACACCAGTCATGAATGTTTGATACAATGCCATAATAAAAAACAAAGTAGGTCCTGCAAAATAAATTTAAGTAGATGCAACCATGTGTTATTGATGGAAGTAAAAATATAAGCATGTAAAACACTATTTGCTTCACAAACCTGTATGGAAATAGTACTCCAATCCTGCAAGCTCTTCCCAAGCTTGCGCCGCTGCCATGCAGTGTTTGTACAAATAATTTTAAGCAAGTTGGTAACCAACTACAAAGTCATCAATACAGTTAGTCAAACATGTTTGCAAATGTATACAGTTTTAAAAAAAGAGCAACAAACCATGAAGCAAGGTATTGAAATAAAAAATATTGTTTGGTGTCTGACCTGACCTAGCTGCACTACAAACTCATTCATCTGAAATTCCTTATCTCCTATAATGTCTGGTAATGATGAAGCCCTTGAAATCACATCAGAAAACAAATATTGGCCATAAAGCTTGCCATCTTGGACCAATAAAGTCTGCATGAGGGTCATTTTTGTATCATGTGTAAAAAATGAAGCAAGAAATGGTATTACGGTAAAATAATACATAACTGTATAGTGTACAAGGGAAATTTGTGTGAAAACAGAATGGTATAAATGAAGATGTACAATGGCCAAACAGATAGTCAGATACCATATTAAATGATAAAAGCTTCCTAATGTTCCTAAATCAAACACGGTCACCAATCAAGTCTGATTACAGAATACCAATTTTGTCTGTCAGATATTATAGTGATTGTGTAAGAAATGCAAATAGCCATCTAAACATAAGATACAAATTGATCATACTCAACAATCAGATGGTCCACGAAGCACCTAAGCATGACCCACCTGAAGAAAGGCTCTAGGAACCAAGTCTGGTACTGATTTCTGGAACTGTACAATAAAGTGAAGCACATGCTCAAGCACAGGACCAATCGACGAAGCACAAATGACATCAAGATCATGCAGAAGCTTCTCAAAGTACCTGACTGCCTGAAACATTATGGTTACCACATTATTTTCGAAGCTGCAAAAACATATTCACAAGCAATTCAATAAGAATATAGATATGTAAAATGTAGTGAGGGCAGGATTTGAACTTACATCACTCCAGCTGAGTACTTTAACAGCACGCGGTGGTGTTGGACTCAAAAGTCTGCTGTTTAAGCTAACATCAAATCCAACAGGTTGACAACCTGATGCAGTGGTGCAGTTTTCATCACCTTGTTGTACAGTAATGTTGGACTGAGACCTCAGAAACGCTCGAGACTTGAGCATCAAACTAAGCTCACTCAAGCATGATGCGACATGCTTTCGGGCCAACTCCAATCCTCTTCCATGAGGTTTCCTCATGCACGTGACAACATGGTAGAAATGCTACACGGCCAACATAAAAGGAGATGAAGGCAATGATAAATCAAAATAAAAAATGAATTGTGCAACATTTTTGGCTATGATCACCTCTAACTGAAAGATTTCAGTCATATACAAGTTGACCATTACGCTTAAATTACACACAACACATTCCAGTACTCTAGGCTTTAGTTGGAATGGTTCCCTCCAAAGGTATAAGGAAAATATATTTTTTAAATACCATGACAAAATATAAAAAGAAAGGGTAGCCCGGTGCATGTAGCCCCCGCTTGCGCTGGGTCCGGGGAAGGGTCCAACCCACTTAGGTCTTTTGTACGCAGGCTTTCCCTGCATTTCTGCAAGAGGTTGTTTCCAAGACTCGAACCTGTGACCTCATGGTCACAAGGCAACAGCTTTACCGCTGCGCCAAGGCTCCCCTTCAAATACCATGACAAAAAATAAATGATAACAATAGTCAATGCATGTACACGAGGCTTATAAATGTACAAAGAAATCACAAGCAAGAAAGTCTCTTATGTTCTTCATTTCATCATTTGAAAGGAAGAGAAGTGAAGGAAGGACCAACCCCTTCCCAGATTTCTAAGTACTGTACTATCACAGCAGCAGAACACAAGCATAGATACATAACATGCTTTCAAGTGCGTGTTTGTTAATTATCCACAACAACAACAACAACAAAGCCTTTGTCCCAAGCACGTTAGGGTAGACTAGACATGAAACCAATAATTTTATTTTTTGTTAAGTATCCACAATAAGGAAAAATTATCAAACCATTTTAAGGCAAAATCTGAACAGGAAACAAGGGTTAAGACCTTACGAAAACGTAACCTGCATAACAGAGCTCTGCAGTAGCCCTCTTCCAGATAAGGATTATCCTGCAGGGATCCAAGACCTGCATAAACAAACTTTGCATAGTCAACAATATCACATCGACAACCTATATACCCTAAATAAGCTCAAACAAAAAAACATTTCAAAGGAATAATTCAATTACTTAATTTCTTATTGCCTAGGAGAGCGCACATGCCAGAACCTTGATTTTTTGGCTTCACCCTTTTTACCTTATGTCCTTACCTTTTCAGCCTATTGTTTTTTCCTCCCATCTTTTTTCCTTTTTCTTCTCCGTCCTTCCTTTACTTTTGTTTGTCTTTTTGTGTTGGGTCTTGTGGGTCTCACCTCTAGCCTAACTCAACTTGCTTAGGACTAAAAGGCTTTGCTATTGTTATTGTAAATGAAGGAATTGACTGAGAGTCCAATCCTCCGATTTTTTATTCCTAAAACATTTTATGTATTTCAAGTGAAGTACTTAAGTTCCCTAGATCCCACAAAGTTTGGGAGCCTTCAGCTCTAGGTACACCCTATATGAAGGACATAACTGAGAGTTCAACAATTGTACGTACACATATGCTATCTTGGCTAAAATAGGCATGCATAATTGTTCTACAACAACAACAAAGCCTTTATCCCAAGAACGTTGGGGTAGGCTACATGTATAATTGTTCTATATTGAAGTATTGACAATAACTCATTTTTGCAACACAGGAACAGGAAAACACAATACACACTGACTAGAAGCCCATAGAATCAATAAAAAGGGCAGCCTGGTGCATGTAGCTCCTGCTTGTGCATGGTCCGAAGAAGGGTCCGACCCATTTGGGTCTTTTGTACGCGGCCTTTCTCTGCATTTTTTGCAAGAGGCTGTTTGCAGGACTCGAACCCGTGATCTCATGGTCACAAGGCAACAGCTTTACCGCTGCACCAGAGCTCCCCTTCCATATATACAGTTATTTTCCCAAATATACATGTACCTTCTAGTGTTTTTTTCTTGGACAATGCTTGGGCTTTACATGCACGTAACTGACGAGATATTGTCTCTTCAACTGAGTTCAGAATTGACAGGCACTTTTCATCACCTTCATCTTTCAAAGGCAGCCCAAAAGACATAGTAAATAGATCCTCTTCCTACAGACACATGGAAAGATACTTCTATAACAAGTTGAACCAAAATTACGACTACAAAAATACGACTGTCTTCATATTAACAAGATTAAACACTATTAAAACTTGACTGTGTCTTCACATAAACAAGCTTAAACACATGAAAAAAGGCGACTATGCAAAGCAGACCTTGAGCAGATACTTATCATTACAGCATTCTAAAGCATTAAACATAAAGGACAGACCCAATGCTGGAAGCTCCCACACAAGGTGGAGTCTGCGGAAAAACTATACAAGGCAAGCCTTACCCCTGCAATGTGCAATGCAGGGAGACCGCGTCGAACCCAGGACCTCTTGCCACAAGTGGGGTGACTTAACCACTGCATCAGGTCTGTCCTTCAATACAACTTCCACTACCAAAGCACTCAGAAATGGACAGGATTAGGTTAGATAATCCAAAAAACAAAAGCCACTGGTTCTCTTATGTACCTTAGCAGTGACTTGTAAACTCTACAGACACAAGGTATCAGTTACCAATTGTCTAATTGTGCCACTTCTATGGTCTTCTAAAAGCTAAACCGCATAGATCTTGCAAAAAGCACTGCTAAAATTTGAGCATTTCTTTTGCAGGGAGCGCATTGAATCACCTCTCATCAAGAAAAATATTTGGTTGAGATAGTCAACAAGAGTGAAGATAAAAGAAGGTATAGTGACTCTCAAACCAAATTTGCAAACACAGTTAACAGTAGAGATAGGAACACAGAAAAAAAATATAACAAATGACACTATCATTAGATAACCTGTCCATTGTACAAAATTTTCCTCATTTCAATAAATAAATATGCACACTCTTTTTAAACTGCCAAATCCCAAGATTCTAAGACAGGCTGTAGATCATTGATAAAATGAGCTAGGGAGGGGGTGGAGGTAGATAATTTCTAAGTTCCAAAAGAAAAATACCTCATGAGTTCGGGCAGTAGAAACAACAGAAACGACAGCATTGCAGGTAGCACGAAAAATCCTACAAAAGCTATTTAGTACAGCATGTGATGAAGTTCTCTCCATCCTCATAAGGTAGATACATGTAAAGACGGTCTGAGCAAGAGTGTGACCCTTGTGCCATGTTGCCTGAAAAAATAAATTATCCCAATATACTTATTTAGCAAAACTTGATAGGTTACAAAAATTATACGCTTCAAAGCACTTTACTTGAGTACCTCACATGAGAAAAGATGATCCATGACATCAATGGAACGTTGAACATCAAGTGTTCTGTCCAAGCTAAGTGGGATTGGGGCAACACCATCTTCTATGGCTTCCTCAATGGAGCTGTATCCACTTCTCTCACTTCCCGAATCCATTTTTGGATCCATTATCTATTGGACAGAGTAGACATTGAGAACTAATATTGAGCCATTAGTATATCCCTAGATAGTAGGATCACAGTTATAGCAGTTGTCAGCATAATCAACTAACAAGTTGGTATAAAACTGTGGACCAATTATTATACCATGAAATTGGGTGTTTGGGAATTGCAGGTTAGAGATAGGATGTCTTCAAAATTTTGCTCTAAGTAAATATGTAGTGTTTGGAGCGTCATCATAAATATTTACTTTTCAGATACGTGTGGAGTTTTGTACCACCGAGCTACACGAAACATGTTTTGTACTTTATGACCGTTGTTACTCTTCTGGCGCGTAAGGAGTTTTGCACTACTACAATATAAAGATTATATACGGCTAAGTAGAGGAGGAAATAACTCCGCCTATGCCTTTCTAGGTATAGCCGGTCCCAAGGCCAGGTAAAGGAGGAGGGTTGTGATAGGCTTGGCAAGCCAACATCAGAACCAGCCATTCTTATGGATATGAAACCCAGTTTGGGTTTTATATCTAGTCTACCTCAACGTGCTTGAGACAAGGCTTTGTTGTTGTTGTTGTTGTTGTTGTTGTTGTTGTTGTTGTAAGTAGAGGAGGAAGTAGTTTCGGCTTACTTCCAGTGCAGACATTGCAGCAAACAAACTAAAGTTCTCCCCATGTACAAGTTCCCCATCCTGAAGATCTACAAGGATGAACAGTCAGAAGGATAAAAGAACAAGTCAGATAAATTCACCACAAGATCTTAACAATCAACACAGGCTCAACAACCAGCAATATGACATATAAGTACTACAAGCATATAAACATTTATTTAATTACATCCAAGATCAAAACCTCCTACTGCAGACTATGCAGCAAATAACCATAGACTTTCTCTAGATGCAAGGAAATTGAAGATTATCATGACTAAAAGTTTTCATTAACTTATTGGCTTTAAGAAAAAAAACACCATGCACTTCCAGATGTGTAATTCTAGTTTGTAATATCACTGATGGTAACACATGTTTCAAATGTATTTGTTAGAAATGCCTATTTTATATTTAGTTTTCAAATAAGAAATGGAAAAAAGGGGCATACCCAGTGCTAAAAGCTCCCACACGTTGTGGGGTCTGGGGAAGGGAATTTCTAGGCAGCCTTCCCCTTGCTTATGGAGCCCAACCAAAATACACAAAGAGGTTATGATACATAATGAAATGCAATTGCTATCATTTCAATGTAATTTGGTGGATTTAGGTGAGTCCCTTTAGACTGACCATGCTTGCAAGGCATGGCTCCGCTCCTTACCCCTAGGCTAATCCTTACAGTCATTCCCAACCAGTGGTGGATCCAGGGGATGGAGGCACCCAAAGCTTTGACATTATCTATATCCTGACACATTTAATACAGCATATCCTCTTTAAATTTAGTCTCAGATAGTGCACCAAGACATATAACTATATAAGCACACAAGAGAAAGGAGGATACTGATTTTGTTTATCATAGTGCCTAAATGTCAGTAGATCTCTTGCAATATAGTTGACTCAAGGAACTATCCATAGTATCTGACAGAGCACTCTGCCAAATAAGGGGGTTTTATGGAGCTCATAATCATCTACACTCCTTGAGGCATGCTTAATAGAAATCTTTTACTCCTGAGACCCAGAGCTGCATACGTTCTCATACCATTTGTAAGGAACCTCTAAACGAGCACAATGTTTGAAGCAAGTGTTAGAATACAGCATAAAACTGAGTACATGAAAACAGCCCCTTGATAATCCATTCCAACATGAACAGCAAAAAAACTGTAATTCATGCAGTTCTGTAAAAGAACCTGGTTCTGGCTATCCAAATTCAAATAAATAGTGCGTATGTGTTTTCTCCGCAGGTTAAAACAACCCAGTTCATCCAAAACATGCAGCAAGACAGCCAAATTTCCCCAGGAAACAAAGCATATCGCGTTGCTGGGCGTAAACCGAAAACGGAACTCGTCTGAACCAGTATTCACATATACCGAGATCTATGCACATGATCCACCGCACTACATAACCCTGCACACGATCGCAGGCTCTCGAAATAGACCTAACTGGCACGCTCCTAACATTTTACAAGGAAGCAACTGAAGGCTCTGTGTCGAGTTTTTACCACGGGAGGCGGCGGCGAGGAGCGGCGAGGCGTCGGCCCAGACGCTCTGGTCGCTGCAGGTGGGTATGGCGGGCGGCGGCGCGGTGGCCGTGATGGATTGGGAGCTCGACTCCATTGCGTGACCCGAGATCTGAACTTCTGAAGCCACCGGCGAGGAATAGGTCGCGCTACCTCGGCGTGGCGGCGGCGGCGGCGGAGGGGATTCGGCGTGTCCTGAACTCCTGTGAGGCTGCGGAGTGGGCGAGTACGGTTTTCTGGTGCGTTTTTACGGTCAGCTGATCACACAGCCCACGAAAAACATTTGCACTCTTCGAATAAACAAAATCATGGATATGAAATTAACGAAGAAACGCATTTAGGCATGCTGAACTTGCAAAATTCTTGTCGGGAGTGTAATTAAAAATCGGCAGAAAATAAATGGTATTTTCACTCAACATACACAACTTTTAGATCTAGATCTAAGAGGCACAACTTTCTTTTTTTTCAATACTCAATATATCAAAAATTTCTCTGTAATGAAAATATAATATTAAAAAAAACAAGCACATAAATTTTGACATAGATCAAACATCTCGCATGTTGAGTAAAAAATACTAGATTTTAGCCGACTGAAAACTAGCATTACAAAATTCTTTTTTTATTTGATCTCCTTTGGATAACTATAAAATTATTACCCTCTTGCTTCTGTTTCAACATGTCTACGATGTGTTCCACCAACCTAATAATAGTTTCTCCCTATATCTTCCCAAAAAGGGACAACTACCCATTTGTCGGACACCAAACATTTTAATTGATACTTAATAACACTTGATATCTCAATATAAGAACTCAAGGTTTACTTAAATATTAGCTCTTACAAAAGATGGATAATGCTATTAATTTGTCGTTCTCTTTATAAATTTTAAACAAAAATACTCCCTTTGTTCTAAAATAAATGACGTTTCGTACAGTTAATTTAATTTAATTTGAACTAAATTTTTTATCCTAAACGTCCTATAAATCAGAACGGAGAGAGTAGTTACCTATGTAGATTGATAACCAAATTTAAAAAATATACAAAAAGGAGAAAAAGATTGATATACTATTATCCATCTTCTGTAGCATATACTACTTAAGTAAGCATTGAGTTTCAATATTAAGTATTCATTAGAATGTTTGGTTTCTAACACAGGTGTTGCGGTTGTACTATGATAAGAAGATATAGTGTAAAACTATTATCAAGTTGTTGAAGCGGATCATGGAAATGTTAAAGTAAAAATAAGAAATGTCAAACAGGACCAAGATACCGAACATGAGACTAGCAGCTAGAGAGGCGAATATTCGGCACTAAGCTCGTTTAGATCCCAAGTTCTGAACAATACCAATGTTCCAGTTCTAATTGGTAGCCTTGACGAGCGCGGGTAGATGCTTACCGTGGGAGCACAAACCCGTTGGCGGGAGAGATGGGTTGGAACTGGAAGAGGAGCTCGCTGCCGCCACTGGAACCCTAGGGCTGGCCAAGCGCCCGAAACCCGAACAGACTTTTATTTTTAATTGATTTAAAATTAGAGTCCCCTCTTTATTGTATGCAGCTGGTTTCTCTCTTTTTGGGGAAGCGGACCTCGACGTCATGATTTGGATGGAAGCAGTTTCTTGTTGCCTCATGATTCAGGGTTCTGCTTAAAAAAAAAAAGAGAGGCCGATCGTAGACGACGGGAAAAAAACTTCCTGCCGACTGATTCTGCAGCAGCGCCATGATGCGCCGCACATGGCAACGTTTATGCTCGGAAGCGCCTGCCATTTCCTTCTCAAGACTTCGATTCTTCGAAAAGAAAATGAAAAAAAAAAACAGCAAGCATATGCAGCAGTAATGGAGTACTAGTGTCAACGAAGCAAGGCGGCAATCCTCTGCTGCTGGAGATGGCAATGGGTATCATCACCACGAATACTTGACCTGATGCATCCAGATTCAGATACAAATATGTGTCACTGGCACCGATACCAATTTGATCTCAAATCCACGGATAAAAATTTAACCGCTACGAAAAATCCTTACCCCATTTTCATTTGCCCACTGGTTTACCAGTAGACATGTCTCACACATAGATCAATTTCCTTTCTTCCGGTCCAGCCTCCAGCCACTTCACTATCCTCCCCAGTCCCCGTTGTGCCTTTCCTCAAAAAAAAAAAATCCGGTGGCGCTCCCTGTTCCTAACCTCCCTGTCCCAGCTAGTCCTGCGATTTGGGCTGGGCAGAAGCATGATCTGTCAGCACGGGCCATGTCCCGGTCCGGCACGAAAAATTTCGGGCCGGGCCGGGTCAAAGATTCGGGCACGATGGGCGGCACGGCAAGAAACAATATTTTATAGTGTTTTGGGCCATTGCTCGGGTCCGCTCGACACGAAAATGGTCCGAAATTTGAATCGGCCCGAAAAAAACCCATCGATCCGAAAACCTGTCAACCGAGCTCAAGGAGGGATTGATTGGGTAATAATAAATGGAGTGGAATGAAATAAAAAATAAACTAATTTTAATTTCAATTTACCCAAATAAAGAGTATTCGACTGTATCCAAATAAAGGTGGAAGGAGTAAGAGCAAAGAGGAAGCTCCGAGCAAGAGATGACACCAAATCGGTGAGGTCATAGCGGCCTAAGGTTGGACCTTCATTCTCATGTCTAATAAATCTAGAGATGAAAACGGACTGATATGGACAGATAAAATGCTTTTTCATATCCATATCTATATTAAAAATTTTGAAAACGGATTGGATTGGATGTTGTCGGAAACGGATATGGTATCGGATATGTCGGATGTATCGGAAACGGATTCATCGGATCAAAAAATATGGATATCGGACGGAATTCGGATATTTATTTCGGAAAAATAATTCACAAATAACATATAATTCATAGTTCATACATTTAATTCAAAGTACATCCACATCAAATTCATACATGGTTCGGGGGCGGCGGCCGTCGGGGGCTCGGACTCGGAGGCCGTCGGGGGCTCGGGGGCCTGTTGGGCGTCGGGGCCTTCGGGGGCTCGGCCGCTCGGGGGCCTGTTGGGCGTCGGGGCCTCGGGGCCGGTGGCTGGCGGCACGTCGGGGGCGACACCGCTGCTGGGCGGTGATGGCTCGGGAATTGGGAGTCAGGGGCGGAGGTCGGGCGGCGGTGGTCCGGGCCGGGGCGTCAAGGGCGGTGCCGGCGAGCGGCGAGCCGGCGACAACCGAGGCGGAGCCGTGGAGGTTGGGGATGGCGGCTGGGGCGCTTGGTCGGCGGTGGCTGTGGCCCGTGGCAATGGCAAACTGGTAAACGCTAGATCGGAGGCAAGACTGGAGGTGGAGGAGGACTCCGCTCGGGCTCGGACCTCGGGGTAGCCGGGTAGGGCCGTAGTGAAGGTGGTTGTGGCCTCTGGCCAGTGGGCTATGGCTGGTTGCGGGCTCAATTGAATTTGTTGGATCGGATATATCTCGCATATTGTTCGGATATATCCGACCCAATATAGATATCCGACAAAACGGACGGATTCTGACGAAAACCATATCCGATCCGATATCTGATTTAAAATATCCGAAACCATATCCGTATCCGAAAAAATCCGATCAAAATGAATATGGATCGGATATCTTCAAAAACGGTTGCGGACGAATCAGAAAATATCCAATCTATTTTCATCCCTAAATAAATAGGTCGCGACGACGCTGAACCGGACCTCACGTCACGCACCTCCACCGCCCTATCTAGTGGGCAGACGGGCACACCCACTTGTTGCCCGCAGATAGCGGGCACGGGGGAGACGTTTATTTTTTCGTTGCAGTTACGCAGAATTTTGCTCGGGTACTGACGAGCGAAGCCATTATTCGTGGGGCGCCCCGTGCCCCTTTGCCATCCCTAACTGCTCTGGACCTCCTGCCGTCGCCGGTTGCCATCGAACGAAATCCGGCGGCGGCGGCCTCGCCGAGGAATCAACAAGCCGACAGCGGCGGCGCTACCCGTCTGGTGGCCGGAGGCAGAATAAACAACAGGCGTGGAGCGGTGGATAAGGATGCTCCCCGCGGAAACTGCGAGCACGAGACGTCGGCCGCCGTAGGAGGAGATTTTACGATCACCTCCCTGCCCTCCGTCGTAATACGATACCACCACTCCACTCCTCTCCTCTGTTTAACGCTCCCTGCTGCAGGGGCAGCTCCTCTGTTCCTGTTTCCTGTTTCTGAGAGAGTTCACTGTTCACCCCCACAGCCCACAGCCCACAGCCCCCGCTTATATAAGTATAAACCCTGCACCTCCGAAGCGCACCGCGGAGGGTTCACTACACGCTGATAAGCACCGCGGAAGCTCCAGCTCCAGCGTCTTCTCCTCCATTCCACCTCACACACACGCAGTCGTCGTTATCTTCTCCGTCCCCCACTCCAGCTTCAGCAAAAGGGGGGGTTCAGGGATTCTCTGGCCTCAGCGCCGTCCCGGCCATGGCGATCCTGCCGGACGTCGCCACGCAGGTGCTCATCCCTCTCGCGGCCGTCGTGGGCATCGCGTTCGCCGTCGTGCAGTGGGTGATCGTCTCCCGCGTCAAGCTGGCGCCGTCCGCCGCCAGGGACAGGGACGGGTTCGGCGAGTCGCTGATCGAGGAGGAGGAGGGCCTCAACGACCACAACGTCGTCGCCAAGTGCGCCGAGATACAGAACGCCATCGCCGAAGGTGAGCCTTTTCATATCGTCATCTGCCTGTAGTCGAGCTTTAGGTTTCTGTTTCTTCTAGGGAAAAAAAAGTTTTAGGTTTCTCAACTTATTAATTAAGGAATTTTGGTACTGACTCCTAACTAAAATACGAGCAGGAGCCACATCGTTTCTGTTCACGGAGTACCAATACGTGGGCATCTTCATGTCGATCTTCGCCGTGATCATCTTCCTCTTCCTTGGCTCCGTCGAGGGGTTCAGCACGAGGAACCACCCCTGCACGTACAGCAAGGACAGGGAGTGCAAGCCCGCACTCTTCAACGCGCTCTTCAGCACCGTGTCCTTCCTGCTCGGGGCGGTCACCTCCGTGGTGTCCGGCTTCCTCGGGATGAAGATCGCCACGTACGCCAACGCCCGGACCACCCTGGAAGCCAGGAAGGGCGTCGGCAAGGCCTTCATCACCGCGTTCCGTTCAGGCGCGGTGATGGGCTTCCTGCTGGCGTCCAACGGCCTGCTGGTGCTGTACGCCGCCATCAACCTGTTCAAGCTGTATTACGGCGACGACTGGGAGGGTCTGTTCGAGTCCATCACCGGCTACGGGCTCGGTGGGTCTTCCATGGCGCTGTTTGGAAGGGTGGGAGGCGGCATCTACACCAAGGCGGCTGACGTCGGTGCTGATCTTGTTGGCAAAGTTGAGAGGAACATCCCTGAAGATGATCCCAGGAACCCTGCTGTAAGCCTCTTGCTGCTTTTCTCCTCGTTCTTCTTCTTCTTCTTTTTCTTACCCCGTTTAGTATCTTACTGACCTAACCTGTCGATTCCGGTTTAACAGTTACTCCCTCTGTTATGAAATAAGTGACGTTTAGAATTTATTTCACAGTTCACAATATTGATCTGCTACTGTCTCAGGTGATTGCTGACAATGTTGGGGATAACGTTGGTGACATAGCCGGAATGGGATCAGATCTGTTCGGGTCCTACGCTGAATCTTCCTGCGCCGCGCTTGTCGTGGCATCCATCTCCTCCTTCGGGGTCAACCATGACTTCACCGGGATGTGCTACCCGCTGCTGGTCAGCTCCGTCGGCATCATCGTCTGCTTGATCACCACGCTCTTCGCGACCGACTGCTTCGAGATCAAGGCCGTGAAGGAGATCGAGCCGGCACTGAAGAAGCAGCTCATCATCTCCACCCTTCTGATGACTGTCGGTATCGCGCTGATCAGTTGGTTGGCGCTCCCTGCTAAGTTCACCATCTTCAACTTTGGTGACCAGAAGGAAGTTACCAACTGGTAAGCTACTGATCGCTGCTTTAGTCCGATCCCCTAGGACATGTACGAAAAAAATAAAAATCACTTTTTTTTTCAGGGGATTGTTCGTGTGTGTGGCGATTGGTCTCTGGGCCGGCTTGATCATTGGATACGTGACAGAATACTACACTAGCAACGCGTACAGGTAGGATTTTTTTTGTGTGTGCTGTTACGTATTAGTTTTCCATCAGCTAAGAGCTAATACTCCCTGCGTTCATGGCTCTAGCTAACGGGAAACGTACTTGTTCTACTACTGCAGACCCGTGCAAGATGTCGCGGACGCCTGCAGAACAGGTGCCGCCACCAATGTGATCTTCGGCCTCGCTCTGGGATACAAGTCTGTTATAATCCCCATTTTCGCGATCGCCGTCGGCATCTACGTCAGCTTCACCGTCGCTGCGATGTACGGCATAGCCGTCGCTGCTCTCGGCATGCTGAGCACGATCGCGACCGGGCTCTCCATCGACGCTTACGGTCCTATCAGCGACAACGCCGGTGGCATCGCCGAGATGGCAGGGATGAGCCACAGGATCCGTGAGAGGACTGACGCGCTCGATGCCGCCGGGAACACGACGGCCGCGATCGGGAAGGGCTTCGCCATCGGATCGGCCGCCCTGGTGTCCCTCGCCCTGTTCGGCGCGTTCGTGAGCCGGGCCGGGGTGAAGGTCGTCGACGTGCTGTCCCCCAAGGTCATCATCGGCCTGGTGGTCGGGGCCATGCTCCCCTACTGGTTCTCCGCCATGACGATGAAGAGCGTCGGCAGCGCCGCCCTGGAGATGGTGGAGGAGGTCCGGCGGCAGTTCAACACCATCCCGGGGCTGATGGAGGGCACCGGCAAGCCGGACTACGCCAACTGCGTCAAGATCTCCACCGACGCCTCCATCAAGCAGATGATCCCGCCCGGCGCGCTGGTCATGCTCACCCCGCTCATCGTCGGCACCTTCTTCGGCGTGCAGACGCTCTCCGGCGTCCTGGCCGGCGCCCTCGTGTCGGGCGTGCAGGTCGCCATCTCCGCCTCCAACACCGGCGGCGCGTGGGACAACGCGAAGAAGTACATCGAGGCGGGCGCCAGCGAGCACGCGCGGATGCTGGGTCCCAAGGGGTCGGACTGCCACAAGGCGGCGGTGATCGGCGACACCATCGGCGACCCGCTCAAGGACACGTCGGGCCCGTCGCTCAACATCCTCATCAAGCTCATGGCGGTGGAGTCCCTCGTCTTCGCCCCCTTCTTCGCCACCCACGGCGGCATCCTCTTCAAGCTCTTCTAGATCTCGATCGATCAGCAGGGACTCGCGCCATGCATCGGCGCGCGCGCTCTAATAAAATCCATGGAACTACTGTTATATTATTTTCGATATGCTCGCCTTGTAGCTTGAGCTTAAACTAGCCGTGTCCGTGTGTTCATCAACTCTCTTCCTGAGACATTATGGAGTTAATTTAGCTGCCTTTATTCCTTTCCGGCTTCCTGCTGAGATGGTCTTCATCTGCTGTAATATGTGTGCATTTTTATCTCATCTTACTTGGTAACTACGAATTGCGTCTGTGTACAATAAATAACGGCAAAACGACTCCACGACACGGAGGGAGTATTAGGATTGTTTGTTGACAGAATTCAGCGGTGGTGCAGTAAGTCTGTGCCGTTGGATACAGGGTCTGCGGTCCAGATTTACTCTGCCGGCTCTACTGTGTTCCCCGGCACCTGTCGCCCTCCCTGGTGCACTAAAGTTGTTGCCCAAGTTCATGCATGGTGCAGGCTGATTCTCCTTTTTTGTATTCATCTCCCTAACCTCTTGAGGATACATACATGCTTACAAGAATATCACACGCGTACACAAGGGAAAATAGCTGTTCCTCAATCCAAATACTTTCTCTATTTCAAAATATTTGACGTTGATTAGTTCAACTTTAAACAAACCATCATCAAATATTTTAAAATGAAGGGAGTAAGAGATAACAGACCGAAATCTCAACCCTTTTTTCCTTTCCATTTATTTTTATTGTCTGTTTCCTCGTACATTTTGTAAACATTTGTTTTGCTAAAAAAATGAAATCACAAACGAATCTTTCAGCCTTACAGCTTACTTCATGCATGTGCAGGTGAACAAGCTTCGCCGTTCACCCAGGCTTCACCTCGTCTACGAAAGTATCATCATTCACACCGAAAACAGTCAACAATCAGACCGAAGACCTACCTACAGGCAGGAGCATAGAAGCTTGGAATGTGAGCAAACACAATGGAGTAAGGAGCCACGGTTATGGGCTGTGTTCCCTCCACTTGCACAGCCTCCAGCTCAGGGATGTGTCCATTGGAATCAGTAGCCAGCACATTGCCGTTCAGCAGCACCTGTTGGCTCTGCAAGTTTCCGTCTTTCGGAGTGAGATGGTACTCTTCTCTAGTGAACTCCGCAGCTTCACCGAGCCCGGGAATATGACTGAATCTTCTTCCCTCCTTCCTTGACCTCTGGGTCTGTGAACCCTCGCTCGTCACGTAAATGTGGTTCGTCTTGCTGCCACTGAGGTTGATCAGGAGCAGAGTGATCCCTTCCTGAAAAAAAAATCAAAGAAATGG
Source organism: Neostapfia colusana (assembly GCA_030760725.1). NCBI lineage: Eukaryota > Viridiplantae > Streptophyta > Magnoliopsida > Poales > Poaceae > Neostapfia > Neostapfia colusana. The sequence continues at coordinate 767,575 of JASWHV010000003.1, read as the reverse complement.
GATTAGCATATAGCAGACAGTTAATACGAAGCACTGCCAAAAAGAAAGGGAACTTAATTGCATGGGCGGCCCTCTTACTGATTTTTTGGCGCAATGTGCATATGCACGGATCAGATTCGTGCCATTGAATGTAGTCGAGAGAACCTTGGTTCCCATGAGGCGATGCCATAGTAAAGCACTGCAGGCAAAGACAAAGATATTAAATCAAGATGCATGATCTATGGATCCAAAATATTTCTTTCTGCGTCAGTAGAGGACGAGATTTTGTCCTTACAAAGTACTTTTCTCCAGTTATAAAAAGTTAGGACTGTTTACCTGTAATAATCAGGATTTGGTTCAAACATTGTTGTGTTTAGCAGACCATAGTTACCACCAACCAAGGTCTGTCTACAGTAACTCTTCGTGTCATACTTTGATGACATACCAAGCTGATCCAGGTACCTGAAACATCACCAGTTCGTAGTCAATACACATTGCTTTATATGGTAACTTAAACTGCTCAGGTAGGTGTATGCTACTTCAAAAATGCTCTTGGCTCACCAGAAGCTGAAAACAAATGCATCAGTTACAAGGTGGTGGCCACTATTGTAAGCCCCTCCAGCCTCACCAACCCATGCGACCGCAGACGTCCCTGCAGACTTCAGTATCCCCTGAAGATTGCTGAATGTGCTCACCATCCCATCGAGGTAGGATGGATTAAGAATTTTCTCAATCAGATGACTATCGACACCTGAAATTGAAAATTTTGTCCCTTTTATGCAGATTCCATGTTTCCAATTCATTTACCGAATTTTCAAAGTGAGTGTACCAGGGCCTAAGTTGTAGATATGGTGAGTGATCACATCCAGTTGATTTGGCTTTGTTTTGCTGACGAGTTCCGTGAACCAGGCGGCGTCAAAGAAGCCTCCAGGTGCAAGTACCAGCGGCTTTGATGAGCCTTGGTAGACGCTGTCAATGATGTGTTTCAGAGCGACCACATCTGCTGCATATTGGTCTGCATCAATTCTGGCCCCAACTCCACCGCCACTGAGTTCATTTCCTACAAAAGTAGTGTCTTAGGCCCCCAAGTACTATACAGATGTACTGCTAAGATTAGATTGTTTCTTAATAAAAGCATTGCACTGTATAAAATATGCCTTTTGTACATTGACGTTTGAAGAGCCAAGGAAAACATCATTCATGATCTCTCCGCTGCTCTTTACAACTAATAGCTCGATGTTATCTAAAGCGATGTCAACATGCTTGTCCAGATCCTTGTACACGCTTAACATAATTTTACTTTTGAACAAATCTCTCAAAAAAAGTGCCTTCACTATACATAGCAAAAATAAAACAGTACGACAAAAGGATCCACAGGATTACAGATCACATACCAAGCTCCCATCCATGAATATCATATCCCTTGTAGACCGTATAGCCAATAAAAGAAGCTGCATTTGTGTAATTCCATGGCCCCCCTAGAGAACCATCAGGCATCAGAACCCGACCGTTCAGGGCATTCAACCCAAAGATAATTTTTGCACTGCACAGGTAACAGGTAAACTGCAAGTAAGATAATTATGTCCAAAAAGAATGCAGCTTAGGAGGCTGAGGCAAACAAGTAACCAGAAAATACCCAGATTTTCTGAAGAACTCATTGAGCTCGTCCCATCTATGCAATGGCAGGCAACCTTGTGAGAATCCAAACATTGCCGACGTGTTCTTCACAAACGGTGTGCATGGCTGTTGAGGGTCACCAGTATCATAAACCAACTTATCTTGCAAAGAGCCGCCCAGCCGGAGCTTTATGGGGGAAAAAGCTGCAAAGTTGATCAGATTATAGTGCAAGAATAAGCAAGATATCAAAATGTTAATGCCATGGGTTCCATCTTAAGAAAAGAATGTATCAGGCTTGCAGAGTACTATTACTACAAGATTTTATTCAAAATCTCAGCCACCGTGTAAATGCCACAGGTTTAGCTGTGACTATCTGATGGAATATTGACAACTGAGATGTGCCTCAAGCAAGACCCTCAGTTTTTTTTATTGGACACTGGACAACAGTATTATGATAGCGAAAGGGATGAGTGTGGTGTGATGGCTTACCTTTGACGGCATTCAGAAGAATTTTGTTGGAAAGATCCTGCAGGGAGGAAAACATTAAAGGCCTCCGTCAATCACCGCTGTCATGGATTATTATACACACGGCTGAATTGAAAAACACATAGATGAAGAGGAACGGGCCAGAGCAGTAAATTGCTACTACCTGGCCTGGCCTATGTTCTTTTGATGAAATTCTAAGAACGAGCATTAGAATAGCGAGTGATTAGCTAATGGTCTTCTCGTATTGGTTGTGGTAGGCTCCTACATTTGTACATGTCCTTTCGAAAAAAAAAACATTTGTACATGATTGGTAGGAAAAGCTACTAGTACAAAACTACGATTTGCAAATGGCCCAGCATGACCCATAGGTCCAGGGAAACCCCCTAGGTTGTCAAATCCCTGTGCAACACAGCTCCCAAGACCTAGAAGGATGCTGTTGCCGACCATATAGGAAAATCAAAAGGAAAAAAGAATTCCTTGAGGATCCGTCCATGTTTTAAAGATTCTACTGAATTGTGCTAGGCTGAGGCTGAGAAGAGCATTTGTTTTGGTTTCAGGAATTTAAAATCTCATATTGGGAAAGATTGCGTCTTTATTAGGAAAGATAGCGTCTCTGAGTTAGTAATAGGAAAAAGTTTATTAATCAAGTTTTAACCCTTTAAAATTTCATATTGGGAAAGATAGCGTCTCTGAGTTAGCGACGTTAATTAAGTTTTAACACTTGAAAATCTCAAATTTGGTCTCTGCTTGTTTGCGTGTGTGTGTGTGTGGAGAGAGAGAGAGAGAGAGAGAGAGAGAGAGAGCCGACCAGGTTGAGGAGGGAGGCACGGCCCCAGGCGCAGGTGCCGTAGTCGCACTTCTCCGGCGGCCACCAGTCCAATGTCGCGCAGATGAAGTCCTCGTCCGTCACGGCGATGGCGGACCCCGCGTCCACCACCACGGCATCGCTGCCGGCGAGGGCCGAGCCGGCGCTCGTTCGCACGGTGGCCGACCCGCCGAGCCAGAACAAGGCCCAAACGAAGAACCCGACCATCTTGAGCAGTAACCCGGCCGCCATTGCTCAGCTAGCAAGAAACGGGACTGGCAAGAGCAGGGCAATGCCCCTTAAAAAAGGGCAAGCCTCTTTGAAGGGAGATGGGAAGTTCTTGCCGCCTACACCGTGTAAAGAATCTCAAGGCGGCAAAGCTCGGGACAAGACAAAAGACGAAACTGAGCTTGGTTGTTTGGGGGAGGAGATGGTTGATGGCCTGCTGCTCTAATTGGTTTGTCTGGTGGAAGACGCTTGGAATCCTTATATGGGAATGGAGTGAGGGAAGCTCATTGAGTATAGCCACAGAAAAACATGGAAGCTCATTGAGTATAGCCACGAAACTGACAAGAACAGTAGAACTAGGTAAGAGAGTCTGTAAAAGATACTGAAATAGTAGTCAGATTTTTTTCTTACAAATGAATTACTTCTAATATAAGATTGAAAGGAAGGAGAGGAGAGTGGCAGCTGTTGAACATGGAGCAGTCCCGGCTCTCCATTTATTATTGAAGGTTAGAACGACGAGTAAACTGGACTGGACTGGACCAGAGGTGGCTGCACCTGGCACAAAGTTGGAATAGTTTCCTTTGCTTTAATTCAACTTCTGTACTGCTGCATTTGCTTTGATTCCCCATTTATTATGTCTGTCTGTTGATACATGAGCTGTGTTGCCTTGGGGTGATTAATGATAAGCTTTTGATTGTACTACTACTTCACAGTAGCAGCAAAGCATCTCTCTCTCTCTCTCTCTGCTGGAGGAAAGAAAACAAGTGTTTCAGAAGTTTCATTACTAGTGCCAGCAAGTGATCACCTGTCAGGGAGTACTTATATCTTAAAATGACAGTGCTACCACGGTGGAAGATCACCTGTCAGAGCTGGAAAGTTCATCTTTGGCTGTGAAGGCTGACAAAGGGTGTAAAGACGTTGGGACAGATGCTTAGTATTAAGTACGATAGTATTCACCTACTCCTCAAGAGGAGGCGCGGGGGACGCGTCGGTGCCGCTGTTCATCGGGAACAACCGTGACCACGACCCGGGTGAGCTTCGGTGCTGGGCGTGCCGCACTTGGTTCTCCTCTGGGAGTCCACGACGTGTTTGATGGAATGCCAAAGCAGTAAACGGAAGAAAAGAAATATAGGAGCAGATGTTATGTTTCAGAAAATCTGTCTATTTGTTTACCCCCTCTGTTCTTAATTTGGTCTCATTAGAATAACAAATTTAGTTTACTTTTAAACTAGAATTATTATTATCCTAACAGTAATAATTTAAAAACCGAGTGGGTAGAGTATATTTTAGGAGATAGTGTCAGCAAATAAAAAAATATATTTAAATGACAGTTCTATCAAGCTGCTCTTATTTTTTGCAGAGCTGGAAAGTTCATCTTTATTTGGCAGCTGACAAAAGACAGACGGAGTAAAAAGTTGCAAGGAATCCACCACCAGCTCGTCCACTTGCAGCCTTCGCTCTTTACATGTTGACGATATATAAATATGTCAAAAATAAATAAACAGAACGAGTCGATTGTGTTCAATGGCGAGCATCCACAGAGTCGCCGGCAGTCCATTCCGTGCTGCGGAAATGCCACCAGCTCCCGAACGAAAACTGGTGCGCGCGCCTGCATTGGTCCGTCTTGGTTAGCGGCGCCCGATTACGAAATTCGCCGTAGAATGATCCTTCTTTCCGTCACTTTTTTTTGTCATCAGCCTCCGTCTACACTTTCATAGCCGTGAAGATCTAGTGGGTAACACCAGGCGGATTTGATTGGCGAAGGATGAATTGGGATAGGGATGTAAACTGTCCACCAGATGAATTTTATCGACAGGAGTCATCAATGTTCGCGATAGGATAGGATGTATACTAAAAAGTGCAGGAAGACACTGCAGAATTTGTGAGCATTCGTCCCCATGCTGAGCTGACGGTAATCAGCGCCTACCTGCCGTCACGAGACTGAATCTTCACCATACGGATTCAGTTCATCTTCAGAACAAAAAAGAAAAGCATGCCACACTCTCCATGTCGCCCTCTACAGAGTGACTCAACATGTTGTGCATCTCACACATCCTCCAATAATACACTGCACCACATGCATATGCTGCCATTGCCCACCATAAGAATTAAGAAGCTCACGTCGACGCATGTCGCGGGAATTATTGGACCAGCAGGGCAGGTAGCCTCGCCTCGCCTCGCCTAGTACGACAGCAGACCCGCTCGCTCCTGCTCCCAAACAGGGCCCTGATTCATTTGCTTGTGGGAGAGAGGAGAGCAGCTAACTGCTAGGGCATAGTAACTGACTGAGATAGGGTTTGGTTGGTTGCCTCTCTCGCTCTCTCGCTCGCTCGCTCGCCACCATGGGAGATTGGACGTCACACCTAACTGACCTGAAACCCGTGGACGGCAGATGCACCAGCTGTCACCTCAGGGAGATTAACGCGTTTTTAAGTTGTTATTGTTAGGAAAATGAACTCTAATTCATTTGTAGACTAAAATTTTTTATTCTGATGATAATCATTTTAAAACAGAGGGTGTAATATAATATCTGAGTAGGTGTACCACCAGATGCATCAAAAACTCGACAAGTCGAGAGTATAGTATATATGATGTATTTCTACACACTGCTTACCACGCCGGTTGTTCATTTCTACACACTGCTTATCGACAGGATTAGAAAATAGCATAAGAACATTAGGCCTCAATTAGAAGAAAGAAAGCGTATAAGCGGTGCGTTAACCTAATCAGCCAAGTTAGACCAAATCTTGTGGTTGGTATGACCTGTTACATCAAAAAGAAAAGAAAATCCTACTCTAGGGATAGCATTCTGAACCCCCCCCCCTCCTACTTGGTTGATTTGGGGGGCAGCTCAAGAACCATTCAGTGGTTAGTTGGTGACAGATGCATGGTCTGCATAATGCATGCGACAGTTCCATCTCGAGCCCCTCTTTCAGGGGATGTAATCATGCATTAGTAGTACTAGTACCTAATATGACTGACCTTTTGGTTAGGCTGATCCACAAGAGGCAGAGATCAAGGGTCCTTGTCCTTATTTTCCATGCTGAGCTTTCCAGTGCCAACTGCCGCATCTTCTGCACTGTGACGTCGTATTAATATTTGCTGAAAACGAACCACATTATTCTTCACTTTTAGGCTACTTGTTCTGTTTGCTGGTGCAGATATGGGATAAAATGCTGTGTGCTTCCTTTTCAATTGACAGTGATGGATGTAATAGGTGCTTGCCGAGTAGTACATAAATATCTGGGGAGTTGACCAAACCTGCATGTGATATGTTAGCACATTTTGGTGCAATTAAATACTTCAAAACCAAAAAAGGGTGTACTTTTGGTTGCGGAAATATTTAATTTCAGGATTATGGTTCATTTGAAAATAGATACATTTAGAACTGTATACTATATGTACAAGTTAGGTCCATGAAACATAATAAAAACCTTGTTGGAAGGACTTGTGGACATTTGAAATTGGGGGACCCATGATGCCTTGTATGCACATATTTGCAGTTTTACTTGACACGTCCATTAGTGCCCTACTGTGTAAGCCCATCCTAGAAATGACAGGCTTGATACTGTGACTTTTAGTAGCACCATTGATTTCTCACACGTTAGGTTGTTGTCAACAATGTCTGCAAACCCACCTCGTTCTCATGTAATTTCTATCCAAACATAAAGCAAGAGTTAATAGCCAACCTTTCACTAGACAATTTTGAAAAGGCTAGTTTCAGTAGAAATCAAACAATCGGAGCACACCAAAAGATACTTAATACATTGAAACAGATCCACTTCATGAGTTGAAAGCGGCAAAACAACCAACAAACTATGGATTAGAGTTCAAACATGGTAGACAGTAATCCCGACAATGATTGAAATATGGATCTAGGGCCCTGTTTGTAACTCCGGTTTTGGTCTAAAACCAGAGTAGAATACCAGGCCAATATTTTTCCAGGCTGGGTCCGAAAAATCTGTTTGGATACCTTGTGACCCTAAAAAATCTACATTTGTAACGGCCCTTTCCAAACTAAAAACAAAAACACCTCATGAGCCCCCACTAAAAAAACGATAAAAATCGAGCGGATCCTCTAATGCCGAGGCCGGAAGAGTCCATTTCCATACCCCACCTCATCGGCTCTCTCCCTCGATCTCAATCCACGCTGTCAATTTCGTCCAGTCCTCTGTTGGCAACTTAGATCCAAACTTGATTCATCATATCAATCCGCTGAACCAAATATTTTTCAGAGGTATAGAACTCACTGCATTCCAGAGATTTTCTTGTGCACGAAAAGATACACGTGTAAACGAGTTACAAGTGAAAACAATTACTAAACATCCAAACAGGCCCTAAAACAGATGCAATCCCCATCAGTTTTCACTTTTCACCATCATAATATAGTCTACTGACCGAAGGACTGGACTGAGGAGCACAAGTATTCCACGAACTACATGGATGTCATAAACTGAAGCTCATGGATAAGATCAGTTGAAGCTAGGGCAAATAGGTCCCTTAGATAAACCAAGGCGAACCTCCATTCCATGATGCATGTCAGGTTGGCGGAAATTGTCAGAATCTTGAGGCACTACAAGCCAAGGGAAAAAGAAAATTAGCACGGCAAAAGATATTTGAAGCAATACGAAGAAAGCTCAGCTAGTATGTAGAAAAGGGTTCAGTGCAAAACTGCAAATCAAATTGTGAAGCTGGCGGCGTAAGTGCTGTGCACTAAGATAACAGATGAATGAACTGCATGAATCATGCTTTATCACTTATCAAAAATAATGAGGCCAACAAAGCTTATAACAAAAAAGGCACAAACTCAGATCATTGAATGTATCACAAGTTTATAACACTTTTCTAGTATAGATACCAAATCAAGTAAAAACATAGCTACCAATCATATAGATTCAATTCGATTAACTGATACGATTCCAAGTAGCATAAACTCGCTGAAACTATGAAAATTAAAGATAGACATTTTGCTAAGATGCTAAAGCTTGGTTCTCAAGTAAAACCAAACTATCACTCAAATCAATTCAATTATTATTTATTGAGCAAGTCTTCCTATGATGAAAGAATTACTGCAAATGTGAAGGTTAAAAAAATTTACAATATAGCAGTGTTCCCTAACCCTGCTATGAGCAAGGTGATGAAAATAAAGAGCAGAATCTCTTACTGTTCAGATAATCTTCAAACCCAAAATCATCCAGGGAACCTGTCAGTGCCTCATATCCGAGCATAGATGATGGCAAAGCACCAGGGGGTCTTTGGAACCTGGCACCACAGATTTTCATCAGAAAGGCGTCAATGTTTTTATCAGCCAGGGAGGGAGGGAGAGTGGGAAAAAACAGAAGGTGCATTCCTTTGGCGGCACTCCAGCTCTATTCCCTCTTTTAGCTGTGAAACCGTTGGTGATTTAGTGTTTTAAGATAAATGAGGAACCTCAAATATGATTCCAACTTAAAGCAATGAAAGTCGGATGAGAGACCCATTTGGAAACAAATAACCAATGTAATATCAGCAATGTGAGTACTTTGCTTGTTAGAATGCTCCTCACAGAAATGAGACTGATAGAAAGCCTCTAATGTAGTAAAGCATTTAATTTTGGAAGCACGCGATCATTCTAATAGTATGATGTCAAGAGCAACCAGAGGGAAACAAAATATTGCAAGTCAACTGTTGCAAAGTGAGCTTCGACATTTCTCTTTTTTTTTTCTGTGGACAATACATTAAGGAATTTCCTCAAGGATATTGCAATCATTAAGAACCATTCCAGTAAGACTTCTAAGCACATAGGCAACTAATTTTGAGTATATTCAACCCTGCAGTAGCATCAAGTATTACCGAAAATGACAAAAGGGGGGATTGAATCACAGTATGTGAAAGGTTAAACACGTTATGTCCACATGCTGAAACCATGCAAACAAGTCTAATTGGTGAACCATGCACTTTTACACTAAATCGACCTGTATGTCCTCCATCCACCATAATATAAAGCAAATATGGACGAAACAATTCGTGATCAGAGGAAGGTAACAAAAGTTTCAGGGATTCAACCTAATCATCCTATCGACACTGATACCTGGGGTCTAACGGCCAGATGCTACCGCTAGTGTTCCCTGATGCTTACACCACAATTAGGGGTAGTTACACGAATTTTCGATAGGGGGGAAATTACAGGAGGGGAGCACGAGACCTGGACAGGATTTGGGCGTCGAGGTCCTTGCGGATGTTGAAGGCGGATCCGTAGATGGCCTCCGTCCCGAACCTCTTCTTGTCCGCCCAGAACTTGGCCTCCTGCGCTCGTCCCCCAAAAACTCGGGTTCAGCGTTAGGGTTTCGAGGGCACGGGAAGTCAGAGAAGGGAGAGCGCTGGGTTACCGATTGGAGGGTGGACTGGAGCGGGTGAACTGGCAGGAGGTCGGCCTTGACGCCGGCGTTGATGCCGAAGCGCAGGGCGTCGTGGTCCACGCCGATCTCCTTCTTCATGCCGCCGGCCGCCATCGTCGCTGATGCTGCTCCTCTCTCTCTCTCTCTCTCTCTCTCTCTCTCTCTTCTTTGCGGGGAAGAAAGGAAAGGGCCTGGGTTTGGACTTGATTATACTCCAGTAGCCAGTGTCTGGCTAATCCTCCTCCAGTTGGGCTGGGCCATACAGAATTATGAAAGGCCCAGTTTTTTTTTGCATCTGGATTCAATTGTGTTTAATCAAAAATCAAACTCGGAACTACAATTGGCGGTCCAGATTATTACAAACTGGTGCATGGCTCGCATCATTAGCAACGATTTGGGTGAGGTGGTCATGGCTTCAGCTAGCTGGTATTCTTGTTTCAAGACTCCAGTGCAGACGTGCAGTACATGCTGAAGCTATTGCATTCGCATGCTAGCAAGGCCTCCTCCAGGCTGCTCATCTTCTTAACAACGACGACATGCCTCGACATTTTCCCAAAATCACGAAGACATTTTCTATAAGGTTACCGTGCAACACCGTGCATAACATTTTAAGTGGCTACTGATGTTACCGTGGTACAAGGTAAGGCAAGGTTGCAACTGAATTATCTGTTTCATACACCTCAGCATAACATGTCGGATCATAGTCCAGTTTCTCAAGGGTAAGGTTCTGCAGCCGCAAAGCTCAAAATCATGAAGCTGTAGATCCATCCTATGTGTAGCCGTGTAGGATAGGAGTGATTCTTAGTTCATTTCTTCAGCAGGCAATCCTTGAAGCCCTTCTCCAGCTCTTCTCTGTTGAGGTTCTTGCCAATGAACACGATCTTGTTGATGCGTGGTTCATTTGGCTCCCACATTCTCTCTGGAGATCCCTGGAAGATGTCATGCACTCCCTGCAAACGAGAAAACACACGTACAGCTCACTGATGCCACCTTGAAAAACAATAGCAAAGGCTCATACAGGAATTCTGCAAACAGGAAAAGCCCTGCCCCGTGAAACTCTAGTTCACAAGAATAAAAGTGTTGCGCTAGATTAGAAGTATGAGGTAACAGTTGTTTCTGGCAAGCGTGCAAAGATATAAAATAGATGGTGTGTCGGAGCAGAGTCGCAGATACTCTAGCAAGTACCATGGATGGAGTGTACACAGATCAAAATGACTTGCAATACCATGACAAGAAAAAACTATTTCCTACCAGAACAGAAATACATCCTTCCAACCAACAATATTATAAATAAATTCAATTTTTTATTTTAACTGATTCAAATGTTGTAAATACTACAGTATAGGAACATAAAATCAAAATATTAAGACTAGAGAAAATAAAATTGCAGCGTAGACTACCACAAACCTGAAAGACAAAGCGTTGAGGCATTCCACTGACAGAAAGAAGTCCTTTCATCCTGTATATATCATCACTGTGTTCCAGCAGTAGGTTCCCCAAGAACATGTCAGCCTGCATGAGTGCATGAAAAATGACTGTTTATACCAGGAACCCCCATTTGCAGGCCATAAAAGGGATTCAGTACCACTCAACATTTATTTTCTTTTTCAAGGCTAATTCCCAGCTCTCAACAACTGCTCCTCCAGTTTTTAATGTACCATTTTAGGGCAACTTTTCTTTGTTGAAGGGAAATGAAAAAACCGTCCTAAGCTCATATATTAAAACCGGAGGAAGTAGTCACATTGTGGGTGTACCCAGTGCCGAGGCTCCCACACATCGTGGGTATGTGGAAGGGATATTTTTATACAGTCTTACCCCTGCTATTGCAGAGAGACTAGCTCTTCGAAACCGAGACCTCTAGATACAAGTGGAGACGCACTACACTGCACCAGGTCCACAGTACCACAAGTAGTCACATTGTGGACATCTCAATATTCATTGTGTCGATGAAAAATTAAAATAGAGCAAAAGATGTGGTATAATTTCAGGACTGACCTTTTCAAGATCCATCTCCCCTTCACAAACAATGCTAACAGAAGAAACACCTGGATCATGTGTGTGATCATGTGCATGATGATCTACAAAAGGCAGACAACATAGACTTTACTTTTCCTTCAGGCTTCAGATTTTTGAATCAATGCCAAGAGGTTCAAAGAAAGTAAAAAGCATTTCCATGTTGAAATTACAGAAAATGAAATTTGCTAACTCTACATTGTGACCATGTCAGCCTGGCCATGCCATAACAATGTTCCAACTTCCAAGATCTAAACTCACCATGTCCATGATCATGATCATTATGGTGATGATGATCATGGTGGTGGTCATGCTCATGTTTGTGTTCCGCATGGTCTTCATGTGAGTCTTCAGAGACAGCACTCTCAATCCTGAGTATCAAAAGACAAGGTCAAACTCTTTTATTATCATCTTCCCAAAACTAATAGCTTGAACTAGAAAATTCCTTAAAGAGAAGAGCCATTTTTTTAATGTATACAACCTTCAATAAACATTTTTATACATATAAGAAAACACCAACATTTCACAAATGGGTTTAATATATTGTATTTAAGCAGGCATTTGAATCAAGTATGCCACATTTCAACAAATGGGATAGATCATACTGGGTCAATCCATCTACATACAACCAAAAAAAGAAGAAAAACCAGGGAGTTCAGTGCAGGTAAGATGGCATAGTCCAAATCTACTATAAGCATGTTTCATTATATCAGTTCATCGCATTGCCTAAGGTCACATTTCAGCCTATTAAATAGTTTTGATCTACTAATGGTAACATTAATAGACTTAAGATTGCATATGACTGCCTACTACATTGACACTTAAGCACTGAGGATCATTTGATTAAGTTTGAACTCAGATTATTTCATTCTGTGATGTTTCCACATTAATTTCTCTCTTTGTTTAAAGTAAATGGTTGTTAATTTGTTATTAGGGTGCAGTGGCACATAAACATTCAGAAAATATGCTCTTTTGCAATAAGGAAAATAAAATTCAAACAGAAGATTAAAGAAAGGAACCTCTCCAGATCAAATCCTCCAATTCCAAGGACATAATCCAGATCGACTTTACCATACTCAGCTCGTTTCAAATTAGCCATGCGATTGATACCCTATATTTAGCAAAGAACATAATTACATACGAAAAAACAAACACAACATAATGCAATAACACAATGAATATGCAACACTAACCCTTATCCGCTCAACCAAGGAAGAAACTTCAGTTCCATTGACAAGATCAATCTGCAAGTGAAGTAACAACTAACAAGAGTCAGGTACTCATGTCGACAACAAGGACCGCAATTACATAGACAGACGTACTTAACAAAGTAGAAATAAGAAACAGCTATTAAATAGTGGCTAGAGGACCATCACCTTGTTAACTATAATTCTGTCAGCATATGCAATTTGCTGGACAGCTTCATTGACTATACCCTTGGGTTTTACTTCATCCAAATGGATCCTAGCATGCTTTGCGTCAACTAAAGTTACAACACCATCCAGCTTTACATCCTTAAAAACTACATCTTCTGCATAGAATGTCTGTATGATGGGAGCTGGATTCGCTAAGCCTGAACAATAAGAGTATAAGACAAAGAGAAAATGAGAGCATTAGCATGCTATGGGATCAATAGACAACTAATAAAACTACACATTGATTAATAGTAACTCTTAATTTTGATGGTCAGCTTCAGTTTATATAAAGCAAAACAATTAACTGACAAGTAAACCGGAAACTTGGGAGTTATTTGACCTTTTTCAATTCCATTCTACAGTTTCTAAAATATCCCTACGAAGTTCCTTACCTGTGGTTTCAATAACAATGTGATCAAACTTCCCCTTCTTTCTGTTAACCAGTTCACCAATCATACGGACTAAATCACCACGAACAGTGCAGCAGAGGCAACCATTATTTAGCATCATTATATCCTCAGCTCCAGCGGTTTGTGCAGCAACCAATGAACCATCAATATCAACTTCTCCAAACTGCAACATTAACAGAGAAAGGTAAGGGTATAGGTGGTCCAGCGTCACCTAGCCTACTTTAGCTAATCACACTAGCCTTTTCTTCCACTGTGATCAATAGTGTAATAATAAGTAAACTAAAATAGATTTTTTCAGCAGGCAGAGTGTGCATGGTTTCAGGACTGAAAAAAAAATTTGATGCTCAGCTACTTACAACAACAACCAAGCCTTTATTGATGCTCAGCTACTTATATTAATAAATTTATACAAAATTAATAAAAGTGAGAAATTTCATTATTGATGAAAAGAAACACTTCTACACTTATACAGGCATACCTCATTCTCAATGACTGCAATCCGCTTCCCATGATGAGCAGTCAGAATGTGATTCAGTAAAGTTGTCTGCAAACAACAAACAAACCCTGAATATCATAACAAAGGGTTCATGTCAACAGAACTCATCATTGAGCTTAAACAAACCAGATATAATTCCACGGTGTGAAAGGGTTGAAGCTATGCAACTATTCATGCTGCAAATCACTAGCAAGTTGACTAGTGTGTGGAACTTGGAATAGAAAGTATCTCGATGTTTTGCGTCTCACTGGATTAAATGGGGCATTGAGGGTCCTCCTAGCTAGTATCCAAGCAGAAGCATCATTTGGCTAGTACTAGTAGTAGCGCCATGTGCTAGTTTTTGTACTACGTAGCATATACGTATGAAACTACATGAAAAGGTGTGCGGAATGGCATGCTCGGCCATTGAAGGGAGCTCGAGGTACGGGTATCAGGGCCCTGACCTTGCCGGAGCCGAGGAATCCGGTGATGATGGTGGCGGGGATGCGGTTGTCGGGAGGGATCATCGTCTCCGCGCCGGCGCCCTCCTCCGTCGTCGAAGCCGCCGAGGCGGCGAAACGCCGGCGCGCCCGCCACGCCGGCGCCCCGGGAGCAGCCGCTGCCCGGTGCGCGGCGGCGGCACGCAGCCGCGGGGGGAAGAGGGAGGATGCTCGTCGCGCGGGCGCTACGAGGGCCGCCGCCGCCGCCGCCGTAGAGATGGAGATGGAGATGGCCGGGTAGGCGGAGCAGAGCGCCGCCATGGGGTTCAAAGCGCGAGGAGGGGAGGGAGGGAGGGAGGGAGGGAGGGGGGGCAGTGGATATTGCGGAACGGAGACGGACCAACACGGAGGACGACGCGCTTCGGTCTGGACCGTGCTTTTTTCTTTTTTTTTTTCTCTCAGTTTTTGGAGGTGGAGAAGGGTGTGGACCGTGCTGGAAACAATGAGAACATTATGAGCACACGACTGTGATGGTGGTGGTGGTGGTGGCGGCGGCTTGTCGGGCTTCTGTTGGGTTGGGCTTCTATTGAGCCCAACCCAATGGACAATGGTTCATGGGCTACTCGTGAAGAAAAGAGATGCGGAAATGGCCGAGACACGAACGCGGTTGGATCGTGTAGCGTCAAGATTTGACGATGGTTTCGTAGGAGTTTTTCAAATTTAGGCAGTAGCTTAACTTATCTGGTGCTAAATTTCGAAACAAGCACGTGCGTCCATATACACAACGACACAAGCGTAGCAAACTGGTACTCCCTCCGCTCTGAACGCAGTACTACGTGTACGTAGAAAGAAAGAAAAAACCAACCTGAAGAACATCTCCGTCTCTGTCGCTCGCGCCATGGTTTAATCTTTGGTTGATCTCTGCGCCATTCGCTTGAAAAAAATATCCTCGAACGGGGGGGGCGGATATTTGTGTCCCTGTGCGTGCTGTGACAGCAACCGCGATGCTTCGTCGCACCTGACCATGTCGCTAAGCTAGATATATTACTGCGTGCGTGCGTGCGTGCGAGCGTACGTGGACGGCGTCGACCGGCCGGGTGATTAAAAAGAGAGGTGAGGTGGCGATCCGATCGATATTATATGTATCAGCGGTCACCTTGTTATTATCCGGCCGGGTAGATATGATTTCCATACAGACGGCGGTGCGATGTGCCGATGTGCGTACGTAGTCGTAAATTATACCAAGGGTAGATGCATGTAGATACAATTAATGAATAGCTGGAGCCGGCACGCACGATGTGAGCTGCGTGCATGCTGTCAATAAATCGAAAGATAAGCATAACAGTATACGTACAAAACTAACCTCTCAGACACACGGCCGGACAGAACGTGGTCTAGTGATTGGAGATCCTCTGCACAGCCTGGTCGTTGGAAACTAAAGCAGCTACCCGGCCGGTTGATCAGTTGAGACGACCATCACGTATTAACGGTATAGTATTATACGTACCGAGGAGACCTAGCTAGCTAGCTCTCCTGCCGATCCTAATGCACTAGCTGCTGAAACACATGCGGACCCGTAGGCCACGCGAGTTCAGATGTCAATAACTGCTACTGCATATGCACTAGTGCATAGGATTTAAGCTCCGTGAGATCAATGATGAATGGATGGGCCACTGCACGCGAGCGTTGTCCCAAATCTAAACGGCAGGAGAACTGCTGTGAGATAACGACCGGCTTCCCCCATGCGCTAGCTAGCTGCCCCCCGCTGGCCGTTGCGCGTCGTCCCGCGCGGTTTCGGATGAAGCGATCTCATGGGCGCGCGCGTGCATGTGCATGTGATTATCTCCGTCGTCGTCTCGAGCGTGGCCGAGATCGACCGACCGCGGCAGCCTCGGCGTCTCTCTCCAGCCTGCTCCTCTCCGCTGTCGTACTCCGCTTATTAATCTGATGGCGCTGCAGGCAAGAATTTACTTACTAGTAGTAATCCGCTTAATTTGATGACGCTGAAGCACAAGGGAGCCGGCGCGAAAGCTAGCGCCACGCCGCGCCGCCCTCCGTCGACTACGCTTTCTTTCGCACGGACTCCACGCTCTCATCCTTCTTGATAAAACCGGATAGATACAGCAACGTGTCTCACCTCACCTCTCCTATCCTCTCCAAGACTCCAACCAGAAAAGCTCTGGCTCCAAACGCTATGGACCGGGGCACCATCATGATGATCATGGCGACTCATGATCGTATCATCCAAGGGTCGGCGTCCGTCCTATCCTACTACTGCCAATTAACGGGCCAAGGCTTCGGTTTCGGAGTCGCCTAGGTGGAATTACCCGCAATTCTATGGGCTCTCTCCTCTCCCGGCGGTCGCTTGTTCGCGCCGCGTCACGTCACATCATCCTGCCAACCTGCCTCTACCTTGCCCATGCCGACGTTACGTTCTCTGTCTCGGGATGGGAAGGAATGGAAGAAACAACCGGCCGTGGACTGCACACACCGGAAACAACGGAGTGAATTCCAATTCCAGCTGAATTCACACATGGGCACGATGAATGAATGCATCATGTGTATAGTCACCGGTAAATAAAAACAGCTTGGTATTAAATCCTAAGAAGGATCTCGCTGCCGGCCTGGGGTGATAAGTACCTACTAACCTGTAGGAGAGCAAGCGATCGTTACCTGACCTCCATCGAACCCGGGACCATTTGAAAGCTAGCTTTCCGGTGTGCTCACTGTGGGGCCCGGCTGCCCCCCTGCCGCCCACCGCTTTCAGCCTCCTCCTCCTAACCACAGTTTCCTCACCTTAACTGAGCTTACACACAAGCCACTCCTCAAGTTACCAAACTGCCCCTGGGTGGCCAGGGCAGCTAGCTAGCTACCTCGATAAATAACGTCGAATCGAAACCGTTCTCCCACCGTTTGCCAAAACAGCCCGCAGCCAGAGAGAACACCGCTCCGCTAGCTCCTCCGCTCTGTCTGCGATCCCTCATGGCGACCACGAGAAGGCCGAGCGGCCCAGCTCTGTCCGCCGCGCACTACCGCTCCGCCTCGCCCACCAGCGTCAAGCTCGCCGGCGGGAACGCCCGCTCGGCGGGCCCGTCCGTCAGCGTCTCGTCGTCGTCCTACTCCTCCTCCTCCTCCCCCGCGGGCGCGGGCGCGGGCGGCGTCCGGACCCGGCGGAGCTGCACGTGCTCACCGACCAACCACCCGGGGTCGTTCCGGTGCAGCCTCCACAAGGAGCGCGGCGGAGCACCGGGCGGGCACGTCCGCCGCAAGCCGACCTCCCCGCCGTCGTCCCCGGGCGCCGGCTGCTCGGCGCCGACCAGCAGCCGGCTGGGCGCCGCGGCGAGCAGGCGGATGGGCAGCGCGCTGGCCAGGATCGGCGCCGTGGAGGGCGGCGGCGAGTGGGCGCGCAGGGCGCTGGCGGCGACGGCGCGCCCCTCGCCCGCCGCGCAGCACCACCGGCGGCGCGTCGGCGGGTTCATCAGGCCGCGCCCCAGCCGGCTCTCCGCTATGTCCGTGGCCGGCGACCGCGCCGGCGACAACGACCAGTAGACGCCATGCCATATACGTATAATTAGTAGAGGAATATACTCCTGATCCATGGATCCATCAAGCTTAATTGCTTCTTGCTTGTGTACATAGAAGAACTCTGTCTCAGCGAGCCGGATGAGCGAGGCCGTTGGTTCGGATAAGCATGACCTTGGGAAGAATGGCGACATGTGATTTTTGCCCCAAACAGAGGAGGCCAGGCCGGGGGCCCCCTGATTCTGTTTCTACTTTCTTGCGTGCTCCTCCCTCTGTCACCTGGTTGGGCTCGGAGTCGGATAAGCATAAGCGTAAGCTTCGAGTGCAGGTGACGTCTCGGCGGCCGTCGCGTCCGCCGCCGTCGTCATGCCGCTCGCTCTCGCGATCGGTCACGCGGACCTCGTGCCCAGCCGATTCGGCGGCCGTCCGTCCGTCCGTCGAGAAGCCTCACTCCCTCCCTCCCTCCCTCCCATTCCGTGGGCTCCCAGCCTTTCGGCTGCCACGGAATACGGTGGGCGGCTAGGCTGGCGTCACCTGATTTCCTTCTCCGTAGTTGAGCAGCAGAGCCATGCATATAAGCAGCTCTGCTTCATCGCCAGAAATCAGTCTCAACGATCCATCGTATGATGCATCGCAAAACACTGCTACTAGTCGAGATTTCTGCTGCTGCTCTTCCGAGTAGGCTTTGCAAATCGCAAGGCCCGTCCTTGTCGTCGTCACTTTTAAAACTTTCAGGAAGGCGACGTGTTTGTACCTAACGTGAGTCAGAATTCAGAAGGCTCGTATGAATAATGAATCGCTGCAAGGCTTCAACGGCAATTCGCGAGGAGTATTACCACGTACGGAGCACTACTTGGTCAGTTCAGACCACCTTAAGAAAAAGAAAAAGAAGAGAGCGCTTGGCTTTAGCTGATCCGACGTCGTGGACTCGTGGAGTAGCAGACGGCAGTGCAGAGCTAAACAAACTCTCGTTGGAATGAATACGTACCTGACATCGATAACTACTACTACTAGCTGAAGAATTCTGATACGTCTGCGTCTGACCCAGGCAGGAGGAATGCAACCTGCCGCGACCAGGCCAACTGTCCCTGATCCTGCACCGCAGGCGCGGAAATGGACGCGGCACCTGCCGCAAATCCGTGGCACGGAACAGTGAACGCTTGCACACACGTACACGTACACGACCCGGGAGGTTACCCAGGTAGCAGGGCGGATGGGATCGACGCTGCTGATCAACCCGTCTCTGACTTTTAATTAGTGTTTTTGATCCCAAGATTCCGGGACAAGAAAATAAAAACCGCACGGGCATCAGGGCATGGCAAGGCCGGCGCCGGAGGCAAGTAAGCAACCCGGCAGGACACGTGCGATTACGCGGCCGGCGAAGCGCGCGCGGCTGCCGTCCGCGTGGTCGGGACCCGCCATGCATGCGCGGCTGCGCCGGAGACACCTCGGACGGGAGCACATTGTTGCAAACAAAAAAAGTCAATTTCCCTCAGGCTCAGGGTCTCAAGCTTGGAGACCGATTCGAGCAGTATGAATTGAACGTGGTGTCGGGGTTGACCTCTACGGGCTACCCTACCACACAGGGTAACGGTGTTCGCGCTTTATGTTTTCTGGTCTAAAGCTTTCAGCATCAGACGCAGAAAACGCTGCAGAGATTCAAAGGGAACTGATGATAACAACACGACGGGGACACGGGACGAAGCATCTGAAGGATTCAGTAACCCAACATCACCGTAACCATCTGAAGAGTTCAGTACAGAGAGATCAAAAGCTAAACCCAGGAACCAGTAGTACTACACGAACAAGAATTAATAATCTCGGTCGTCGTTAGTTTCATGGGCGTCGGCACGTAAAAGGAAAAAGGGACAAGAGAACTGAATGAAGAGCCGTGCCAGATCAGGCTCTGCAGCAGGGAGTGCGGTTTTGTACCGGTCTTGGATCTCGTGTCATCCCCTGCACGTAAGCTGCAGGTTCGATCCCGCGTCTGCTCATGTCATGGCCTTTTTGTTGCCCCTTTGGAACTGACAAAAACTGCGCGTTTGCTCATTCAGACGCGGTCCTGATGCTGGACCGTACTAGCAGTAGCAGTGTTGTAGCAAAAGCGGTAAGCTTTGTGATTCGCCGAGATCATATTTTGTCCGAACAAAAAAAAAATGAGCCGTCAGTACGTGAGAATCAGAGACTCCACTTTTTTTTTTATTAGGATGCCCATCGATTCTTCTTCGTGAAAAGGAAACTTAGTGACCAAGTGTAGAAAAAGAAATTCACCGTGGCGCTTGTGTCAGTGAAGGATCCACGGAGCATGAATATTGAGCAGCAACTAGATCGGTAAGTACTCCATTAATTCCTCTAGAGAAAACAGGTATTATTATTACACAGCAACGGCTTGAATGAACGAGCAGTTTCTGATTCCTATGTCTGATGCCGATGCGCCCGCGAGAAATACTGGCGTGCTCGCGATCATCACTGGCAGGCAGGCAGGAGAAGAAGAAGAGAGGAGGAGCCTACGCGGTACACGAGCGAACTAAGCAGAAGCGTGAAATCACTTGTCCATGAGGCGCAGCCTGGACGGGCGCGGCCGGAAGTCCCCGCGGCGGTCGCGGCCGGACGGGCTGGTGACCTTCTGAAGGAGCAGCGCGCGCACGGACCGCCCCTTCGCCGACGCCCTTCCCCCGTGCCCGTCCCGGCCGGTGATCTCGTGGAGGAGCTGCTGCCCGGCCTCGCCGCTCGTCGCCGAGCGCCCGCGCGGGCTGTTCCGGTGTCGGCTGCAGCGGAAGGAGCCGGGGTGGCTCGTCGGCGAGCAGAGGCACGTCAGCTTGGGCGCGGCGGCAGACCTCGGCGCTCTGGCGGTGGTGGTGGTGGCTGAGCTGGACGCCGACGCCATGGTCCTGCTTCCTGAGATGTGCGGGTGAGACGCGGGCGGGGCGGTGTGGTGATCCCTTGCTGCTGTTGTTATATACCCCGGCTTGTCTGGGCGAGGCTTCTTAAGCAAGCGTGATTGCTCGCTGGTGCTGGCGTTGGTGAATTCGTGTCAAGTTAGTATTATTTTTATGCGACCCCAACCAATAAATTAACTGACATACCAGACCGCACGACGCTGCTGGTGAAAAAGTATACCCCCGCGCTGATGCACGATCGCATCAGATGTAGCCGAAAGATCTAGTTCTTGTTCTTGATAGCTTTCTTTTTCATTTTTTATTTTCAAAAAGTGAGCAGTAAACAGGGCAGGGTCCTGGCTTTTTTTCTTTGTCCAGTACCGAACAAAAAAATAAGGAGTCGTTGTTGAACTTAAATACCCCCTCTGTTATGAATAAATAATGTTTAGGATAAAAAAGTGTAATTTAACTTAAACTAAATTAGCTGCTTTAAACATCATTTTAATTCAGAAGTGACTGAGTAACAAGATAATATACTAACTGTAACTATATCAGAAAATCCTATTTGTCTAAACCATGTCATAATAATAAGTTTGAAACTTTTTTGGAGCTGTGATTCTAAAAACGTTAACACAGTGACAATAAAAAATTCTAGAGTATATATGTACTCCCTCCGTTCTGAAGTAAATGACGTTTAAGACAAGACATCTAGTTTAATTTTAACTAAATTTACTGTTCTAAATATCATTTATTTAAAGAGTAGCACTTCTGATTTTTACAGTAAACAACTGGTATGGCGGTTAGCTCCTCTTTCCCGTCAAGAAGAATGCAAGTGCACAGCACCTGCTCCTCCTCTTTCCACCCCACCCCAAAAAAAGGCGTGATCTCATCTGATCTGATCCGATCCGATCATGTAAAAATGATGCGGGTAACAGAACTGCTAATCGTTCTTGCTTTCACCTTCCCTTCCTCAGACCTCAGACATCAGTTAGCCTCTGGTTACTGGGACGCTGGCGAGAAGCATGTGGGCCTTGCCATAAACCGCACAGCCGCACGTGTCCTGACTGCGACGCCGACATTTCCGTCTAGGTGACGAGCAACCGCGTCGACCGTGACTCGGAACGGCTCCTGGCCTTTCGTGTTGTTGTTGTTGGAGGAGGAGTCGTCGCGACGTCGTGCGCCTAACCGTTTGTTATTTCCCGCGTTACGTGGAATAATCCCCTGATCCTCTCGTCTCCTCTCCTCTCCTCTGTCCTCTCCGCAGCTGCTGCTACAAGACAAAACTACGAGATGGTCATCGCGCGGTGTGGTGCCCGTCGTGCGTCCAGTCATCCGAAGGCGGGCGCGGCATGCGATGCGAGCAGCAGTAACCCAGCGTCAGCGAACGCCACTGATTCTTTCAGCTTGTTGAATTGAAAAAGTCGATCGCTAGCCTTGTCAGGTCAAGCTGATGCGTATACCTCTAACGACGCTTATCCTTTTTGATCCGGTCTTTTCCACAGTTAATTCAGCGGGGAGCCCGTGAAAGAGATAATTAAACAGGATTCAGTGCAGCTTCCCGGGAAAAAGAAAAAAGAAACCGCGACAGAGCATCTCGATCATGCGTTGAATGCAGAGAGGATGGATAATATTTTGCCAAGCCAGGCCGCCCACTGACAGAGAGGGTAGGGAAATGTGAACAGTGCACGGCTCATCCAGGAACCGTCCTTCAGCACCGTCGATTTCGCGATACCTGCGGTGAAAATATCCTGAGATTGACCTTGTCCTCTGGGAGTCTCTCGATCTGTATCTGACTCGGATAAGCTCGAGCAATGTAAGAAAGAGGACAATCAATCAATCAATCCCCCTACCCTACGTGCCTAGTAGTCACTACGACACTGACATATACAGTAGTTTACATATGCTTGTAATCTGAACAAGGGGCAAGGGCGTCACGACTGGCTGCTTAAAGAAGACTAAAAACTAGAAGATGATTCAGTCAACGCGGTAGCAAGGTGCTGCTGCTTGCTTGCTAGTCTGTGCATGCACTGCGGCCGATTACGGTACCGATCATCCACGGTTACCTGTTGACCCTGCAACTCCTGAACTATTTCGACTGGAAGCCCACGCCGCCGGGGCGCTGCGGCCGTCGCTGGGGCAGGTGCACGGTCGTCGCAGCTACAGAACCGGGGCAAGTTGACGGAACTGCCGAGAAGAGCAGATGCAGTGCACCTGCGTTGGTTTGGCGAGTTGACCTTTGGAAGGCAGGGCAGATCGAAGCTGTACACCGATCCATAAAACAAACGGGAACGAAAACGACGGTCCAAATCTACCTCAAGTTTTATCAACATTCTCAAACTACGCTACCACATCAACTTAAAGCCTCTAGCATGGAGTATGGACATGGGAGCAGAGCAGTCATATCAAGCGTTAGTAGGAGCTGGCTTGTCTTCTGCACGGTAGTTGCGCCCGACGACGAACTGATCGTTGTACGCGCGGTGGCGCCGCTCCCGGGCGTATACCACCCAGAAGATCAGGGACAGCATCACCGCCGATGAGACCATCACCAGGCCGACGTAGACCCACTTGCTGTACCGCTGCAGGCCAGGGCAGTGGTCCCGGTTGATGGCGGTGAACGTGTCCCGGACGAAGGTGCAGTCCTGCAGCTGGACGAGGAAAGGGCCGTACTGGTACAACCCTTGGCTAACAGTTACGCCAGCCTCCATCTGACCGTAGATCCTAGGGGTGACGCGGCCCACCGTGGTGCAAATCTCAGCTCCTTGGACAGTGGTCGTTTGGCACTCGAAGCTCTTATAAACCTGCAGCTTATGCAGAAAGATGAATCAATGATTATCTTCAAGACTATCGAATGCTGTGGCCACAGTTTCCGAGGCGGGGACTCTACCTGGGATGCATTGTCCAAGGTGACCTCTCCCCTGGTACAGGCACGGTTGTTCAGGTCAGGTGTGAATGGGTTGCAGAGAAGAGGCGTCAGTGGCCCTGACTGGTTGTAGTAGAAAATTGGTGTATTTGGAGGGAAGTTTCTGTTTGACACATTGGTGATCGCCTGGTTGACCAGATTCACTAGCTGGAATGTGACTTGCCTGCTTCTGTACAGGGACTCGTTAGCAGTAGCTGGTTCAACACAGGGGAT
This sequence comes from Neostapfia colusana, assembly GCA_030760725.1. Taxonomy (NCBI): domain Eukaryota; kingdom Viridiplantae; phylum Streptophyta; class Magnoliopsida; order Poales; family Poaceae; genus Neostapfia; species Neostapfia colusana. The sequence goes on along the minus strand of JASWHV010000003.1, from coordinate 743,796 downwards.
AATATCATCAAGGGCAGTGTGATCCGTTGGATGAGCAACCCACTCTTCCATTGCAACACAAGTATCTGAAACAACACTGTTATGACAGAAAAGATTAGATTCAGGCATCAAAAGTGCAAGTTTCCATGCAAAATGAAATGTGACGTAGTGACCAGCAAGCAAAGTGTATCTATAACAATAAAGACAAAAATTTGTCGACAAATTATGTCACTCTTAGACATGCACGATACTAGAAATTTAAGGAAATGCTACAAGGCATAAATGTAGACTTAACCAGCAACAGCGCCTAGACTACTGATGTAAGGATGTGCCGTCAACATAGTACAAGATGACATTTCATAAGCAGTTTCCATCCAACAACAACAACAACATGATGCCAGTTGCCAGGTTGTGAATGCAGTCTGTAGATGCTTGAAAGATGGGTTGTCGATTCCTTTATGCGTGCGATAGATCATGTGCAGATGTCAGGATGCTTACTTGTGCAGGAGGAGGAAAACACCACACAGAATAAATGTCCCAGTGACCAGTATCCATCCAACAACAACCAAACTGCAGAAAATCAAGAAAAATAAGTGATGCGATTTTTGTAGTTTATCAAATAAGATCATAAGCGAAAACGCCAACTTACACAGAGACAATGAACTCCAGCCCAAAGATGGATAGCACTGGTAAATTCAAGCATTACAATGTTAGCATGAACTGAACCTGCTTTTTGTACAGAAATGTTCAAAGTAAAAAAATATATAGGCACTTACAGAAACCAACAAATGCCAGGAAAAGCATTACTGCTGCGATGACAATCAAAGCCATCCTCCTGAAATGAGATTTGCCAATATGTGCAATGTAAGTTCTATCAGCTGCATCATTAAGGAAATTGTGGTAATAGATTGACACATACTTACATTTGATTCAGTAATTTATTGATCTTCTCAGAATTATCTGTTGTTCTAGTAGCAAGATCAGTAGCTGATGAGTTCAACTTTACTTGAATGTCGTTAATCTGATTTTGCACATCAGCAGGCAGCAGAAATCGCCCTATGTCAACCCTCTTTGCAGCAGATAAACTATCAGATAGGTTCTGAAGGTTGTCGACAGTAAAATTCGCCTGGTTAACAACGAAGTTCAAAGTCGCCGTTGTGCTTTTATGGAATTTGCCCTGGCTATGATACAACATAACACATCCAGCACTGGTCCATCAAAAGGAAATATGATCAGCAAATACCACAAAAAATGTGTGCAACGACTCATGAAAAATGGCATAACATAGAAGAAAAGAACTTACATTGCAGCACAAGTGAATAATATTAAAAGTATCAGTGATAAGGCATACGCTGTTCGAGAGTATTTGTAACTGTGGTGCGGACAACAGCAATGATGGCAGCAAATCCCAAGCATTACCAGAAAAAAGAGCACAAACCACACCAAGGCAATGCTGAATAGTGGAGCTGCAGTATATCCGACGGACTGGAAACAAAAGAATCAGGGCAACAGGCATTATATAGAGCAAGCAACAGATGTAATGTAAGAGACACAAGAGAGATGCAATAGTTTTCAAACAGGCTTACAGCCCAGTAATGCACTTCGCTGATATTCCAGCCGCCTGGATATTTCCTGAAACCATTCAAGGGATCCTTTCGGTATGTCGTATCTGCCGCCAAGACAAAGGAGCTATTTGCAGTGATGGTTGTGTCAGCAGGTTCTTCAGCGGTAGACCTCCTTGCCACCAGGGCGTATCCATCTGCTTTAGTGAAATTAAGAAACTTTTGTCATATCCAGATAACCAACTGAAACAAATACTGCCTCTTTGTCGTTAGGACAATAATTTTAGTTCAGTTTTAAACTAGATTTGTTGTCCTAACGACATCAGTTTGAGAATGGAGGTAGTAGCAAACTTTCAACGGAAGTTATGTTGAACTAGATTTGTTGTCCTAACAACGGGAAAATAGTGGAAAGTAATGCGCTGCAAAGAAATGACAGAATTCAGAACAGCCAAGAGCCTAAGACGCTAGTGTCATCTCCATCTCTGTTTCTGTAAGAAGGAAATCACATTATAATAAGGTGCCTGCAAAACGGTAGAACAGCTTAGTCTATCTTTTTTAGTACAAAAGAAGTGGCACGAATCGACCTAGAACAGCGCCGCATACCCCAGAACCAGAACGGTAGGGTAGAACATAGGATTCTTTTAAGAAGGACCTAGGAGGGGGGGGGGGAATAAAAGGACAAGAAACAGATGATTCATTACAACCTGAGGACCACGGCGCACTAGAAAATCGGGGGAGCGCTTCCACATCAAGAATCCGACTTCGTTCTACGACACTTGAAAAAAAAATCCCATACCTTTAACGAACTGAGCCGGACGCGCACACAGACCAAGGGAAATAAAGTCACAGCAAAAAAGAAAAAAAAAACCGCAGGGGAACAAAGAAAAACAATCATTTCGCCCTGCGTCACGAAACCATGTGTGAAGTAAAACTGGGAAGGAGAGACCTGAGTGTCGGGGCGCCCTCTGGAAGCGGAACTCGCCGGGAGCGTGGGAGGCCGGACTGGGGTGCGCGGCGCAGAACGGGACGACGGCGAGCAGCAGCAGCGGCAGCGGCAGCGGGAGGCGGACGGGCAATGCCATGTCCGAGAGACGGCCTCCGAACCTCCCGACGGGCACCTCACCTCCTCCCCCGCTCCGCGCGAACCCAACAGGGAGATCGCGCCACTGCACGGGGAGACGAAGAGAAGAAGAAGGAAAAAGAAAAAGGTCGCGGAGGAATCACGAAAGAGACGGACCGGACGGGGTGGGGGTGGGGCTGGCTTTGTCGGCTCCCTCCTCCTGCCTTTGTTGTTCGTTCGTTCGCTGCCTGCCTTTCGCGATTCCCGGGGGTTGACAGGGATTCGCGATCAGTAGTATGTTGGAGAAGAGATTTCTAAGGACTGGAATTTGTTGGCTCTGGCGACTGAAAAATAGAGCCGCGTCCCAAACTGCCCGAGAGAGAGAGAGAGAGAGAGAGAGAGAGAGAGAGAGAGAGCAGGAGATTACTGTGGTAGCCATCTCTGAAACTGACTGGATTACCGACTCTCTCGCTTTGCACCGTGGATTGCTCTTCGGGTAAGTTTTGAAAAAAAAAGGTGATCTTGACTGACTGGGATTAACATTTGTCTTGCGCATTAAAGACGCACTAAGATAGAATAATTAGGCAGTACGCAATGGCGACGGGATTGGTGGATGGAGCTGGCGAGAGAACGCGCTGTGCTGGCCATGGCCAGCCGCGTCGCCGGCCTCCCGAGGTTGTGGCACGCGTCACCCAACGGCTCGTTGTAGTATTATAAAAAAACAAGTAACGCGGCTGTTCTGTTTGTTGACCGGTGCAAAAGGGCAGCACGACGCCGCGCCACGTGCTTCTCTGCTGTTCTCTTTTTAATTATGATACTTTCTTTATTTTAAAATATTTGATGCTGATTAGTTTAGTTTTATACTAACCAACATCAAATAATTTCAAATTAGTTCATCCAACAGTAAATAAATCAGAACAGAGGGAGTAAATAGGAGTAGGTTGGTAGCTAGGCCGGCCCTGGTGGTAAGGACACAAGCAGTATGAATCAAATCAAGTCGGCCTTCTGCATCGCCACAGGTAGCCAGTCACTCGAGATTGCCACCTCCCTTTGGTGATTGGGCCGGCCTGTTTGTTTTGCCACGGCCCGGAACTCTATCACGAGGAGGCTCCTTTCCCTCGGGCTCTGGACCGCCAGAGCAAACAAACGCCCTCAGAGCCCAAAACGCAAGCAGACAGCCCAACGCCCCTTCACCTTTTCCCCCTTCGCGTGCACACGTCACCGCTCCACGTCCTCTTCATCACTTAGCTCTGCCTGCCGGCTGCCGAAAAGACGGAGCCCCCGCGACACGATTAGCAATTAGCCACGTGACGGAATGCTTTAGCCCGGCCGGACAGGACCGGCGAAGAACGCTGCAGCATATCCGGCCGGCTGTGCCCAGCACCAGCACTCCAGCACCGGCACATTGGAATAGTGTTGGAGTTGTTGGGCTTTTTTTTTTCTTTTTTTTTCTTGAGTTGATAATATCGATCGTCAACAGGTTCATACCTCAAAACTGCTGTTTTTTTCTTCTTTCTTTCCATCTATTCTAGACTACAAATGAAAAGGGAAAAAAGAAACTCTCCCCTCGCTAATACTCTCTCTGTTCTGAATTAAATGACGTTTAGTACAGCTAATTTAGTTCAAATTAAACTAAAATTTTTGTCCTAAACGTCATTTATTTCAGAACGGAGGGAGTAGCTAACTAAGCAAGCACGAAGAGAGAGAGAGAGGATTAATATAAGGTAACTAACCATGGCAGCCTACAGCTGCCGACTAGAGCTAGCTCGGACCTAGCCTACGTTTGCACAGGTCAAAGGAAATGGAAGCCAGTCGTTGGGGGATGAGCTTTCGTCATCTGCTCGATCAGTGGTGTCTAGGCTCGTGAACGCTGGCCCCGTAGTAATCTTCATGGAACTCAGGCAGCTTGTGCGCTGTTGCCCTGATGACGTCTTTCGCAGACACGCTCCTCTTCGTCTCGTCGTCTAGTAGTAGCAGCAGCGAGCCACCGCTACTACTACCGCCGGAAGCTTCTTCCCTCCTCGCCAAGGTAGTATCGCTCGATTTCTGGTGATGAATCATGCATATAAGGTTGCGACGTTAGCGTGCGTCGTCGTCATCAGCTGCAGGCAGAATAAACACGACCATGCATAGCATAGCATAGCATAGCATGCATGCCACGATGAACAGGCCGGCCGGCCTAGCTCTGCATGCAGGGGCACCGAATATCAGAGTCACTTACATCGACGACGTCGACGACCATTATTCGCTGGCTGCTGCTGCTGGTCGCGGCCGCACGACGACTCCTCCCGGCGTCCAGCCTAATGGCTTCACCCTCCTCCATAACGGCCGCCAGCAGCAGCGCCAGGAGCAGGAAGACGGCAGCAGCTAACGACGACGACGACGACGACGTCAAGGAATTAGAAGAGCTCCTCATGGCTTTGTGGGGTGCGTGTGTTGTGTGTAGAAACTGAAACCGGCCGGGAAGAAAAGGAGACTACGTACTTTGAGTTGAAGAAGGTAGCTAGAGCGAGGCTACTAGCAACAAGCAACTAGCAAGAGAGGCAAATTAAAGTGGTCTGAACTTGAACCATCTGACCTAGCTAGCTATTACGACATGCATGTCGTCGTGTTTATATGCATCTCGCTTCAGAACAAGAGCTCCCAGAGCTGCTGGTCTTTTCAGGAGTGGGTTGTCGACAACTGCAACTTAACAGCAGCAGCAGCATATATATATAAAAACGCCTGTGCTGTCTGTTGTACCGTACATTGTCGTCGTCGTTAACACAGGGAGACGCTAACTTAATTTGTTTATTACGCCACCCGGCCCGCCTGTCACCCTTCAGGGAAGGATGGCCGCACGAAAACAGGGGTCGTGTGTTTTTAGGCCACACTGGTCCCTGCAGATGGGATTAGGTGCACAACTTGCAAGCACTACTTAACCCAACTCACCCGCCATAATCACAAAGTTTGTCAGGTTTCCCCTGTTTGGTCTCGGCCGGGCGCTGCCTACATCGCCTCCTGGAAAGTTGCGTGCCTGTCGATCTACTTACATAGAGAAGAGAGGAGAGATCAGTGCACCTGGTATTGGTAAGCTGCCTGGCTGCTGGCTCATCTGGAGGCGAGGTGCTTATAAGACGTTTCTGCTGGATGTAAACAACAGCCGCCTTGAGAAGTTGAGAGAGAGAGAGAGAGAGAAATAAGGTGCTGTCTGAAAGGAGTGCGACATTGACCTGGGTCGCGCAACCATGTCGACGCAAAAGCAGGTGCACCAGCTCGGGGATAAGTGTCAGTAGACGACATGATTAGGAGCTAAATTAAAGCTACGGTATAAGCTAGGATCGGAGGTGTAGACTCATACCAGTATAAGCTTATTAGCTGCAAAATCAATCGAATCGTGTCAGTAGACGACATTATTAGGAGCTAAAGCTGCGGCAGGCCACTCACATCTGAACACAATCCGGTCTCACCAAGACCCGACTACTAGCTTCTTGACCGATCTCGATAGGACGCTATGATTATGGGATGGTACCATGCAAAATCAATCGAATCGTGTCCAGCTTCCCCTCACGGATCTTGTTCAGGTACCTATCAGATCGATTCCGGTACAACGTTTTCCCTTCCGTAAGCTTCTGTGCCGCGACGTTAAAATAGCACTGACAGAACTGTCAACTGAAAACTGATCACCAGTAACTGCTGAGAAACAGTGAGGGGGGAGACCCCTTGTCTGCGCTTAGGGCTGCGCAGGGGAGAAACCAGCAGCGAGGAGGTGTGGGGGCAGCTGCGCAATATGTAACATGGGGGACAAAGTAGCTGGTCACGGCGGCTAGGGTTAGGGTTCGAAGCCACCGTGATCCAAGGAGAAGAACAGCCCTCAACGAGGATTCTTATTTTTTCCTGGATGCTCAAAACATGAGGGAGGGGGGCTGCTTATAAAGGGGGGACGGGACCCCCCCCTTTGGCCGCAGCCTACTCCTAGTCTGTTTGGGGATAATCCCCCAAACTGACTAGGATTCTTTTCTTCCCTTTTTTTAGTCTATTTCTTTCTATCTAAACTGATTCAATCTATAACTCCCTTTTATTCCTAAACATTATCTAATTAATTCTTCTAAATATCTTTCTGGTGCGGCTGCAGGGCCTGGCCGGCCTAGTTGTGGGCTTTGTGGGCCCCATGCCGACCATATTGGCGGCCCACAAATGCATCCACAACATTTCCCCCCTTCCCGACAAAGAGCTCGTCCTCGAGCTTAAAGGAGGGGTGCTTCATCCTGAAATCTTCTAGTTGCTCCCATGATGAATCAGCTTCAGAATGTCCTGCCCATTTCACGAGTAGCTCCCAGACACCTCTGTTCAAACGCGCCCTTTGTACTTTTTCAGGCGTAGGTACAACACGTCCATGCAGAAGTGGTGGTAAAGGCACCACCTGTATGGGAGTAGGACCTTCAAATTTCTTTAATAGGGACACATGGAAGACATCATGTATCCTTGCTTGAGGAGGCAGCTGAAGTTTATATGATACAGTCCCAATGCGTTGAATGATCTGATATGGTCCAAAATATTTTGGTCCAATCTTTGAAGAAGGCGTCGTCATTACTCCCACAGCTGTCCTCTGATGAAGCCGCAGCCAAACCCAATCACCGATCTGAAATTCCACCTCTCGGCGGAACTTATCTTCATAGCTTTTCATAGTGACTTGTGCTTGTACCAGCCTGTTCTTGATTTCAGCTAAGAATTCATCTCTATCCTTTAGCTGTTTATCCACTGCTGCTACTCTAGATACGCCCGGTTGGTAACCAACAAGAGTCGGAGGGTCCCTGCCATAGACCACTCTGAAGGGCGAGCATTTGAGGGCCGTCTGGTAGGAAGTGTTGTAGCAATACTCAGCCCAAGGAAGCCACTGCAACCAAGTCTTTGGTCGGTCACCAGCCAAGCAGCGAAGGTACACAGTGATGATCTTGTTGACGACCTCAGATTGACCGTCAGACTGCGGGTGGAAGGCCGAGCTGAGCTGAAGTTGGACACCGGCTAGCCGGAACAAATCTGACCAGAAGAGGCTGGTGAAGACGGTATCACGATCACTGATGATGGAGCAGGGAAAGCCGTGTAGTCGTACAATGTCGTCGAAGAATGTCCGCGCCACTGATGCAGCACTGTAAGGGTGGCTTAGGGGAATGAAGTGGGCATACTTGGAGAAGCGATCTACCACTGTCAAGATCACTGATTTCCCACCAACTTTCGGAAAACCTTCAATGAAGTCCATGGAGATATCACTCCTGACTTCCGACGGTATAGGCAGCGGTTGTAGCAGGCCGGCTGGATGAAGATGATCAGTCTTGTTGCGTTGGCACGTAGCACACCCGCGGACATACTCACGCACCCGCCGTAGCAAGGACGGGTTGTAGAAGGAGAGGCGTAGCCGATGCACTGTCTTCTGGATGCCTTCGTGGCCCCCATCATGCGCCTCAGCTAGGAGAGAGGGCCACAAGGAGGACTTGTCGGGAACGAAGAGCTTCCCCTTGTGAAGTAGAAGGCCGTCGCGTTCGGCCCAGTCAGCAGGTGCGACTCCCTCCCGGAGTTGGGCACATAGCTGCTGCGCCTGCTGGTCTGTAACGATCTCCGTGCGGAGCGAGTCGAAGAGTGGAAAGACTGGCGCGGGTATGGCGTGAATAGCTATGTCTTCCTCGTCACGGAGGGACAGGGCGTTAGCTGCCCCATTCAAGCGCCCCGGTCGGTACTCAACCTGCAGATCATAACCAAAAAGTTTGCTCACCCAAGCATGTTGGGGAATCGTCGTGAGTTGCTGATCCAGGATATATTTCAGGCTGAAGTGATCAGTCCGAACAGTGAAGGGATGACCCCACAAGTAAGGCCGCCAATGACGTACGGCCTTCACAAGACCGATTAGCTCACGCTCGTATGCCGGTAGCTTATGATGGTGAGCCGCTACAGCGCGGCTGAAGAATGCTATGGCGCCGTCGCCCTGGTGTAGAACCGCCCCAAAGCCGGCGCCGGACGCGTCGCAGTCGACGATGAAGCGCTTGTCGAAATCCGGCATTTGAAGTAGAGGCGCTGTCATCAACGTCTGCTTGAGTTGGGAGAAAGCGTCATGCGCATCATCAGTCCAGCGGAATGCTTCCCGCTTTAGTAGGGCGGTGAGGGGTGCGGCCACCGCACCATACCCCGCAATGAACTTGCGGTAGTAGCCGCTGAGCCCGAGGAAACCTCGCAAGGCTCGTAAGGACCGAGGTGTAGGCCAACGTTCCACGACCTCCACCTTGGTCGGATCCATTGCCACGTCGTGAGCGGATATGATGTGTCCTAAGTAGGACACAGTCTCCTGGCTGAAGAAGCACTTAGATTTCTTCAGGAACAACTTGTTTGTCCGTAGTGTCTGGAACACCTGCTTGACGTGCTGAAGGTGTTCGACCCAGGACCTGCTATACACCAATATGTCATCAAAGAAGACAAGCACAAATTTTCTGATGTAGGGGTCGAGGACGTCGTTCATCAACGACTGGAACGTGGACGGCACATTGGTGAGGCCGAATGGCATCACCAAGAACTCATAGTGGCCTCGATGAGTTCGGAATGCTGTCTTTTCAATGTCGTCCGAGTGCATGCGCACTTGAAAGTAGCCGCTGCGGAGGTCAAGCTTGGTGAAGAACCTTGCGCCGCGAAGCTCGTCCAGTAGCTCGTCAACCACCGGGATCGGGAACTTGTCTTTCAAAGTTCTGGCGTTGAGCTCGCGGTAGTCGATGCAGAGGCGCCACGTGTCATCGGCTTTTCGGACCAACAGTACTAGCGAGGAAAATGCATATGTGCATTCTCGGATGATGCCTTGGTGAAGCATCTCGGCGCATTGCTTCTCAATCTCGTCTTTAAGAAGCTGGGGGTAGCGGTACGGCCGGACAGCTACTAGAGTTATGCCCGGCAGGAGCCTGATTTGGTGGTCGTGGCGTCGTGCAGGAGGAAGCCCGCGTGGCTCATCGAAGAGGTCCTGGAAGCCATCCAGGAGGGCGCCCATCATATCAGTAGGTGGTGCTAGAGAGGCACATACCGGAGCTGAACTTCGCAGCCCCGTCCAGATCACCTCACGGTCCCCGCGCCACAATTTCATCGTGAGGTCCTCAAGGTTCCAGAGAATGGGTCCCAAAGATCGCAGTCACTGGACTCCTAGAACAAAGTCGAAGCCGTCCAGTGGGAGTGCGTAGCATGTGACGTCGAAGCAATCCCCTGCAATCATCAAGGGTACACGTGGACATATGCCTGTACAGGAGATAGAGTCGCCGTTGGCGACTCGGACGCCGACGCCTGATCGTGGCAACAACATCAGGCCGAGCTCCTTGATGAGTGGTTCCCTGATGAAGGTGTGAGTGGACCCTGTGTCGACCAATGCTGTCAGTAGGTTACCGTGGACGTAGACTTGGAGCTTCATTGTGTTGGCGAAGTCGATGCCGGTCAGGGCGTGTAAGGAGATGCCCATATCAGCTACGGTCGCGTCAACGTCATCATCGTCGTCAAGCTCCAGAAGGAAGATTCCTTTGCCGGCACACTTATGGTCCGGTGTGTACCGCTCAGGGCAGTGATAGCACTCGCTGCTTGCCCGCTTAGCAGCCATCTCATCGGGTGTAAGGCGTTTGAAGCGCGGGCGAGAAGATGCCGTTGTTGACGATGTCAGGGCGGGTGCTGTAGAACTGCCACTTGAGGCCGTAGTAGAGGCGCGGGACATAATAGAAGAGCGCGTGGAGCGTTGAGAGGCGGCGTCCTTCTGTATTCCGCTATCTGTTATTGCCGCAAGTCGACGTTCAAAGGCTCTGGCCAGACTCACGGCGGTTTGTAGATTAGTGGGAAACTGCAGCTCCACATCCGTTCTAAGTGGCTCGCCGAGGCCAGCTGTGAAGAGGTTGATCTGCTGGCGCTGGCTGAGGTCCTCGCAACGACAAAGAAGGACCAGGAATTGACGTTGATATTCCTCAACCATGCCAGTACGACGGAGATCTTTAATTTCCGCCAGGTCGTTGGAGCGGAGCGGAGGCCCGAAGCGCATGTTGACGAAGTCCGCGAACCGCTCCCAGGACACGATGCCACAGTCACGTTCTAGAGCAGTGTACCACTCGGCCGCGACACCCTCCAGGTGGAGAGACGCGAGCCACACCTTTTCTTCTGGCATCGTACGTGTCCCTCGGAAGTATGTCTCACACTTGGTGAGCCAGGGCAGCGGATCTGTTTCTCCGTCGAACTTGGGGAAATTGACCTTGTGACGACGCAGCCCGCTGTCGTCGAAGGTCGGGCGTCCCGGTGGGCGCCTGGTACTGTAGTGGTCGTTGTTGCCGCCATGGCCACCGCCGCCGCCCTTGCCGCTGCCGCAGCTGCGGGGAAGGTTGCTGCCCTGCGGTGAGTTTTGTTGCAAGTCCTCGCCACCGGAGAGCTCCCGCTCCGGTGCCTTCACAAAGCGCGCAAGGCGCATATCGTGGCGGTCCAAGCGCTTGTTGATGGTGTCTATCTGCCCCATCATCTTGCTCATCATGTTGCCGAGATCTTGGAGGGTGAAAGTCCCAGAATCGTCCACGGGGCCGGACATGGTCACTGCACCGGAGTCTCTTGATACCAAATGCTGAGAAACAGGGAGGGGGGAGACCCCTTGGCTGCGCTTAGGGCTGCGCAGGGGAGAAACCAGCAGCGAGGAGGCGTGGGGCAGCTGCGCAGTACGTAACGTGGGGGACAAAGTAGCTGGTCACGGCGGCTAGGGTTAGGGTTCGAAGCCACCGTGATCCAAGGAGAAGAACAACCCTCAACGGGGATTCTTATTTTTTCCTGGATGCTCAAAACATGAGGGAGGGGGGCTGCTTATAAAGGAGGAACAAGACTCCCCTTTGGCCGCAGCCTACTCCTAGTCTGTTTGGGGATAATCCCCCAAACTGACTAGGATTCTTTTCTTCCTTTTTTTGTCTATTTCTTTCTATCTAAACTGATTCAATCTATAACTCCCTTTTATTCTAAACATTATCTAATTAATTCTTCTAAATATCTTCCTGGTGCGGCTGCATGGCCTGACCGGCCTAGTTGTGGGCTTTGTGGGCCCCACACTGACCATATTGGCGGCCCACAAATGCATCCACAACAGTAACACATCCAGAATATAATATATCTCAACATGACCACTGAACCTGAATCAGTAGGACGAAACAGCACTTTGATTATTCCCAGCATGGTTTATTTACAGAAAATTAGGGGAAAACATCGCATAATGAGCCAAATAAGCCCCCTGGATGCATTATTTTCAGACAGCCCACGACCGCGTTAGTTAGATATCCTCCGGTCCATTATATTGGTTTATTCTCAGACGAGAATAGCCATCCACATGGCAGACAGTTGGTAAACAGCACCAAGATACCGAAATCTCTACTTACACTTAAACACTCAGCAATGCACCGGGACATCAAGACCCGCAACAAATAGCATAATCATTGGCCTTCCAGTTCCAGGAGCACTCTAAGGTTGTGAAGCCCTTCAGCTGATATGCTCCATGCAACCCTTCCCGTCCTGCTCACCCTGATCCGAGGAGGGGCCTCCTGCTGGAAACGTACCATCACCGCTGTTAGGTTGTCCCTGGAGTACCCTAACCTTATTGCCTCCTCGACGATCTGCCTGCAGCACAACCTCAAGTCATTGCTTCCTGCGTGCAAAATCCACAGGATTTTGGTTTGAGAAGTAGTCCCAGATGCCATCACTGCCTATTATCAAGAACTCATCATCCTTTGTCAGTGTGATCATCTCAAGCTCTGGTTCAGCACTTACGGGACCTCCTGGCTGACCCAACTCTTTCATGCCTTCGAGATGCCAGTCACCAAGTGCTCTAGTGACCGCCAGCTGACCATTTAAGTAAATACTTATCATCGACATAACCACCAAGTGATTCCACACGTCTCTTCTTTCATTGATGCAGCAGGTCCTGTGGTCCTTGGACACATTTCAATGGCAGTGCCACGCCGTGAAAGGACAGCCTCGGTAGTCACCAGCATTGGCCACCAGAAGGGACCTGCACGAATTATGCTAACAGTTAGCATCAATGATAACTGAACAAAAAGAACCTTTCAGCTCAAAGAACTATCCACTCTGGATCAATATTGGATCTTGTAACATCAAGCAGGAGGAAATGTGTGAGAGAGAACTATCCACTCTGCAAACTTGCTATCAGTTTGCATAAATGACCTCTTGACTACCTTCTCAAGCTCAAGAGGAAAATCAGCATCTTCCACAATAACTCGTGGCAAGTTATCATTATCACGAACATAATGGGCGGCATCTTTGCCACCATGTCCATCGAAGACCTGTGAGCAGCAGGAGGAAACGTGCCAGAGCCAGCTGGGTAAACACGCGCCAAAAGAAGAAGGTCGCCAACCATCATCGCGCCCTCACAAAAATTCCATGAACGGCATGTAGGCGTCATTAGCAGCAACAAAGTTAATTAAGGTTCCTCTCGCCATCATGAAGTAGGCGCGATCGATCGCCTTTGTCAGGTGGCCCGCGCGCCATCTGGTCCCACCTGTCATAAGCAGTTAAGGAGCACGTGGAGTCCTGGAAGGAGACCAGAGAGCTGACAAGGCTCGGCTTTCTCCCCGTGTGGTTCTCGAGGCGGGTGGACACGCGTCCGAAGCAGGGCCAGCGAATGCTGCGCCGTATACTGCATTTTTTGTTAAGCTGCATCGTTACATGGGTTCAGTACAAAATAGCGGAGCGTAAGATACATCGCGAAAGAGAAGGGGATCTTGCCAATCCTTTTCGTGCATTCAGTGTCACGCACTGACAAATAACACACCACCTGCTTCCGCTACTGGGGACTACCTGTACTTGGGTGCACTTTCTAACCTCTATCTACTCTCGTCACTGAACTTCTGTTACAGAACTATCCTAACATACAAGAATCCCCCTATTGAATGAAGATCACATGCCGATACCGGGTAAAGGGAGGTAAACGGAATGATTTGACACCAAAGGTTAAACTTGAGGCATGGAGATAACATAGTTGCACTTTCAGGTTCCCATTTGCAGGTTTTCATCGGAAAAACAGCTCCCGTGGTCTCTGGAAGAATAGATGGTTCATATGGATACATGCGGCTCCACGACATTTTTAATATGTGGAAATCGTTCGGCCCATCGCCTGTAACCTGCACCCGGTACCACAAAAAAAAAAAGGAAAGTTGGATCCCCGTTCATGCATATAGAAGGGGCTTCTCTATCTTTCAGGTCAACAGATTAGCATATTTTACCAGATACGACGATTTCCTTTTGGTTGAACTGCACCCTGTCATCTTCAGGTATATCCTGCAGTACAACACACACCATCATTTTGCCAGTAAATTTGGTGGGGCGAGAAGCTGCATCACAGTCCCAATTAATAAATAAAGACCAATTACCTGTTGCAAACTTTTGACAATGAGATCAGACAAACTCTTGAGGGGCATGGTGTCAAAACCAGGGCAGCTCAATAGGGACTCTTCAGATGTCAAGTCCAACACCATAGTGCATAAGCAAGAGGCTGTCATTATAACTGATGAGGCGTCTGTGGTTCCTATAAACAGTAGCAACAAGTGATCGTTACAGCACATTAACATGTTATGGGCGTTGGGCCCAGGATCAAGGACAACAGCAGGGCTTGTCCATGTAGGATTAGTTAATATATCTATTAAAGCTAATGTAAAGAATTAGAGCATACCAGCCCATGTGAGAACAGCTTGTAGGAGGTGAATGAAACGAGGCTCCACTGGAATATGAACTTTTTTCCTCTACAATAGTAACCAATAAAAAAATCAGTTTTCCTTATGGCACAAAGAATATAAATTTACAAGCAAAGAAGTCACTTACAGTAGACATGAAATTTATGATGGTATCACATGCCAAAAACATGCTTCCATTGTCGATCGTTCCGTCCTGCTCAGTCATTTTAACAAGGCAATCTATGACCTGTAAAGACAAGTAGACAGTTTACCATTTGTTAACAGCCTGCTAAAAACGAACGCTAACTAAACTATGTGAAATGTTTTTGCCAACTGTGCAGCTATCTTGAACCTCACGTCAAACTAGATTGGCTCTTACAGGGTTGCAAGCAGCTACATTAGGAATGTCCTGACGTTCTAAAACATAAAATGAACCCTTCACAGATCTAATCACTTGATATTGGCTCCAGAGGTCCGCATGCCATGTTCATCTTGAAATTAAGGGTTTTTCATTGATGGAAAGGCATCTTATTTACACACTGGTAATGACATGCTGGCAAGAACATAGAAAGTGTAAACTTACCAAGGGGCATGCAACGAGGACTAGGTTAAATAGGAAAATAAAACTAATTTGAGGAACATATGGTAAAAGAATTAACAATCAAGTTCCGGCAAGCAAGGAAAAGAAGCCTACTTACTGCCTTATAGCCGTCAAATGATGCCAAAATTCTACATCCATCAGCCTCCATTGTTATTTGTGATAGCATTGGAAGCATGAAACAAATAGAATAGAAGGGGCTGTTGCAAGGATAGCACTTTATATCATCGGTATATTGCATATTGAAAAAAATGTACAAATGCCGAGAACAAAATAGAGAGGAAGCAACCTTGGTTCATCTTGACCTTCTATAGAAAAGATAAATTCGAGTAGATTTCTAGTCTTATCCTTGCAAGCATATGGTGCCTCTGCCAGATAACTGCAACAGAGAAAAGTATATATGTAACATATACTACAGAAGCTTAGTCTGGACGCTTTACTCCTGAAGGCTCACTTGGTTAGCAGCTTATGTACATGATGTGTATGGAGAAATATTAAGGTACCTACATTTTTTCAAAAGAACCAAACCTTGATCAAGTTCAAACAAAATGTATAATCATCGCAATGACCAGTGTGAGGAGACGAGGAACTAGTACTTAATTTGAACTCATGACTATGGAATAGTAATATGTATTGAACTGCTATCTATAGGAGCAATCATAGATAAATGAGTAGATTTTACAAAGCTACTACTATCTGTACTGTTGTAACACGACACTAGAACTTTTGAAGTCCATTTCATGAAACTACAACCGTTTCGACCCTTAGTAACAAAAACATAAAAAGGCACATAAAGATCCAAAAAATATCTGAGAAATAAAAAGAGAAGCAAGCAGCACACCTTCCTACAATTCTTGTAGCAGCTAAAAGATCATCACCTTTCCGTTGTCCATGATCCTGTCATGTGGTAGTCTTCTAAGATACCTTACAACACAATGATTATGTTCAGTTAAAGCAGAATGTCTACCTTTGCATCCTGCAGAAAGTCTAAAACTAAACTGATTGTCTCATTTAATCCGGTAATTGCCTGCATGATGGTACTCTCATGGATGGCCTGACTTGGTGCACCTGCATGCAGTTGTGAACGAGAACGGTTAATACAGACAACAGTTATCATAGCAGGCTTTCAATACAAGACATCTGCTTGACTATATTTAGATAGAAATATACGAGAAAGATATATCTAAAGGAATGAGATAGTGTGAATAATTTTGCCGCCACTTCAGATATAATTATGCCTGTGTTAGTGCCAGCATATTCTAGAAGCTTGGGCAATTTAGGAGCACAACTGAACTGCATAATAAATTATTGATGTTTGATTCCATTAAAATGAATACATGGAGCTCATATTAGAAAATATAAAGCCACTGAACTAATAACCACAATGCCTTTAGTTAGCCAAAAATATGTGTTCATAAATCAGAGCACCTGCCACCTGGTACACAATTGTATTTGTAAAAAAAAAATCTACTTTGTGGAAATGCTCTCTTACAGTTCAAATTTCTAAGAGTGCTGAATCAACATATGTACATCTCCAAGTTGATGCATGTTTTGCAATTGCGAAGACATGCATACATGGGATGTCAATTTCAGAGACTGATGATAAACTAATGGAGTAATAAAATCACACAATTGCAGCGAAAGACAAAATACATGAGCTGCAATATTCCTTGTTTGATGCCCATGGAATAAAAAAACAGCCATGAAGATGGAAGCATACCTTCACCACTACTGGCATTTGATATCATTTTGATTATTCTTTCTATTAGTGAAAATAGTATAGCCAGATTTCTCTGTTTCTGACTGATGGCATCATCTGTCAGAGAAGTTTTTGGAGACTCGTACTTCAAATAAGCAAGCTCGTTTAGAAGGACAGCTACTTCAACTCTTGCAGATTCTAGGACAAGCAATACAAACCTGCAGAAATCACAAGTTGTTGAAGAAATTAACATCACACCCTGCATGAAAGAGGAGATAATGAGAAACTTACTTGTCAACAGGCATCACATTCTGGTTATCCTTGATTTTATAATCTTCTGACAACCAATCCTCTCCAAGTATTGACATCATGCACTCCGCCAAAAGAAGAGCGTGCAGCTTTTCAGAGGATACTGAAAAGCATAAAAAGATTTTACATCATGGAGCGTCTGAAGAGAAGGATATACCAGCATAAATATTGTTCCACTCTCCTATTCTGCACTACCAGACCTTAAATAAATTTATACTACACTTCTTTAAACCAATCTATATAAGAACCCCTTCCTAAGAAAAAGACTGGCATATATAAAAACAATATAGGGGTAATGACATACTCCAAAATGCAATGGTGGGCAGCCAAGTAAACAGAAGAAGCAAAGAAATCCAAGATAACTGAGCAGCACAAATTATTGTTTTTATCCTTAATGAATGGAACAACTAATTATCAAAACTGACCTAAAATCTATTAAGGGTATTACATGAATCTGACCAAAGAACTACAACGTAGATATAAGTTTGAGACATACAACAACAACAACAACAACGGAGCCTTTGTCTCAATCATGTTGGGGTAGGCATAAGTTTGAGACATACCGACACGATTTTGAAGAATAGCTGCGATCCCAACTCGGATATGAGATTCCCAAATTGATGCCGGCATTGTTCTCAAAGAATCATGAAGCGGCTTATGTGTTCCAATACAAATAAAACATTAGGGATTAAAGGAAATATCAAATATCATGCATACGAAACAGGTTCACATGCTTGAAACAAAACATCAGGAGGGGAATGTCCTTACAGATTCCTTTTGGGACAGGAGGGTCGTCAGCATGTGTAAGGCCTCAAATTTAACTGCAGTATGAAGAACAGCAAAAAGTCTGGCAAGACAAGTCACCTGAGTTGCATTGAAAATTGTAGGTAAAATCATCAGATCAATTTAGGAATGCTGAATCAAGAAATACAGACTCATGTAAAAATACCAGTACATCATTCGTACCATGCTTGTCATGCCTTGTAGTTGCTCCACACTCATATTGTCAACTCTGAGTTTATGAACAAGCAACTGAATCAGATTAATGGCAAGCTCTAGGGACTTCGTACCTATGAGAGAATAAGCAGAACAATGTGTAAGCTATTGAGCGTTGGAGCTAACTCACCAGAATACAACTGATACCAATCAACTTACGCAAATACAATTCTTTATAACAACTTCATGAAACTAATATGTATCAACCACGGTAAGTGCTAATTACAACATTTTAAATTTCTACGAAAATTTTGATGCTCAGTGAACTTTCAAGTCAAGGTTTCAGAAGACAGAATATCAATAACGCACATCCATCACCCATCCATATGCACAAATTTAAAATGTGGGAGCCAAGGCCTACATTTTAAGTACTGGCACTACTCCTAGTTAGGACAAGAAAGGAAGGGATCAAAAGAATTGTATATGGATGAACTCAATGAGAATTCTGATGATGATGATGTTTAATACCATCCGGTAAGCTTGAGATCTGAAGGAAGATCATGTCCATTACACCAGGCTCACAAAACTTGTATGCCCCGTCTTCGGAGGCTATTGCAATAAGTGAAAGAAGTTCGAAGCATTCTTCAGTAACTGCTTGATCAGTCCTGCATCACATGATTTAGCTAGTCATAAGCAAATATGTATCACAAGCAAGCATCAAAAGCTAGTTGGTCTAAGCTACTAACACGTTCAAACGGTGATAGCACAGAAGTATTCAAATGGAGAGAACTGCCAGTTCTAAAGATGTTTCACGCGTAGCACTTCACTTATGCTACGTCTGCATTGCCAAACACGAGTAGCTGAATGCCAAAGAGAGCGGACGGTGTTCTTACGATTTGGAGACGGCCTCGGCGATGAGGGGCACAGTCGCGACGACCCCCTCGTCGGCGGCGACCTCCTGGACGCGCGCGAGCCCGGCGAGCACGGTGACGGAGAGGCGCAAGTACGCCTCCCGCTCCTCCTCCTTCCCGCCCTCAAGTTTCCCCAACCCTGCGCCCGCGAAGCAACAAAAAAGTAAAACAGTGAACCCAAAGCCTACGAGTCTCCGACCACGAGGCACTCGTTTTTCGCAGGGAGCTGACCGGTGTTGAGGAGGCGGCGCAGGAATCGTGGCCCGACGGCGCGGTAGACCTCGGCGACGGCGGCCGCGTCGCCCGCGCGGCAGGCGTTGGCGGCGACGAGGAGGCCCGCCAGCTTCTGCTCGTCGCGCTCGCCGCGGAGGAGGCGGAGGCAGTCGTCGAGCGGCGGGGCGGAAGTCGCCATCGGCGCGGCGGCGGCCGGCGGGGAGCAGTCCTGCAGAAGATTGGGCGCGGAAGAGACGAGGTGAGGCTGGTGGCTGCGCAACGAGGAGGGGAGGGGAGCTAGGGTCCGGGTTTGGAAGCGGAGAGCGCGCGTACCATTACTGCGAGCGGCGGCGGCGCGCGCGCGCGCGTGGTGCCGGGGAGGTTGGGGGGGTGCGGCGACCGTGCGGGCACTAGAAGCGCCGGAAGAGTTCGAAGGAAGGACAAGGGGGTGTGCGCGGTGGTGGGCCGTGGGAGCTGCTCGGCCATGCCAATTGCCAAGCAAAACGTTCTGGGCTTCGGTGGCCCACAGCGACGGCGGTTTTGACCGTGGTCAACCGCACTGCACGAGTTGACAAAAGTCAAATGTGCTGTAGCACCCCTCCTTCTCTCGAATTTTCCCAAATCTCCTTTAGAATGGGCTCCACCGTCGTCTCCGTGCTGCTGGGGTTGGGTGAGGGAGGCTCCACCGGCAACCGCTGCCCCCCAGCGCCTCCAGAGTCTAGACCCTCCCACCCCACGCAGGCCACAGCTCAGCCATCCTGACGAGGCTTAGTTCAAGGCCGGAATTTTGGTCAGGCTTCGTTCATGGCCGGAATTTTGTTCAGGTTTCGTTCGTGGTACTGAATTTTGGGCTGCATACTGACTCGTGGGAAGGCTTAGTTCAAGGCCGGAAACGGTCAGTGTGTCCGCAGAAATCGAGCTGCCCCTTAAACCTTCAATCAATGTAACGGTTGATGAGCAACGAGCAGACTATAAGACGTTGGTTGCCCGGTCGTTTTAGCTGTCAGCACTGCTAGCTAGCTAGATAGCTAGCTGTGGCGCTGTCACCGTCTCCCCTTCAAAGAAACCTCCGGTCAGACGGAACTCTGGATTCGGTGAGGCTTCTCAGTTCCCATTCTCAGAGCGACATGGCCAGACATATATATCTATCTGTTCGTCAGTCGTCACTGAACTGTGCGGTACAGAGTTCACCCGCGACGCTGTTGTTCTTCAGGTAAGCAACTGCGAATGCTATACCCAAGGGCCAAGGATCAGTTACAGCTGACTGTAAACTGTAGTCCTGACCAACTAACTGACTGCTGCATACTAAGTACAACTGAAAGTGCTGTCTTCTGAATCCTAGCAGAGCGTCGTAGTATCTGAAGCAAAGAAGAACCAGGTCATGACCAAGCACTTACCACGACGTTTCAAAAAAGAAGATCATACATACATAGCACTTAGCACGACATGGAAACGGAGCCGAGCCGTGCAGGAGCACTAGTGATTAGCACAAAGGAGGAGAGAAAAAAGGATTGAATAAGCGAGCACCAGCGTTGACTTTCTTGCTTTAACTAACCTGACGCCGGGCCCTTTTGCTCTAGGCTCTGTCTCCTGGCGCTGGCACAGCACGGCACACCGTCCCAGTGATCGATGAAAGAGGTTCGGTACTGACGGAGACAGTGCCGATCGAGCTAAGCTAAGCGAGACCCCCCCCACCCCCCCCCCCCCCCCCGTCAAGATCCACGCACGAGATGGGAACCGAGAAGACGGTGCCGGACTCGGGGGCAGCACTCGGTCGACATGGCCAATCAACGGGAAGGTGCGCTACGTTGTAGGACTAGTCTTTATTAAAAGCCTGTAGCAGCTAGCTAGCAGCCGAGCCGAGCCCAATTATTTCCGGCCGGTGCTCTGGGTCTGGGATAAGGAACATGGAATGCCGCCACTGCGCATCGAACACACAGTTTGTGGTCATCGGCGCCTACCTGGTTTCTCGATCGTTTCCGGTCCAAGAGTTTTTTTCTTTTATGCCCGTGAACTGAATCCATCTTTGCTTGCACGCATGGAACACGCCGTGGTTAATTAGGTACCGACGATGAGCGAGATGACGATGCATGGGCGTACATCCTGTTCGCCATGTCCGTGCCTTGAGTCGATTATATTGGGATACCGGCCGTGACCTTATTGTCATTCTACCCGCCTGGTGAGACGCTAAAATAAATGACGTTTAGGACACAAAATTTAGTGCAAACTAAACTAATTTTTTTTATCTCAAAACGTCATTTATTTCAGAACGAAGGGAGTAAAATCTAAACCTTTTCTTTTTTTTAAACACACAATACATTATTAACATATGTAAACACCATCTATTGAACTTAAGATTTACAAAATCATCACAGACATCTTGCTTCGACGGTGGCACCATCTATTATTAGAATACTAACCAACGTCAATCAATATGAAACGGAAGGAGTAATTCATAACTATAAATATAACAGGCATGCCGACTCTGAAACTCGAACCTAGCTAGCTAGGTTAGTTCCATCATAAATAACCTATACTGACAAAGAAGACAATCAATCATTTTTTGCAAATTTTAACACTTGGGATTAAACGTCTAAGTTGATGTAAGAATGAAGAAAATCAATTTATGCCAGGATATATATTTAGTATGATCTCACATGGACACTTGTCACTAAGTATGACAATAACTTCATAATTCGCCAAAACTAGATATAGAGCATCAGGATATCGTATAGATATCCTAGCGGCGTCATTTTGAATTTAACTTGCTGTCGTGACGTCTATTTAGAACTGTTCAAAAATTATACTTTCTCCATTTCTTTATTTGACATTAACGGAGGAGTATATTATTTTAGGTGTTTTTTTCATGATGTCGGTCAGTGACTTGGATGATAAACCATGAGAGCTTCTTGTCCACAAGGCAATTAATCTCCAGCTAGCTAGCAGAGCACTAGCAGTCAGGAAGCAAAAATATAAAGCGACACGGCCCCGCAAACACGCCACTTCCAAGTCATTTCCCCGCAATCTCTCCTCTCTCACTCTGAGAAGACCCAGAAAGAGAACAAAAAAACCAAGAGCGCGGCCGAGATGGGCGCCGGGAGCAGCCGCGCCGACGCGCCGGTACGACGCCGGGCGCGCCTCAGCCTAGCCGCGTGCTTCGGCGCCGGATCCTCTGCAGCCGCCGCCGATGGAGGCGGCGGGAGACCCGCCGCGGTGGCCCCCTCCCTGCGCGCTCACGAGGTAGTTCCAGTACCGTGTCACCCTGTTGCCTGGCTCGAGATGCCGAAGAGCGCGATTTAGCATCTCGGAGCTTCGATTTGCCTTGTCCTGGGCATGGAGTAGGCTCCGCTAAGAGGCGGATTCGCCGCGATGGGTCGGGAATTCTGGTTCCTCGGTTGACCTGTGGGACTGGGGCTGATGATTTTTGGGGGAATAGTTTTGGTTTAGCGGAGGTCATGCTGGAGTACGGATGAGAAGCACGGCACGCTTTGGAGCTTTTGATGTTTATTACTTTTTCGGTTGTTGACAAGTACAGAACAGTCGCCCAATTAACTGAAAATTCATGGTCCTTGCAGTATGCAAGTATGGATACTGGCCTCTGGACTTACTAGGTCTTTCTGTACACTCGCTTACTATCATGTACCTTCCCATAATGCGCATGAATGAATGGTGAATGGTTTAGAGAGTTTGTCAGTGCAAAGTGAAGGGGCAGGTATGAATGACAGATCGAAGCAAATTTGTGAAGTTTGGAACATATTTTCTATTCAAGTGCTTTTTATTTAGGAAATGTTTTATTATTTCTAGTTTCAGTCAGTGGGAAATAGCCTTTTATCCCTATAAGTCTGTTGTATTTTGTGTTGTAATCTGATATCAAGAAAGAATTCTCTACAGGTACAATCTCAGCAAACAGAGCAAGCAGCAAATGTTTTGGGATTTCATGCTGCTGTATCTGCTAAGGATGTTCATATATCCAGTGAAACAGATCCAAGAGTGCATTCCTCTTCAAGCACCATAAGCCATCATCTCAGGTTCAACCACCTCAACTGTCATGAAAACAGGGAAGATGGCCTGGGTACTGAGAATGCTCAAACAAGTGGCCTTGGAAGCTCAGCTGGGAAAGATGTCTTGCTCAGGGGAGATTTCAGTAACGAAGCTGTTAGTAGTGACAGAACATCAAGGGAAGGAATAAGTTCTATAGGATCAGAGCTGGAAAATGTTACTGATACAGCCATCACTAACGAAATAGGTGGTTCAATTTCCGAATCTGATTTCCACCCCTCTTTCATTGCATCTGAAAGGATCATTGCTGACTTAGAAGGCGAGAGAGCTCCTCAAGGGATTTCATCCACGACAGTCATGCCAAGTGAAAGATCAGATTTATCTCAATCTAGCTTAACATCTGCGTTGCCTAATACTTCAACTGCATCATCCATAACTGGAGAATCGACCCCAGATTCAGTCCCTACCACAGCAGATATTACCATATTGAGTGGGTCACGTGGTCTGAGTGGTGGGAGTATATTACATGATGACATGATGAGCATTTTCTCAAATGATGGTCCCAGACGGTACAGAGATTCAAGCAGCAGTGAAACAAGGGGCCATCGAAGGGTTTTATGGGATGCGTTATCCAGACGTAGCTCTAGAGGTCATCCAGATTCTGATACTGAAGACCTGGGTTTTTACAGCACATGGCTAGATCTTGGTGATGACCTTTTTGGAGAGTTGGAGGAATCAAGATACTCTCATCGGAGACGCCATGGTTCAATCAGAGTAAGCCAATACTCAAGATCTCGGGTAATTGTTATGCCTACTGTATCATATGTTTTTGCTGTTACATTTCTTGCATATTCATCTTATTTTCTCATGTCACATGTTCTTGACTCGGTATTATTCTTTGTTACAGATTAGGGAGCATCGCCGTGCTGTTTTTGATAGTGTGAATGAACAAAGTACTGCTGCTTGTCCCTTGGGGATTCATCAAATTGGTCGATGCACTTGTGATTCTTTCTTGATTGCTGAAGAATCTAGTGCCCGGTCAAGTATATCAAGAATAGTTATGTTAACGGAGGCATTATTTGAGGTTTGTCTCTTCCTTCATCATCATTTGATTATCATCAGCATTCTAGTGACACACAAACAAGGCCAAGGTCTTTCTGCTCTTGTTGTGCTTTTGAGTTTTGGCAATGATATTACATTTGCAGCACACTGGATTCTGTTAGACACTGTGATTATGTGTATGTCACAGGGGCATATTAGTCATTAGTAAGGGATTAGGGTTAGGGGTGGTTTAGTCATTTCCCCTCACCTAATCCCTCTATATAATGGACCCTGTACCCTCATGATGTAATCATCCCATTCAGTCCAGATTTATCCCTCTAATATGGTATCAGCTAGGTAATCAAGGATTAGGGCTTAACCCTAATCCCCCTCCCCTGATGGCTGCGCCGCAGCCACCGCCCGCCGGCGCCCACTCGCCGCTGGCGTCCGGCGCTCCCTCGCCGCCTCTAGCCGACGGCAGCTGTACCGCGGCCGCGCCTCCTCAGGACGGCGCTCCCTCGACACCTCTGGCCGCCGGCTGCGTCACCGCGGCCGCTCCTCCTCAGGCTCCCCCGCCGCTTCTGGCTGGTGGCCCCTTCCTCGCGACCCCCCTCTTGCCTGGCGTCGCCTCTGCTTCCTGCGCCGCGCTCGGCTCTCTCCCGCCGCATCTGGCTAGCGGCCCCGCCGCCACGCTCCAACCCCTGGCTGCTGCCTCCGCTTCCTGCACCGCGCCCCTACCTCTGGCCGCCCATCCAGCCCCCACCGCCCATCCAGCCCCCAGCGCTGCCACCCCTCGAGCCGGGCTCGCTGCTGCCGTCTGGCCCGCCGCCGTCGCCTCTGCAGCACCCCACGACAGCGCCGCTGCTTGGCCGGCAGCAGCTGCAGCCGGCCCTTGGGCCGCCGGCCCTGCAGCCCCCCACAACGGCGCCACCTGGCCCGCAGCCGCCGCCGGCCCCTGGCCCACAGCCGCTGGTGTATATGGATCGGCTGTTGCCTACTCGCTTGGCACGACCGTCGGGGGTCCACACGTGTTGTCTTCCTTCCCGGCGCCACCACCGTCAGGACATGTCGCGACCCGTTCAACACCGTTGGTCTACCTGCGGGGTCTCACGCCGTCTGGTCCTGACTGGGTGGTAGACTCCGGTGCCTCGTACCACACCACCCCTGACGTCGGTATCCTCTCCTCTACCCGCCCTTCCCGTCCCTCTGATCCGTCATCTATCGTTGTTGGGAATGGGTCGACTCTCCCAGTCACCTCAGTAGGTGACTCGGGTTCGCCGGATTCGTTTCAGCTACGGGATGTTCTTGTTGCCCCTGACATCATTCAACATCTTTCCGTTCGTCGTTTTACTACTGACAACCATGTTTCCCTTGAGTTTGATCCTTATGGTGTAACTGTGAAGGATCTTACTACTCGACGCTTTCTTTTTCGTTGTGATAGTATGGGTCCCCTGTACACGATGCGTCTTCCTGCTTCCGCTCCGCCTCTTGCCCTGACTACGACAACATCTTCGACCATTTGGCATCGTCGGCTTGGCCACCCCGGTGTTGATGCTATGTCGAAGTTGTCTGGTAGTTTAGCGATTTCGTGTACTCGGGGTACTCATGAGTCTCTTTGCCATGCTTGTCAGTTGGGTCGCCATGTTCGACTTCCTTTTCCGCACTCTGTCACTCGTGTCGAGCACACATTTGATGCAAGTATTACTTGGTGGTCGTGGATGATTTTTCGCACTATTCGTAGACTTTTTCCTTGCGACAGAAGTCTGATACTTTCGGTACTCTTTCTCACTTCTTCGCTTGGGTGTCCACCTAGTTTGGGTGCACGATTCGTGCGGTCCAGTGCGACAACGGGCGCGAGTTTGACAACTCTACGTTCCGTGACTTTCTGCTTTCTCGCGGTGTTCAGTTACGCATGTCATGTCCGTACACTTCCCCCTAGAACGGCAAGGCTGAGCGCATGATTCAGACCACCAACGATGTCATGCGCTCCCTGATGTTTCAGGCTTCTACCCCTGCTCGCTACTGGGCGGAGGCGCTTCACACTGCCACCTACCTCATTAATCGCCTTCCTACTAAGGCGATAAATGCTCCCACCCCTCACTTCGCTTTGTTCGGCACCCACCCTCTTTACGACCATCTTCGGGTCTTCGGGTGTGCTTGCTACCCGAACCTCTCTGCCACAACTTCCCATAAGCTTGCGCCTCGTTCGACTCAGTGTGTTTTCCTTGGGTACTCCCCTGACCATAAGGGGTACAGGTGCCTTGACCCCACCACCCGTCGTATCTTGATCTCCCGACACGTCGTCTTCGACGAGTCTTCCTTTCCCTTTTCCACCCCGTCCTCTGACTCTGTCACTGAGTTGGATTCTCTCTTCTCTACTGACCCCGAGGCCGCTCCTATACAGCGACCTTGTCGGTTACCTCTTGCAGGTTAC
The DNA here is from genome assembly GCA_030760725.1 of Neostapfia colusana. Lineage (NCBI taxonomy): Eukaryota > Viridiplantae > Streptophyta > Magnoliopsida > Poales > Poaceae > Neostapfia > Neostapfia colusana. The sequence continues at coordinate 717,359 of JASWHV010000003.1, read as the reverse complement.
CCACCCGCTACGCCACGCACGACTTCGGCGTCTTCCACGCCACCTGCTGTGCCTTACGTGGCCCTGGCGTCCCTGACGCCACTTGCTGCGCCACGCGCGGCACCGGCGTCCCTGACGTCACCGGCTGCGCCACGCGCGGCACCGACGTCCCTGACGCCACCGGCTGCGCCACGCGTGGCCTCGGCGCCCCCGACGTCACCCACTGCAGCACGCGCGGCCACGATGTCCCCGACGACGCCTATTGCGCCAAGCGCGGCCTCTGCGTCCCTGACGTCGACTACTGCGCCACGCATGGCCTCAGCCTCCCCGACATCACCTGCAGCAAGCCCGACGTCACCAGACGCACCAGGAGCAGCACCGACGACGACTTCTCGCTTCGCCGACCCCGTACTTGTCTACCAGCGACGAGCACGGGGGGGCGACCCTACCCCAGCTGCACCACGTGTGGCCCCGAGACGAGAGAAGGTCGTTGTACCCGAGCGCCCGGTGTACAACCCTCCTCTTCTCCACAGGGATCCTTGTCACGTCCACCCGATGGTGACTCGACGTGCATCCGGGTGTCTTCGTCCAGTTGAGCGCTTCACCGGAGCTGCCTTCTCGTCGACGACTTCTCCACCGACCGACTCTTCTTCGATATCACCCATACCTACTTCCGTGCGTAGCGCCCTCGCCGATCCTCACTGGCGCCGCGCTATGGAGGAAGAGTATGAGGCTCTGCTTGCCAACCGGACCTGGGTCCTGGTTGTGGCAATGTTGTCACGGGCAAGTGGGTGTTCACGCACAAGAAGAAGGCAGACGGTACCTTGGAGAGGTACAAGGCTCGGTAGGTACTCCGGGGTTTCACTCAGCGCCCTGGAGTCGACTACGATGAGACCTTCAGCCCGGCTCTGCTTCGGCGCACCATTTCTGCTTTACAGCAGGAGTTCGCTATGAAGGACCTGGGCCGTCTTCACCACTTCCTGGGCATTGCGGTCGAGGACCGACCAGGCGGCTTATTCCTTCACCAGCGACAATACTGCCTGGATATCCTCCAGCGAGCGGGCATGACCGAGTGCAAGCCTTGCTCCACTCCAGTGGATACTCAGGCGAAGCTCTCCGCTACCGACGGGACACCCGTTTCTGACCCCACTACTTACAGGAGTCTTGCAGGTGCTCTTCAGTACCTCACCTTCACCAGACCGGATATCTCGTATGCAGTTCAGCAGGTGTGCCTCCACATGCATGACCCGAGGGAGCCGTACCTCACCGCTGTAAAGCGGATTCTTCGGTACCTACGAGGTACTCTCGACTACGGCCTCCTCCTTCGACGTGACACGACCTCCGAGCTGGTCGTGTACACCGATGCTGACTGGGCAGGCTGCCCGGACACACGACGTTCTACTTCTGGGTATGCCGTCTTCCTGGGCGGTAACCTCGTCTCCTGGTCCTCGAAGCGACAGCCCGTGGTGTTGCGTTCGAGTGCTGAGGCGGAGTATCGCGCCGTGGCTAACGGCGTAGCTGAGGCCTCCTGGCTCCAGCAGTTGCTTCAGGAGCTCCACACTTCCGTCGCCAGGAGCACCCTCATCTACTACGACAACGTCAGCGCCGTGTACCTCTCCACCAACCCGGTCCAGCATCAGCGCACGAAACATGTGGAGATCGACCTCCATTTTGTTCGTGAGCGGGTTGCACGCGGCGAGATTCGGGTACACCATGTCCCGACGACGACGCAGTTCGCCAACATCTTCACGAAGGGCCTCCCGTCGTCGCTGTTCTCCGAGTTTCGGTCCAGTCTCAACATCTGCAGTGGCTAGATGTTGTGACTGCGGGGGGGTGTTAGACACTGTGATTATGTGTATGTCATAGGGGCATATTAGTCATTAGTAAGGGATTAGGGTTAGGGGTGGTTTAGTCATTTCCCCTCACCTAATCCCTCTATATAATGGACCCTGTACCCTCATGATGTAATCATCCCATTCAGTCTAGATTTATCCCTCTAATAGATTCAACTCATGTTCAAGATTTCAATTTGACAATGTTAATCTACTGTCGCTTTGTATTAAGCACTAAGTTTGATATAAATGTCAAATGTTATCTATTGTGGTTTTGAAATTCCACAAAATTTAAATCAATGTTTATCATACTTTTGAAATTGCATGTTCCATTTTGATTTTTTCTCAAATGAATAAACATCATCAAAATGTCAAATGTTGGTCAAATAAATGTGTTGTATTTATGTAAGATATTTGGAATGTGAGGCCAAGTCACGTAACAAAAGTTTTAAAACAGTGGTTGGATGGTTAGGCATGTTTGGAGTTATACCACAAATACAAGATGTTATTTGTTGGGTAGTTACTTGTATCGGGAAATTGTTGGGAGTGCTTGAACTGTGAACTCCCTTGCTGTTTGCTGCATTTGCAGCGTATTACTGCTTGTCATGTAATGATTGCCTGCACAATTCTTTTCAGGTGCTGGATGAAATTCACCGTCAACCTGCATCACTTTCACTCTCCATGGTCTCTGCTCAGGCTCCTGAATCTGTAGTTAATTCATTGCCATGTAAGAGCTACAAAAAAATTGTGACACCTCAGTGCAGTGATGATATGGAACAGTGAGCTTCTCAACATTCTAATATCTCTGTATTTGGCAATTTTTTTGCATAAAATGGCTTTGTTATAATTATTAGTGTCACTTAAAAAAGATAAAAGAGAAGTCCATGTTCTCTTAAGAAACGTCAATTTTTTTAATCTTTACATGCTTGAGATATGTAAGCTGGTCATAATTCATTGAGAAAACTAAACAATGAGGATATGTATGAGAATCCATATCCTTTCATGCTCGACGTTGTTACCACCTTGAAAGTACCTTATGAAGTAGTGTTTGCTGTATATTACTAAGTTTTGTGTGACGTTGTGTTATCTTTATTGAGAGGTAAGCTGTACATTATTTAGTGGTATTATTACTAGCATTAGACAATATCATACATGCATATTTTCTCATTTGTGCCTGGATAAACTAGGGTGAACAGCATCTTGGTATTTGAAAATTTAGAATCTTTTATGGAGGCTGGACACTGAATTTCGTTTGGCATTTAATGTTGATTGCTTAGTGTCAAAGCCGATTTTTATACCCTGGAACCTTTTAACTGTTAAATCAGGTGCGCCTCATAGAGTACAATTTTTGTGTTGCAACAGTTATCACATTAGTATGGGAAAAAAATAAAAATGCCTGCATGCTGCCTATTTCCCATCCCTTCCCATTCATTTGAAGGTTTATCTTTGTGATTGAATCTCTAACGTGATGTTGCTCCTCTCATCAGGTGCCATATCTGCTTAACTGAGTATGAGGATGGAGAACAGATTAGAACTCTTCCGTGCAAACACGAGTTCCATCTGCAGTGTGTTGACAAGTGGCTAAAAGAAGTGCACAGGTATCCTTTCCTGGTTCTGTGATGCTTATTAACACCTTCTAGCTCTAGTCAGAGGTCCCAAGTTTTATTTTACCGTGCCTGCTCATTATTCTCCATTTTTGTGGTTGAAATGCCGCAGGGTGTGCCCGTTGTGCCGTGGAGATGTCTGCGGCGTTGCATCTTGAAGACTCCTGACGCTCCTGCGATGCCTCCAGATGCGTGTCGGCACCCGCTGCGGCTGCATGGTGGAAGCCGGTTCAGTGGAGCATCATGTCATCATTGGTAGATGACACCGCCAAGTCTCTCCTGCAGAGGAGAGTGGCCAAATGGTGCGACGAATGCGTCGTTTCATGTTAGCTTGCAAGATATCTTGACTTGTATATAGCCTTTAGCATTCCCGTGTATGACAACCCTGTAGGTATATGTGCAAATTCCAGAATCAACTTATTCCCGCGTACTTTTGACGATGAAGGAGTTCGGGCGGCGGGTGGTGCATCATCTGCTGCTCTCATGCCGCGAAAGTATCTCGCGACAATGGCCATAACATTGCTGTGACTACTGGGGGTTCGAAACGCGTCGTCTCTGGTAACTGCAGCCACTTGGCTTGAGGGGGTACAGAGAAGAAAGCGCACCGCCTGAGCCATTTGTTCCCCCAGTCCTTTCATCAGTTCGGACGGGGACCAACGTTTAACTTCATCATAGTAGAACTAGAAGAAACGCGTTGCGATGCCGCGACCGCGAGTAGGTTTCCATATAATAAAGGGTCGTTTTTTTAAGCGAGAGGCAAAAATAAATAAGCAAAAAAATCGCATCATATATCCGAGCACCAAAACAAGAATTTCTGCTTCACAACGAGGGACCAAAGCTTAGTTTCATAAAACTGGCAGGGGCCGCGCGAACGCGTACCCCCTCTACCACAAATTATGACGTCCACTCTCCCGCTTGGGGAGATGGTAGACCAGCGCACCCACCAAGTGCAATGTGGGCCACTGATCTAGGCCATGTGCCTTCTTGATCGCCCATCGACCCCGTCCAGGTAAGTATGGTGCATCGTCGCACCTGAGTCTCGTTATGTAGGAACTCGTCCGCGCGCGCCTAGCTGGAGAGGCGAGGTGGGACTAAACCCCCACGCTCCAGTCCTCCTGGCAAAGGAACTACGATGCCGTTGGATGATGGATCTCGGTTCAGGGCCTCCGCGGCGGCTGGATCGCAGTGCTCCTCAACTGGGCCCCGACAGGAGAGACTGCGTGCATGGGCCAAGCCTTGTCGTTCACCTTGATTGATGAACATGTACTCTACCCAGAGAATCTCTTCTTTTCTTTTCTTTGGGAGCAAGAGAATTCGGGCCATGGGCCACGGCCGATAGCGAGGAAGAAAGCCGGCCCATGCTGTCTGATGGTACTCTGTATTTACCCGTGATTCATACGAGCCGGACGCCGGAGAAACGCGCGCTGTCTGATTTTGATCGGAGCCAGGTCAGGACAGACACCACGCCAGCGGGCCGCGTGGTGCAGTGCACCCAGGGTCAGCCTATCGCGGCCCAGGCATTGGCTGTCACGGCAAACGAACAAGGCCGGTGACGGTGAGTGAGCAATAGCATCACGCCGTATAAACCACCCCCGCCTCCTTCCCATCTCTCCCCCAGATCTGCCCCTGCCGCCACCGCCACCGACACACCCCCTTCTTCCGGCGAGCTGCTCGCTGGAGAGGGGGCCACCGCCACACCAACCCGACTCCACCCATACCGCGGCCCAGATCCGCCACCAACTCGGAACCCGCGATCCAGATCCCAAGCGCGGCCATGGCTCGCCTCGGGGTGCTGCCCCTCTTCTTCGTCGTCGTCGTCGTCGCGTCGGCCACGGTGCTCCTCTCCTCGCCGGGCGTCCGCGGGTTCTACCTCCCGGGGAGCTACCCGCACAACCACAGCCCCGGAGAGCCGCTCAACGTGAAGGTCAACTCGCTCACCTCCATCGACACCGAGATGCCCTTCGGCTACTACAGCCTCCCCTTCTGCACCCCGCCCGAGGGCGTCAAGGACGTCGCCGAGAACCTCGGCGAGCTCCTCATGGGCGACCGCATCGAGAGCTCGCCCTACCGCTTCAACACGTACGCCAACGAGTCCGACGTCTTCCTCTGCCGCTCCGCGCCGCTGGCGCCCGACACCTTCGCGCTCCTCAAGGAGCGCATCGACGAGATGTACCAGGTCAACCTCATCCTCGACAACCTCCCCGCCATCCGATACACCAGGAAGGACGACTACTTCCTCCGCTGGACCGGCTACCCCGTCGGGATCCGCGTCGGCGCCGACTACTACGTCTTCAACCACCTCCAGTTCACCGTCCTCGTCCACAGGTACGAGGAGGCCAACGTGGCGCGCGTCATGGGCGCCGCGGACGCCACCGACGTCATCCCCGCGGCTGGCAAGGACGGCAGCCCCGGGTCGCCGTCCGGCTGGATGGTGGTCGGGTTCGAGGTCGTGCCCTGCAGCGTCAAGCACAACCCGGAGGATGTCAAGTCGCTCAAGATGTACGACCGCTACCCCAGCAAGATCAAGTGCGACCCGACCACCGTGTCCATGAACATCAAGGAGAACGAGCCCATCGTCTACACGTACGAGGTCTCCTTCGTCGAGAGCGACATCAAGTGGCCCTCGAGGTGGGACGCCTACCTCAAGATGGAGGGGGCCAAGGTGCACTGGTTCTCCATCCTAAACTCCCTGATGGTGATTGCGTTCCTCGCTGGTATTGTGTTTGTCATACTGTTGAGGACTGTCAGGCGGGATCTGACCAAGTATGAGGAGCTTGATAGCGAGGCGCAGGCGCAGATGAATGAGGAGCTCTCTGGCTGGAAGCTTGTTGTCAGTGATGTCTTCCGCGCGCCAACCAACCCGATGCTGCTCTGTGTCATGGTTGGGGATGGTGTTCAGATCCTTGGGATGGCGGTGGTGACCATTCTCTTTGCCGCACTTGGGTTCATGTCCCCGGCCTCCCGTGGCACTCTGATCACTGGCATGCTGTTCTTCTACATGGTCCTTGGAATCCTTGCAGGATATGCTGGTGTCCGTGTATGGAAGACTATCAAGTGCGGTGATCACTCTGGGTGGGTTGGGGTTTCATGGAGGGTGGCTTGCTTCTTCCCTGGAATCGCATTCTTGATCCTTACCACACTGAACTTCCTGTTGTGGGGAAGCCAGAGCACGGGCGCCATCCCCTTCTCATTGTTTGTTGTGCTGCTTCTGCTCTGGTTCTGCATCTCTGTGCCGCTTACACTTGTTGGTGGATTCCTTGGTGCTAAGGCACCACACATTGAGTACCCTGTCCGCACAAACCAGATACCTCGTGAAATTCCTCCTCAGAAGTACCCATCCTGGTTATTGGTTCTTGGTGCTGGCACACTGCCCTTTGGCACCCTATTCATCGAGCTCTTCTTCATCATGTCAAGCATATGGATGGGCCGTGTGTACTATGTCTTCGGATTCCTCTTCATTGTCTTGCTGCTCCTTGTCATTGTCTGCGCAGAGGTTTCCCTGGTTCTGACGTACATGCACCTCTGTGTTGAGGACTGGAAATGGTGGTGGAAGTCATTCTTCTCATCTGGATCGGTGGCAATCTACATTTTCTTGTACTCCATCAACTATCTTGTTTTTGACCTCAAAAGCCTGAGTGGACCGGTGTCTGCGACCCTCTACATTGGGTACTCACTCTTCATGGTGATCGCCATTATGCTGGCCACCGGCACTGTTGGGTTCATTTCTTCATTCTGTTTTGTCCACTATCTTTTCTCATCGGTGAAAGCAGACTAGGTTTCTACCTGCGGAGGAATCAATCACTTTATTAAGAGATGAGTTTAAGGACATCGAAAAGTCTGTAGCGACAAAGTCTTTAGTTTGTGTCATATTTTGGTATACAGAACCTTAATAACTGTTGTAAGGGTACTAGGGTTTATGATTGGGCTTTATGAAAGAGATTCTAGCAGCTTGCACGATGCGATAGAATGATTTGTTCTATTCACATGTGTTATTTAGTTGCTCAGCCTGTGATTTCAGTACATGGTATTTTCTCTGTTTCATGTTATGTCTAGTGATATCCCAGAATGTTATCACCTGCTAATAGTTCATTTCAGTTATTCATTTCCACAATGCACAACTAATTTATATGATATTACTATTGCTTCTGTGATGCACTGATGCCACATTATGTTGCATAAGTTCATTTTTCCTCTCCCCAGTGCATCATTGATGAGTATGTATGTTCTGAGGGAAGTAACACTGTCTTGATTTTGTGCACCTGAGAGCATGCAGTCTTAAGATGGCTTGACATTGTAGGCTGGTAAGCCACTTCATTTTACCGTGATAATGGACCATCCTACATAGACAGAGCCAGGGATGTAGTTGTGACCATGTACCTGGGGCTTTTACGCTTGCCATGGAAAAGTATAATTTTACTACAATATATCATCAGTTTTCATCTTTCTTTTTTGTCTTCCATTTGGACCGTGGTCCTGTGGGCTTCATCTCTAGCTTTTAGCTTGGGACTACAATGCTTTGTTGTTATTATTGTTGTAGTAGATTGTCTAACACCCTTAGCTCCAAACCAGCCCGACTGGAAGCTCTTAATATTAGCCATGAGCAGCCTTGCAGCTGTGTGGTGCTGTATCCTGCTCCCTCCATTTTTGTACCCTTTCCTTTTTGTAATATTTCCAATGTTAGTTGCGACACTCCTCCGGTCTGCTACGGGAGCAGTCTGCGAGATTTTTTGATTGGAGAGGGATTGGCGTCCTACGCAATCCGTCTTGAGAGAGCGGATGAACACCGCGATTTACGTGGTTCGGGCCCTCAGAGCGTAATACCCTACGTCTACAGGAGTGTGTCTATTGCTTGTGCGTGAGAGAGTGTTGGGTTGCGAACCCCTTGTTGAGTGGTCACCTCGATCCTTTTATAGTCTAAGGCCGGAGTAGTTACGATGTGGCTTGGGACCCAACAGGTGTTCCCGAAGCTATGCCAACCCTATACATTATGTAGGATTTTGTACTTTGAGTAGAGCAGTCGGTTGGAGAGTTAAGTCCCGTCGCCTGACATGTTGAGCGTCTCTGTCCGTGTGTCAGGTGATGAAGACGCTGTCTTGTCGTTCCGCTTGGGTGGCCCAGTGCCGTTGGGTGGCACTGTACAGCTGTCATGCATTGTCATCCTGTCTTGTCACCATAATGGCGGTCAAGCGGAGGACGGAGGTGTGCACCTTGCGCCATGCTTCTGGGGAAGGCGCGAGCGTTGAATGCGCGGCCTAACATCGCACTTCCTTCTTACTTCGTCGACCCTCGGTCCACGATGGATCGTGGGGCACATGACGGCTTCGGAGCTCTTGTCGACGGGTTCGCAGCCGGGAGACACGTAGCAGCTCCGGACGTCACCTCAGCGGGGAGGCTCGGACCGGAGCCCAGGGCACGTGTCGGCTCCGGAGCTCTCCTCGGCGGGGAGGTTCTGAGTCTAGAGACACGTGACAGCTCCGGATCTCACCTCAGCGGGGAGGCTCGAACCGGAGCCAAGGGCACGTGTCGGCTCCGGAGCTCTCGAGGTGGTTCTGAGCCTAGTGACACGTGGCAGCTTCGGACCTCACCTTAGCGGGGAGGCTCGGATCGGAGCCCAGACACGTGTCGGTTCTAGAGCTCTCCTCAGCAGGGAGGAGTGTCGGAGCCCGAATACACGTGGCAGCTCCGGACCTCATCTCAGCAGGGAGGAGTGCCGGAGCTTGAATACACGTGGCAGCTCCGGACCTCATCTCAGCAAAGAGGCTCGGACTGGAGCCCACGTCACGTGTTAGCTTCGGAGAACCTCCTCAGCAGGGAGGGGGTTCTGAGCCAACTGACACGTGGCAGCTCCGTACCTCACCTCGGCTAGGAGGCTCGGCCCAAAGCCCAGGGCACGTGTCGGCTCTGGAACTCAAGCGCACGTGGCAGTCACAGTGCTGACCTCTAGGCCAAGAACACGTGGCTACGTCGGGGCTCACCTCAGCAGCGAGGCGGGACTTAAGTTGTCTTTTACCCTCTATGCGGAAGTACCCGGCGGTACCGACATGCATTATCTTGCTAATGAAACTTTGAGATTGGTGCATGTGTCAACACGGTGTTCATTGCTGTCTTCAATTTGTACAATAGTCATACTTCCGTTGATGCATCTACTTGAAACCCTGCACAAATATGTGGATTGTTTCGACTCAGTTGACTTCCGTGTGTTTTGCTCGAGTCATTTGCACATTATTGACGACCAAGCAATTCTTCGGAGGTTGATGTTAAAATTTCTACAATTCGTTAGGAGTTGCAATTCATGTCATCTGTTTGTACGAGCACTTGCGAAATGAGTGTGAATTTACCACGCATTTTACGCCACGCATTTGCAACGAATGTACAACAGCAACAGCAAGCGAACTTAACTTCCAAGTTGCTGCTTTCGCCAATGAAGTCGGCAACCCCTTGTGCTTCTGAAAGATTATGGAACCGCGGCGATTTGGTTCCGGGTCACGTCACTGTTTCTAAGCTTCCTGCAGCGTCCAATCGACGGAGTCAAATACTGGTTGCCCAGAAGATGACTTCGGCAGCTACCTTCCAAGACGAAACGTTCAACGGGCACGCGACAGGGCAGCAGATGTATGAACCTTGGTTCAGAAAGGAGCAAAACTGTCAAAACTAGGCATTCGATTATAATGCTTCGTACCGCAAAGGTTGTTGCTTCTTCAGCAAACTGTAGAGTATTTTATTAGGCCGCCGAAGACTCCAACTCGGTGACCAGAGCACGCAATGCTCCCAACACTTGGACAGTAACCCAAAACGAAAGAAACCTCTTCAGCTAATTCCCCTGCCCTGCAAGCTCAAGGTCTAAAAATTCGATAACTAACGAGCATCAAGTGAAACGATTTTGTGCCGAATTTTTTCTCTACGGGCAATTCTCACCCACAACAATAGAACAGTCTCAAGGTCTGAGAAATTCAACCAACATGAGCATGAAGACATGTTTGTACCTAACTGATATTCATATAGATAGATATATCACAAGTGAACTGAGACATACGAACTTCTTAAGACGATTCTTACATACGATCCACTAAATAACATATAACTTAGCCAACTTTACCATCTACCACGAAACAGACCCACACCAAACACGCATTCGATTATTCCAACGACGAACTACTTACCTGAAATCACGAACTCAGGTCGTCTGCTACCAGATTAGCTACACCACCAACACCTAACCTCCACACTACTACTTTAGCCCAACACCAACCCTAAAACCAAACCTTTAATCCACCACCCTTTACTCATAATTATCCTACCTAATGACGCAACAGCGTCGTTGAAGCAAAGCATAGCAAAGCGAAACGAACCAGCTAGCGTCCTGTGAACCTAACCACCACCAAATCCAACATCCGGTAGCTCGTTCCCCAACCCTTCCTCTGAAAAAATACCGGAAGAGGTTGTGATCGGAACGGTTACCGGTAGATCTGATACGGAGAAGCTCTCGATCGGATCTAACCGCCCATCAGGCGCGCTGACCATCCAACGATCCATCCTTACACCCATCCATCCATGAGAAGAGAGGCACCGGAGACGAGGAGGAAGAGAAGAAGCAGAAGGCGACTTGAGGAGCGGACGCTGCTGGTCCGGCGATGGCCCTTGGGGGTGGTGGGGAGGGGGGGGGGGGCGTCAGGCGAGCTGTCCGATGCCTAGGAGGCACCGCAGGCCGCGGGTGGCTTCGGTCTCCGCGCGGCGGAGACAGAACGCCGGGAAGGGGAGGGAGCTCGGCTCGGGCGCGGAAGCGAACGCCGGCCCAGCGTAGACGGCGACGTCGGCGGCCGTCACCACCTTTCTCGGCGCCACGGCGGGCTCCCTCGGCTCGGTCCGGCTTGGGGAGCGGACGACGCGCTTGTCCGCCGTTTTCGCGGCCTGCGCCACGGGCGCCGGGGAAGGGGGCTCCTCGCCGCGCCTGAGGATCCGCACCTCCTTCATAACGATCCGCTTCTCCTTCGCCGGGGACGGCTGCTTCCGGACAGCCGCCTTCGGCGGCGGCGAGCGACGGCCCGGCGACGCAGCCGCCGGAGCCCTGGGTGCCGCCGACGGTGAAGCCGCCGTCGCCGCCGCTCTGGGGGGCGGCGAGGACGCAGCGCCCGGCGGCGGCTTCGGGCTCCGCCGGCGGCGAGCCTTCGTCGGAGACGGGGCGAACGCGTCCAGATGCATCCGGTTGTTCAGCGCGTCGTGGGATCCGAGCACCGCCGTGGCCATGGCCGTGGCCGGCTGACGATCCGAGAAGGAGAGGCGGTGCGGGGAGGAGGAGGAGGAGGAGACGGCGGAAGGGGAGAGGCGGTGCGGTGCGGGGAGGGAGGGTACCGCCGCGACGCGAGGCTAACCCTAACGGAGGAGGACGGAGGAGAGATTGGGGAGGGAGAGAATGAGGCGAGGCTCTAACGGGTCGCGATGAAGACGGGCTTATATGAACCGGAGATGCTTGCGTGGCCAGTACTCCGTTTCCTTTCTTTTTATTTTATTTATTTATTTTTCTCTGTGCTTGCTCGGGTGGTGAGATGAGGTGATGGAGAATTGGAGATCTTTTTGTTCTACGTGGCCGCATCTCGCACCGTTGGATATGCATCCACGGGCGGCCGCGGATGCCGTGTGATTGTGTGAACTGCACCGCCCGGCCGTCCTGGTGGAGTGGGTCCCACGCGCGTCCGGCTCAGGGTCGTGACTCATCGGTGACCTGACCGACATGGGCCGGCGGGTCGATTATTGGTGTGGGTTGAACCCGCGCCCCCCGGTGTTGCTTGGAATTTCACGCCGTGCCATCGTGACAGAATTTTTTGTTTTCAGATTCGACCTGGCTCGGTAGTCGGACCAGTCATTTTTTTTCTGCGTGCCATGATCCTATGAATCGTGTGTGCCACCGGGGTTATTTTTAGAAAAAAATATGTGTCTACTTTTCAAACCTTTTAAATGAAGTAGTTTTTTATAAATAACGTTTAAAACAACTAATAGACGACCTGCAAATATCAGTATGATGATGATGATGAAAGCAGGGAGACGGCGAAAAGAAAGGCGAAGAGTAGTTGCCGCCGTGGGACAGGGGAGATGGTGTGGTGGTGGCGGACCAAGCGACAGCTGTGGTGGGTTTCCGAGCCGAGCAAGAACCCCGTGTCCCCATTTACTAATTCCCACCCACCCACCACAATTAAATCCTCCGACTCATGGTTGCATGGTGCTCTGCATCTCTCTCTCTCTCTCAACTGATTGCAGTTGACGTTTATTCGGTGTAGCGTCATTTGGCAGCATCTAGGAGTGGAGTACTATATCAGTAGTGTGTCTCCATAAATTAACCCTTCTTTAGCCTCGTCGTTATCCCTCGTGGACCCAGCAGCCAGTACGGAGGAGGAGAGAGAGAAGAGAGAGAGGGAGAGGCAAAACACTGCACGTCTGCACCTAATTCCTTACTCGCCTTCCTGCGGTGGGCCTGTTTGTCCCTTCCCTGACCCCACCGGTCATCGAGTCTTCTGAAAGAAAGCCGAGGTAGCAGGGGTATCGGGCGAAAGGGGCGCCGCAAAGAAAGGCCAAGGCCGAGGCTGTGCGGGGGACAGAGAGATGAAAGCCGATGCCGACATGGGATGGGAGCGTCCCCCGTCACGTGCGGTCACTCGCTTTTGCTTTGCTTTCTTCTGTCTCCTTTTCTTTTCTTCTTTCTTGAAGGCCAGCTTTGCTTTCTCGTGTCAATAAAACAACGAGACCTGTGCGAAATGGACACGATGCTGTAGACGGACGCACGGACGAGACCGAGACCGCCGCAACGCACACCCGTCCAGATGGAAGAAAAATGCATTCACACCGACTTTGCAACGGCAACGTCCCATACGGTAAGCAAACGTGAAGGCATACAGGGGGTACTGGAGTCGGATGGCGGATGCTGATATTTAATTCAACGGGTGTTTACCATCTGGTTTTAACACGTGTACTAGCGCGACACACGTAGCCGAGCGCTTTAGTCTGCCGGATGACACAACAAAAAGGACATCTCTCCAAGTTACACGAGACTGGGCACGACGGAGTACTCTTCAGCCGGGAAGAACCACCCCCCCCCCACCAAAAAAAAAATCCCAGCACAAGGTCCATGGAATTAATCACAGCACATTGGGCTTTCTAGTTCACGTTGTGGAAGGAATCGATGATAGCATCGGCAAGATAATCGCACTTAGCCAGGGATAACCCAGCCAACGAGATTCTCCCGTCCTTGGTCATATAAACATGCCATTTGTCCGTCATGTTGTCACTCTGCAAGAACAACCAATGAGGATATGTTGCAGTCTTATATTGAGATTTTTTTCCATGAATAAACCAAAGCAAACAGAACACTCGTTTATATGGATCTTTTACGCGGCAACTCAGTAGACAATATGTTGAGGCGTCTGAAGGAAAAAAAAAAGGGGTGGAAATTGTGTTACCTGTGCTTTGTTCAAGCCGGTGTAGGAGAACATGCCTATCTGCCTCAGAATGAAAGACCAGTCCTTGCCACTCTTATCCTTTGCAGACAGACTATCATAGAGCCTCTGCCTTACAGTCTTGATCCGTCCTGCCATTTCCTCCATCTCTTGCTTCCACTCACCAAACATGGTTGGATCACCAACAACACTAGCAACTATCCTAGCACCATGAATAGGAGGGTTTGAATACATAGGCCGTGCCAATCGTTTCAGCTGGCTCTTTACCCTGCAAGGAAGCGACACAGAACGGCAGAGGAAAATAAGATCCCAGTGCCATAATAGAAAGGTATTGCCTACATATTCCTGCATATGACACACATAACAGAAATGCTGGTTGTAGAAAATTATCATTAACTATGAGGGTGAAGTAGTTACAAACAGTGTGGCTGGATAACTTACAAAATCATTCGAATACACATGTAACGGGAACAAATTCGTGGAGTCAGGAAATCAGTAAGAAATAAAAGATTACCTGTCCGCAACTTCTGGTGTGGAGCAGACAACATTTATTGCACCAATCCTTTCTGCATAGAGACCAAGGTTCTTGCTGTAAGACTGTGCAACAAACACTTCCATCCCACGCTTAACAAAAAGCCTGACGGAAAATGCATCTTCATCAAGGCTTCCGCTGGCAAAACCCTAAAAGAAAACCTAGCAGTTCAGCAGGAGACGAATTATGGTGGACAAAAAGAAAGTTCTCAAGTGAAAATAATTACCTGGTATGCAACATCAAAGAAAGGCATGTGTTTTTTCTCTTGAATAACATCTGCAATTTTTTCCCACTGTTCAGGAGTAGGGTCTATTCCAGTTGGGTTGTGCGCACAACCATGTAGCAGAACAAAAGATCCTTCTGGAGCAGCCTATTGTGCAAAGAATAAAAACAAACATAATTTTGTAAACAAACAATTGACTCAAAACACAATGTATACAATCAGTGACCTATGGAATAAAAGAAATCTCCATGAAAAGATTTGGAGTCAGAGCAAATATAAAATACTGGATACAAACGAAATTCTTGAAGGTACCTCGATGTCAGCTATCATTCCTTCAAAATCCAGACCAACAGTCTTGGGCTCATAATACCGGTACTCTGACCAAGGAACCCTAGCATCATTGAAAATGTTCTTATGGTTCCCTGTTGACATGTAGATATGACGGAACTTAAACTTTGGCAATGAAGCAATCCTAAATTCACAGTTAATAAAATTTGGCATGTGAAATCATAAAGAGTAGGTCCATCAGCATCCATACCCCAGGTGGGAGCTGATATCAGTACTTTCGCTTCAGGGAAATATCTCTGTATAAATGCTGCAGCAAGGCGCAGAGATCCAGTCCCTGAGAGAGACTGAAGAGTAGCAACCTACAATAGGATCTATTATTAAATATTGTTAACTTAAATAAGCAAATGAAACTTCATTACACCAGCACTTCAGAATTTTTCCTAAAATTTAAAATATCAAGGGCTACGAGGTAGATACCCTTCCTTCCTTGATAACAAGGTTATCAGCTCCAAACAGAAGCTCTGTGGTCGCTCTGTTAAATGCAGCTAAGCCTTCTATAGGAAGATACTGCAACATAAACCATAGTTTCAGTCTTCTGACTTACGGGTACATAAAACAGCGTAGAAGTCAGATAAAGCAAATTCCTATGATCATGTCGCTTTAATTGAACAATTACACCAGACCTCCTTGTTTTCTCCCTTCTCCAGCATAAGTTTTTCAGCCTGTAATACGCAAAATATCTGATGAAAACAGGAACCTCGAGTATTCATGAAATGGTGATGATGACTAGGCCCACCTTCTTGACTACGTTGAGGACATAAGGCTGTAGCTCTTCTGTTCTGTAGGCACCAACACCAAGGTTGAGCTTCAGGTCATTTGTATCTGCTTTAAATGCCTCTGAGACCCCAAGAATTGGGTCTGGAGGGGCCATCGGCACTCCATCAAAACGAGTAACATCTACTGCAAGGGCCATCATGACGTGACCAAAATTCTGCATACAACAATGTCAGGATCCGAAACAAAAGATGAAAGAGCACACCAAGAGATGTACAGGAACATGAGTTTAAAAATAAAGTTGGTATCATATTGCTGAGAAACAGGGAGGGGGGAGACCCCTTGGCTGCGCTTAGGGCTGCACAGGGGAGAAACCAGCAGCGAGGGGGCGTGGGGGCAGCTGCGCAGTACGTAACGTGGGGGACAAAGTAGCTGGTCACGGCGGCTAGGGTTAGGGTTCGAAGCCACCGTGATCCAAGGAGAAGAACAGCCCTCAACGGGGATTCTTATTTTTTCCTGGATGCTCAAAACATGAGGGAGGGGGGCTGCTTATAAAGGGGGGACAGGACCCCCCCCCCCTTTGGCCGCAGCCTACTCCTAGTCTGTTTGGGGATAATCCCCCAAACTGACTAGGATTCTTTTCTTCCCTTTTTTTAGTCTATTTCTTTCTATCTAAACTGATTCAATCTATAACTCCCTTTTATTCCTAAACATTATCTAATTAATTCTTCTAAATATTTTCCTGGTGCGGCTGCAGGGCCTGGCCGGCCTAGTTGTGGGCTTTGTGGGCCCCATGCCGACCATATTGGCAGCCCAAAAATGCATCCACAACATTTCCCCCCTTCCCGACAAAGAGCTCGTCCTCGAGCTTAAAGGAGGGGTGCTTCATCCTGAAATCTTCTAGTTGCTCCCATGATGAATCAGCTTCAGAATGTCCTGCCCATTTGACGAGTATCTCCCAGACACCTCTGTTCAAACGCGCCCTTTGTACTTTTTCAGGCGTAGGTACAACACGTCCATGTAGAAGTGGTGGTAAAGGCACCACCTGTATGGGAGTAGGACCTTCAAATTTCTTTAACAGGGACACATGGAAGACATCATGTATCCTTGCTTGAGGAGGCAGCTGAAGTTTATATGATACAGTCCCAATGCGGTGAATGATCTGATATGGTCCAAAATATTTTGGTCCAATCTTTGAAGAAGGCGTCGTCATTACTCCCACAGCTGTCCTCTGATGAAGCCGCAGCCAAACCCAATCACCGATCTGAAATTCCACCTCTCGGCGGAACTTATCTTCATAGCTTTTCATGGTGACTTGTGCTTGTACCAGCCTGTTCTTGATTTCAGCTAAGAATTCATCTCTATCCTTTAGTTGTTTATCCACTGCTGCTACTCTAGATACGCCCGGTTGGTAAACAACAAGAGCCGGAGGGTCCCTGCCATAGACCACTCTAAAGGGCGAGCATTTGAGGGCCGTCTGGTAGGAAGTGTTGTAGCAATACTCAGCCCAAGGAAGCCACTGCAACCAAGTCTTTGGTCGGTCACCAGCCAAGCAGCGAAGGTACACAGTGATGATCTTGTTGACGACCTCAGATTGGCCGTCAGACTGCGGGTGGAAGGCCGAGCTGAGCTGAAGTTGGACACCGGCTAGCCGGAACAAATCTGACCAGAAGAGGCTGGTGAAGACGGTATCACGATCACTGACGATGGAGCAGGGAAAGCCGTGTAGTCGTACAATGTCGTCGAAGAATGCTCGCGCCAATGATGCAACACTGTAAGGGTGGCTTAGGGGAATGAAGTGGGCATACTTGGAGAAGCGATCTACCACTGTCAAGATAACTGATTTCCCACCAACTTTCGGAAAACCTTCAATGAAGTCCATGGAGATATCACTCCAGACTTCCGACGGTATAGGCAGCGGTTGTAGCAGGCCGGCTGGATGAAGATGATCAGTCTTGTTGCGTTGGCACGTAGCACACCCGCGGACATACTCACGCACCCGCCGTAGCAAGGACGGGTTGTAGAAGGAGAGGCGTAGCCGATGCACTGTCTTCTGGATGCCTTTGTGGCCCCCATCATGCGCCTCAGCTAGGAGAGAGGGCCACAAGGAGGACTTGTCGGGAACGAAGAGCTTCCCCTTGTGAAGTAGAAGGCCATCGCGTTCGGCCCAGTCAGCAGGTGCGACTCCCTCCCGGAGTTGGGCACATAGCTGCTGCGCCTGCTGGTCTGTAGCGATCTCCGCGCGGAGCGAGTCGAAGAGTGGAAAGACTGGCGCGGATATGGCGTGAATAGCTATGTCTTCCTCGTCGCGGCGGGACAGGGCGTCAGCTGCCCCATTCAAGCGCCCTGGTCGGTACTCAACCTGCAGATCATAACCAAAAAGTTTGCTCACCCAAGCATGTTGGGGAATCGTCGTGAGTCGCTGATCCAGGATATATTTCAGGCTGAAGTGATCAGTCCGAACAGTGAAGGGACGACCCCACAAGTAAGGCCGCCAATGACGTACGGCCTTCACAAGACCGATTAGCTCACGCTCGTATTTCGGTAGCTTATGATGGTGAGTCGCTACAGCGCGGCTGAAGAATGCTATGGCGTCGTCGCCCTGGTGTAGAACCGCCCCAAAGCCGGCGCCGGACGCGTCGCAGTCGACGATGAAGCGCTTGTCGAAATCCGGCATTTGAAGTAGAGGCGCTGTCATCAACGCCTGTTTGAGTTGGGAGAAAGCGTCCTGCGCATCATCAGTCCAGCGGAATGCTTCCCGCTTTAGTAGGGCGGTGAGGGGTGCGACCACCGCACCATACCCCGCAATGAACTTGCGGTAGTAGCCGGTGAGCCCGAGGAAACCTCGCAAGGCTCGTAAGGACCGAGGTGTAGGCCAACGTTCCACGGCCTCCACCTTGGTCGGATCCATTGCCACGCCGTGAGCGGATATGATGTGTCCTAAGTAGGACACAGTCTCCTGGCCGAAGAAGCACTTAGATTTCTTCAGGAACAACTTGTTTGTCCGTAGTGTCTGGAACACCTGCTTGACGTGCTGAAGGTGTTCGACCCAGGACCTGCTATACACCAATATGTCATCAAAGAAGACAAGCACAAATTTTCTGATGTAGGGGTCGAGGACGTCGTTCATCAACGACTGGAACGTGGACGGCGCATTGGTGAGGCCAAATGGCATCACCAAGAACTCATAGTGGCCTCGATGAGTTCGGAATGCTGTCTTTTCAATGTCGTCCGAGTGCATGCGCACTTGAAAGTAGCCGCTGCGGAGGTCAAGCTTGGTGAAGAACCTTGCGCCGCGAAGCTCGTCCAGTAGCTCGTCAACCACCGGGATCGGGAACTTGTCTTTCAAAGTTCTGGCGTTGAGCTCGCGGTAGTCGATGCAGAAGCGCCACGTGCCGTCGGCTTTTCGGACCAACTACTGGCGAGGAAAATGCAGATGTGCATTCTCGGATGATGCCTTGGCGAAGCATCTCGGCGCATTGCTTCTCAATCTCGTCTTTAAGAAGCTGGGGGTAGCGGTACGACCGGACAGCTACTGGAGTTGTGCCCGGCAGGAGCCTGATTTGGTGGTCGTGGCGTCGTGCAGGAGGAAGCCCGCGTGGCTCGTCGAAGAGGTCCTGGAAGCCATCCAGGAGGGCGCCCATCATATCAGTAGGTGGTGCTAGAGAGGCACATACCGGAGCTGAACTTCGCAGCCCCGTCCAGATCACCTCACGGTCCCCGCGCCACAATTTCATTGTGAGGTCCTCAAGGTTCCAGAGAATGGGTCCCAAAGATCGCAGCCACTGGACTCCTAGAACAAAGTTGAAGCCGTCCAGTGGGAGTGCGTAGCATGTGACGTCGAAGCGATCCCCTGCAATCATCAAGGGTACACGTGGACAGATGCCTGTACAGGAGATAGAGTCGCCGTTGGCGACTCGGACGCCGACGCCTGATCGTGGCAACATCATCAGGCCGAGCTCCTTGATGAGTGGTTCCCTGATGAAGGTGTGAGTGGACCCTGTGTCGACCAATGCTGTCAGTAGGTTGTCGTGGACGTAGACCTGGAGCTTCATTGTGTTGGCGAAGTCGATGCCGGTCAGGGCGTGTAAGGAGATGCCCATATCAGCTACGGTCGCGTCAACGTCATCATCGTCGTCAAGCTCCAGAAGGAAGATTCCTTTGCCGGCACACTTATGGTCCGGTGTGTACCGCTCAGGGCAGTGATAGCACTCGCCGCTTGCCCGCTTAGCAGCCATCTCATCGGGTGTAAGGCGTTTGAAGCGTGGGCGAGAAGATGCCGTTGTTGACGATGTCGGGGCGGGTGCTGTAGAACTGCCACTTGAGGCCGTAGTAGAGGCGCGGGACACAATAGAAGAGCGCATGGAGCGTTGAGAGGCGGCGCCCTTCTGTATTCCGCTATCTGTTATTGCCGCAAGTCGACGTTCAAAGGCTCTGGCCAGACTCATGGCGGTTTGTAGATTAGTGGGAAACTGCAGCTCCACATCCGTTCTAAGTGGCTCGCCGAGGCCAGCTGTGAAGAGGTTGATCTGCTGGCGCTGGCTGAGGTCCTCGCAACGACAAAGAAGGACCAGGAATTGACGCTGATATTCCTCAACCGTGCCAGTACGACGGAGATCTTTAATTTCCGCCAGGTCGTTGGAGCGGAGCGGAGGCCCGAAGCGCATGTTGACGAAGTCCGCGAACCGCTCCCAGGACACGATGCCACAGTCACGTTCTAGAGCAGTGTACCACTCGGCCGCGACACCCTCCAGGTGGAGAGACGCGAGCCACACCTTTTCTTCTGGCATCGTACGTGTCCCTCGAAAGTATGTCTCACACTTGGTGAGCCAGGGCAGCGGATCTGTTTCTCCGTCGAACTTGGGGAAATTGACCTTGTGACGACGCAGCCCGCTGTCGCCGAAGGTCGGGCGTCCTGGTGGGCACCTGGTACTGTAGTGGTCGTCGTTGCCGCCATGGCCGCCGCTGCCACCGCCGCCGCCCTTGCCGCTGCCGCAGCTGCGGGGAAGGTTGCTGCCCTGCGGTGAGTTTTGTTGCAAGTCCTCGCTACCGGAGAGCTCCCGCTCCGGTGCCTTCTCAAAGCGCGCAAGGCGCATATCGTGGCGGTCCAAGCGCTTGTTGATGGTGTCTATCTGCCCCATCATCTTGCTCATCATGTTGCCGAGATCTTGGAGGGTGAAAGTCCCAGAATCGTCCACGGGGCCGGACATGGTCGCTGCCCCGGAGTCTCTTGATACCAAATGCTGAGAAACAGGGAGGGGGGAGACCCCTTGGCTGCGCTTAGGGCTGCACAGGGGAGAAACCAGCAGCGAGGAGGCGTGGGGGCAGCTGCGCAGTACATAACGTGGGGGACAAAGTAGCTGGTCACGGCAGCTAGGGTTAGGGTTCGAAGCCACCGTGATCCAAGGAGAAGAACAGCCCTCAACGGGGATTCTTATTTTTTCCTGGATGCTCAAAACATGAGGGAGGGGGGCTGCTTATAAAGGGGGGACAGGACCCCCCCCCCTTTGGCCGCAGCCTACTCCTAGTCTGTTTGGGGATAATCCCCCAAACTGACTAGGATTCTTTTCTTCCCTTTTTTTAGTCTATTTCTTTCTATCTAAACTGATTCAATCTATAACTCCCTTTTATTCCTAAACATTATCTAATTAATTCTTCTAAATATTTTCCTGGTGCGGCTGCAGGGCCTGGCCGGCCTAGTTGTGGGCTTTGTGGGCCCCATGCCGACCATATTGGTGGCCCAAAAATGCATCCACAACACATATACAAATAGATCACAGCCCAAAATTGAAAACTCTGTAGAAACAGCTATCCTGTTAATATATGGGGTAAATACAAATGAGAAATTATGTGTGTTCCTACCATAACACTGAAACTATGCAAGTATAAACAACATCAGTATAGGACAGTTCCTATAAGAAAACCATGTGCGGATGTAGTACTCAGGATCCTTTCTTACAACGTAAAGAAGATCCTTCGTGATCCTATGGCAGCTCGAGATTAGCTCATCCATTAACAGTTGTCTGTGAGTTTGTTCTCGTGTAAACTTATGGTAGTTATAAATGGAGAACGCATTTACTAGCACATGTTGTACTATATACGAAACTCTGAAACAAAGAAAAAATGTTCTCTAAAATGCTGCTATATCCCTGCCTAGCAAGAGCGGCGATACTTCTGTACTGAAAGTCCAGGGCACGCGGAGGCAGAAACCTAGGGGTATCACAGCCGAACGTGACTGAAATCATGAGCTTCTACTGGCCTGAGAATTTATGATAATTGAAAACACTTAAAAAGTGAACATAGGGACACCAGAAATTCGCAATAACTACTAGCAGTGCCAGTTCCTGAATTACCGCTACTGAATCGCATATGAGACACGGCAATATCCACAAACGTTTCACAATATAGAACCCAGGCAATTCACGAGAGCAACTGCGGAATCTAAACAAGCAAGTGCAGCAGCCGAGAAGAGGTCGACAGGGGGTCACCTTCCTAGTGATCCCCACGCGGCAGCCGTTCCCCCCGTGATTCTTTCCACCGCCGAGAACCTGCGCGCACCGACAAACCACGGGCGTATCGCCAAATACTTCACGACACGGTCCGAAAAAAACCAACAAGTTGGCGGGAGCAGGGGATCGGGGACGACGCTGGCCGTACCTTGGACCGGGCGAAAACTGCGGCGGAAGCCGCCGGCGAGGAGACGGCGAAGGCGGCGGAGGCCATCACCGGAGGACGAGGAAAAAGCGGCGGATCAGAGGCGGGGTGGGCGCCCGCTGCTAGTGTGTACCGAGGAGATCAGGAAGAGGGTGCTCGCGCTCGAGGGGTCAAGCGGAAGGCAGGAGTCCAGTGGGTGGGTGGGTGGATGGCGAGTTGGCGATGGCCTCGGTGTCTCCGTCACAGACTGGGACTTGAGGTGGCGGGTTTTGCGTGTCTGTTTTCGCTTTTCCAGGACCTGGAAGTTTGGGAATCGGTGGGACACTGAACCAACTCACTGGTTTTTGACAGACACCAGCGGAAGCAGCTGGTCGATTTTACAAACTACTTATTCCATCAAATTTCAAGTGTATCATATATAGGATGTAAATATAGAAATTAAAATAATGTCTATGATTGATTAGTGTTAAGTGGGGGTGAACCAGACAAATGAATTGTGGCAAAATTGCAGTAAGTACATGTATTCAAATTCCAAAACCCGTTTCAAGTATGAATAGTTTCAGAAACCTCTTTTTTCGAAATGCTTTAAAAGGAAGAAATGGTTGGGTGTTTCCCCCGAACATATTAAGCCCCTCGTTTTGTAAATACGCGGTATTTGATTTGGTAACGTTTCAATATATTCTCTCCGTTTCAAATTATTCGACGTTGGTTAGTTCAAAATTGAACTAACCAACGTCAAATAATTTGAAACGGAGGGAGTATGTAGTTGTTATATTTTCTAGTTCACTCATTTTTCTTTTCTGGTCAGAAAGAATATACCTAGGGTGGTTTCAAGCTTCACCACTATCGGCTGGTATAAAAAAATCGAATAACTATTATAGATAAGTGTTTAAGTGGGAGTGAACCAGACAAGTGAGCTGTTAAAACAGTGACAAAATTGCAGTAAGTACGGGTATAAAAATTCCAAAACCCCTTTTTCTCAAGTATGAATAGTTTAAGAAACCACTTTTCCAATATATTTAAAAAGGAAGAAAAGGTTGGCTGTTTTCCCTCGTTTTTCTAAACACTACTGTATTTGATTTGATAACGTTCCAATATCTAGTTGTATATTTCATAGTTCACTCCCTTTTCTCTTCTGGTCGGGACAAATATACCTATAGCGGTTTCAAAGCTTCACCACTATCGGCTGGTATAAAAAATCGAATAACATGTCCCAGGCCCAACAACATAATATGTCCCAGGCCCAACAACTTAACATGTCCCAGGCCCAACAACATAACATGTCCCAGGCCCAACAACATAACATGTCCCAGGCCCAACAACATAACATGTCCCAGGCCCAACATATCCCAACCCTAACTACCTGGCGGCTACAAGCAGCATCCTCCTCCCGCCAAAACCCCCCACCGCTTTCCCGCCAAACCCCTCCTCTATTACCCGCTTCCCGCCACCTCCCCTTCCCTCGCCGTCCCCAATCCCAGCCGCCGCACCAGCCTTCCTCTCTTCCACGGTCGCCGCAGCACAGCCACAACCATGTCGGGCTGGGACGAGGGCGCCGTGTTCTACAGCGACCAGGCGCAGTTCCCCGGCCCTGGCGGCGATCCCGCCACCGACCTCACCCGCCACTCCGCCCTCCGCAAGTTCAAGGAGTTCCTCCGCGGCTTCACGGGCCCGACCGGCGACTTCCCCTACCGGTTTGTATCCCCCATCAAGCTCCTGATCCTACCCCCCATTCCAGATCTGCCGCCTTTATCATGAATCCATGCTGACTCGTGTGTTCATTTGGTTCAGTGAGAGCCTGGTGCACAATCGCGACCATGTCACCGTCGCCACCGAGGACCTCGATGCCTTTGACGCGGAGCTCTCCGACAAGATCCGGAAGTCACCCGCTGATTATTTGCCGTTGGTGCGTTGTCTTCTTAATTTTTTCCAGTAATTTGTATGCACTTGTATTGAACTCTTTATATGTGTTTGCGTAGTTTGAGACGGCTGCGGCAGAGGTTCTAGCAAGTCTTCGGTCCAAGGTTGCCGGCGAGACCGGGGAGATGGAGGAACCGGTTACTGGTGACGTGCAGATATTCCTTGTTTCCAAGGAGAACTGCGTGTCCATGAGGTCTATTGGGGTCAGTGATCAAACAATACTGAGATATACGGTCAACAGTACTTGTTAGAGAATCTATTTTGATGTTGGTGTTTGAAAACAAAAATTCAGGCGGATTACATGTCCAAGCTGGTGAAGATCGCGGGAATTGCAATTGCTGCATCGAGAGTGAAAGCAAAGGCCACTCATGTTACTCTTGTCTGCAAGAACTGCCGCAGTGTGCGTACAGTACCGTGCAGGCCAGGCCTTGGTGGGGCTATTGTCCCCCGATCATGCGACCATGTTCCCCAGGTATGTTCCTTGAAAATAGTACTCAGTTGTTGTCAGAGGTATTTGCTGCAAAAAGGCTAATTTCAGCTGCTCCTATACTTCTAAGAGAGAAGATTGCACAAAAAGCTAACCAAAAATTGTGAAACAGATTAATATTGTGAAACGACTAAACTGTAAACATCAACATTCCACTCCTAAACAACCTTACATCCAACAAAATGGGTACACTAGATAGCACTGTTATCAAACTTTTGTTTTTTCCTACTATATGATTCTATATGCTGTGATTGTTTTCCCTTAGCCTGGAGAAGAGCCTTGCCCCCTAGACCCCTGGATTGCAGTTCCAGATAAGAGCAAGTATGTGGACCTCCAGACTCTCAAATTGCAGGAAAATCCTGAGGTTAGTTACTATTTATTCCTTTTGAAGCTTTCTGATATTTAATTAAGTAATATCACCAATATGCTGCTCTTAATTTTGGTTTGCAGGATGTTCCAACTGGAGAACTTCCTAGGAATGTGCTGCTTTCTGTAGATAGGCAGCTTGTTCAGACCATAGTTCCAGGGACAAGATTAACTGTAATTGGTATCTACAGCGTATACCAAGCATCTGCCAAGTATGATAAACTAAAGATTATTTCGTTTTCTTGTTATTTTGGTAGGACAAGAACATCCTAATAATGCTGCCGTGTTCATTTTGCAGCCAGAAGGGTGCTTTTGGGGTTAAACAGCCATACATTAGAGTTGTGGGATTGGAGCAAAATCGTGACAATAACTCAAACAGCCCCTCAAATTTCACACTTGATGAGGTGGGTTGTTTTCCAACAATTTCATTGATGAATGGGATATATCTATAAACTTGACTGTCCTTCCAACTTGTAGGAAATGGAGTTCAAAGAATTTGCGCAGAGGCCAGATGCATACGTCAAGCTCTGCTCAATGATTGGCCCTTCAATTTATGGCCATTCTGATGTCAAGAAAGCTATTGCTTGTTTATTGTTTGGCGGATCAAAGAAGGTACCTATTTGTACATGTTATTACAATCTTCTGAATAACACTTCATGTCTATCCAAGTGCTAATTGGTAATGTTGATGTCATTATTCTACTGTTTTCTACAGAGGTTACCGGATGGTGTCCGTTTGAGAGGAGACATTCATGTCTTGCTTTTGGGTGATCCATCCACGGCAAAATCCCAGGCAACTACTGCTTAAAGCTTCATAGCCTTTAGTCCAATGACACTTTGAAATCATTATAATTTTAAACTTTAAGTCTGGTAATTTATTTTGACACTATAAACCAAATTACTAGCAGTTCAATGACATGTGTTTACATGGTTCAACAGTTCCTCAAATTTGTAGAGAAGACAGCACCAATAGCTGTTTATACATCTGGAAAAGGTTCATCTGCAGCTGGTCTGACGGCATCTGTAACTCGGGATAGTAGCTCGGTAGGTTTGGATTCACTGAGTAGTCTGTTTAGTCAAAGTTTTGTTTTTTATGGTTGAAAAACATTTCTTTCTTGTACAGCGGGAGTTTTATTTGGAAGGTGGGGCCATGGTTTTGGCTGATGGTGGTGTGGTTTGTATTGATGAATTTGACAAGATGAGACCTGAAGACAGGTACACATGGATTTTGATGTTTTGCTTGAAACTAGAATAAATTTACTACACATCTTTTTTGTTCTCTCTCGAATCCATCTCATTTTTCTCTATAAATTCAAGAGTTGCAATTCATGAGGCCATGGAGCAGCAGACAATATCTATCGCCAAAGCTGGCATTACAACAGTACTCAATTCAAGGACCTCAGTTCTTGCAGCTGCCAATCCAATTTATGGACGCTACGATGATCTTAAGGTCAGTCAATTTGTTAATGACTTATTCTTCAGCTTTCTTATTGCTGCGGTCTACTTGACAAATTATCTTCTGCTGTTCATCAGACTGCACAAGACAACATTGATCTGCAGACGACAATCCTTTCTCGATTTGATCTAATTTTTATTGTTAAAGATGTCAGAATGTATGAACAAGATAAGGTATGAAGCAAAAAAAATCTTCAGTTTTTCTATGTGCTAACTCAGGGATTAAGATTAATGCAACTCAAAATTGCAGTTAATAGCAAGTCACATCATCAAGGTCCATGCCAGTGGTGCTGCTGCTGCATCTAAGCAGACAGATGCTAGTGAAGGAGAGAATTGGCTAAAAAGGTTGGACGATGATGCATTTTCTGATGTACATATGCAACTTGGTTTTCCTGGATTTTCATGCACAATCTTCAAATTTTTAGGTACATTGAGTACTGCCGTGTGACCTGCAGACCAAGGCTTTCAGAAAAAGCAGCTGAGATGCTACAGAACAAATACATTGAGATTAGACAGGTATATACTGAATATCTCACTCAGTTTAATGGTTGTTTATGATCCCTCTTCTCATTTATCTTTCCATTTTGCAGAAAATGAGACAACAAGCTCACGAGACAGGTAGGGCTGCAGCGATACCCATCACTGTCAGACAGCTCGAAGCCATCATTCGATTGAGTGAATCCCTAGCAAAGATGAGATTGTAAGTACTATACCACACTATTTGGAGTTCATATTTTTCCCATGTGCCACGATTCTAGTTTGCTTTGTTTTCTTACATCCATGAATGATGCTTGAATGGCTCTTAGGACAAGCGTGGCTACACCAGAGCATGTTGAAGAGGCATTTAGACTGTTTAATGTCTCCACCGTTGATGCTGCAAGATCTGGAATTAACGAGCATTTAAACCTGTCACCAGAGATTGCGAATGAGATCAAGGTTAGCCCCTGCAACTCTTAAGCAAAATTTAGCTCTCCTGGTTTGCATTTTCTGAATGCCAACCATTTTTTTTTCTGACAGCAAGCGGAAGCACAGATAAAGCGAAGAATGGGCATTGGAAGCCACATATCTGAGCGCCGGCTGATTGATGAACTAACTAGGATGGGAATGAACGAATCCATTGTAAGGAGTATTTCATAATATATATATATATATTCCTGAAGCAATATATAAATTATGACCACTCGGTTCCTAATGATTACGTTACACTGTTTCAGGTCAGAAGAGCTCTTCTGATCATGCATCAAAGGGACGAGGTGGAGTATAAGAGAGAGCGCCACGTGATTGTCCGAAAGGCTTGAGGTGGAGTATTTCAAATGTGTGTGCGTTCGGATGAAACTGCAGCCTCTGACACCGGATAAGGCACATTTAGTTAATGAAATATGGCTACTGTAATATGCAAGAGCGAATGGATTTTCTGCACTGTAGAAATCAAGCTGCTGTGTGGCAGTAGCCTAGCCTGTTGCTGCAATCCTGTATCATCTAGTGTGACTGACATGTTGGGCGACGCTTGGAAGTGCCAAGGTTCTGAAGCTGTACTGCTGTAACTCAAATGATGAATGCAATTTGTTTTCTGCGTTACATTACCAAAGCAGACAATAAGAAACATAATTTGACCGCATAGAATGCCCTTATTATCACCCCCAACCTTATAGCTGTGAATCAGCGAGTTCACTAAACTGAAGTGAAATTGCAAAACACTGTTGGAAATATCTGGCTTGAAGGAAAGAACTGAACTGAATTGCTAAAGTACAAGATGAATCCAGGAGGAGTTTACTGGTTACAAGAAAAACAAATCCAAACACCGGTCGGAACCCCAAGTTACAACAGACAACCGGTGTTCGGATCACTTCCCACTCAATATACAGGTATAAGAAATTTCTATGCCAATTTGTCAAAGAAAAACGAGAGCCGAGTTCTCCCATCTCGCTGAACATTTGCAGAGGAAATGCATCCAATCCTTGGTTGATGCCGTCCTCCATCTCACACGGTGTAGCTCTGCTGGATGGTGTCGATGTCGAGCCCCTTGAGCTTCACCACCGACTCGACGTGTCCCTTGAGCGTGTGCAGCTCCCTCAGCCGGGCGATCTCGGCACGCTTGGCGGCCTGCTCGGCGAGCTCCGAGAGCTCGCGGTAGCCGGAGCCGTCGCCCAAGAGCTCGGAGGTGGCGCTCGGCTGGTTGAGGCCGTGCAGCGTCCGCTGCGCCGTCGCCCACTGCGCCTCGCGCTCGCCCTTGCCGTAGTCGGTCCTGTTGGTGAAGGCCGTCTTCTTGTTGATGTTGCTCCATGCCCTGCCGCTGAGCGCGTAGCGGATGATGAACTTGAGCACGTCCAAGGGCACGTAGGTGACGATGCTGAAGACCCAGATGGCGGCGCCCCATCCCCAGCCGATGCCCTGCATCTTGCAGAACTCCCAGTTGGCGTACACGGCGATGCACGTGGCCACAAGCTGCGCCGCGAGGAAGGCGAACACGAGGAGGAGGCCCGGCCGCTCCACGAAGGACCAGCTCCGGGAACGCGTCACGAAGATGAGCGCCTGGCTGATGATGCTCACTTGGAGGTACAGCGCTGCCATCAGCTCCTTGTCGTTCTCCTTGATGGACCTCACGCCGAAAGTCTCCTGCACGATCGACCACGGCTGACGCCTTTCTTTTTCAGCAGCAGGGACAGCAGCAACATGGTACGTACCGTGAAGAAATCGGTGTCGTGGGCGAGGTAGAAGAATAGGACCGTCACGAGGGCCATGTAGGTGCCGAGGACGACGCCGGTGGCGAAGATCTCGTTGAGCTTCCACGAGTCGGGTGTCGGCGACGGCTTCACGCGGTCCTTGGAGATGGTCATGATGGTGCCGTCGTTGAGGATGGCGATGATGAGCACCATGAATGGCGCGAAGTCGAACTTCCAGAGGAGCGCGACGAGCATGAAGCCGAGCACGATACGGATGGTGATGGACACGGCGTAGATGGTGTAGTTCTTCATGCGCTGGAAGATGGCGCGGCTGGTGAGCACGGCGCTCACGATCACGCTCAGCCCGGGCTCCGTCAGCACGATGTCCGACGCGCTCCGGGCCGCGTCCGTCGCGTCGTCCACGGCGATCCCGATGTCCGCCTTCTTCAGCGCCGGCGCGTCGTTCACCCCGTCCCCGGTCATGCCGCAGATGTGCTTCCGGTCCTGCAGCCGCTTCACGATCTCGTACTTGTGCTCCGGGAACACCCCGGCGAACCCGTCGGCCTTCTCGATGAGCTCGTCCACGGGGAGCCCGCCCATCTCGCTCGACTTGTCGCCGAGCAGGCTGGTGGAGGGGTACATGTTGTTGCCCATGCCGAGGCGCCGCGCGGTCTCCTTGCCGATGGCGAGCTGGTCACCCGTGATCATCTTGACGTTGACGCCGAGGTGGAGGGCCCGGCGGATGGTCTCCGCGCTGTCGTGTCTTGGCGGGTCGAACAGCGGCAGAAGGCCGATGAACTGCCACGGGTCACCCGCGCTCTCCTTGCTCTTCTCCGGGACCTGCTGGTAGGATACCCCAAGCGACCGGAGGCCGCGGTCGGCGTAGCTGTCGATGAGGGCGTGGATCTTCTTCTCGGCGTCCTTGCTCATCCTGCACAGCTCGATGATCTGCTCGGGGGCGCCCTTGCTGACCCTGTGCCAGTCGCCGTTGGAGTCGATGTAGGTGATGGCCGTGCGCTTGTCCACGGGGTTGAAGGGGAGGAAGTGGACCTCCTTGATGCCGGCGCGGGCCTCCTTGGGGTCGGCGAGCATGCCGACGATGCAGGTGTCGATGGCGTCCTGGTTCTCGACGCGAGAGGCCCTCGCGGCGTAGAGGAGCACCATGTCCTTGTCCACGCCCTTGCCGCACACCTCGATGAGCGACTTGTCGACTGTGAGCTTGTTGAGGGTGAGGGTCCCGGTCTTGTCGCTGCACAGAACGTCCATGCCGGCCATCTCCTCGATGGCGGTCATGCGCTTGGTGATGGCGCCCTGCTGGGACAGGCGGTGGGAGCCGATAGCCATGGTGACCGAGAGCACGGTGGGCATGGCGATGGGGATGCCGCCGATGAGCAGGACGAGGAGGTTGTCGATGCCGTCGCGGTACGCGCGGTGCTGGATGGGGTACATGACGATGATCTCGACCAGCATGCCGACGGCGATGGAGATGATGCAGAAGTTGCCGATGGCCGTGAGCACGAGCTGGAAATGGCCGACGTTGTTGGTGCTGTCCACCAGGTGCGCCGCCTTGCCGAAGAAGGTGTGCACCCCGGTGGCGATGACGACTGCCTCGATCTCCCCCTGCTTGACCGTGGACCCGGAGAAGACCCCCTGGCCCGGGTGCTTGTTCACGGGCAGAGACTCGCCGGTGAGCGCCGCCTGGTCGACCTTGAGCGGGTCGCCCTCGAGCAGCCTGGCGTCGGCGGGGATGATGTCACCGAGCTTGATGCTGATGATGTCGCCGGGCACGAGGATGGAGGCGTCCTCCTCCTTCCACTTGCCGT
Source organism: Neostapfia colusana (assembly GCA_030760725.1). Lineage (NCBI taxonomy): Eukaryota > Viridiplantae > Streptophyta > Magnoliopsida > Poales > Poaceae > Neostapfia > Neostapfia colusana. The sequence goes on along the minus strand of JASWHV010000003.1, from coordinate 686,315 downwards.
CCCTGAGGACCTTGGTCTTGGGCGCGAGGCCCGCCATGAGCGCGGCGGCGGCGTTGCCGGCGTTGTTCTCCTCGATGAAGCTGATGGTGGAGTTGATGAGGAGGAGGACGGTGATGCCGACGAAGTCCTGCCAGTCCGGGGGCTTGCCGCCGCCGTTGGCGAGCACGATGGCCATGACCGCGGCGGCCTCCATGACCCACGAGAGCGGGTTCCACATGAAGCCGAGGAACTTGAGCAGCTTGCTCTCCTGCTTCTCCTCCAGCTTGTTGGGGCCGAAGATCTTGAGCCGGTTCTCGCCCTCCGCGCTGGACAACCCCTGCTTGCTGCATTTCAGGGTCTGGAACACCTCCTCCACTGGCACGGTTTCCTGCACCACCACCACATTTGTTTTCAAAACCAAAGAAAATGGATGAGATGGAGAATGCAGAGGACGCCGACGACGGCGGCGAGAGGAAGAAGAAGAAGAAGAAAGAAGACGATGATGATGCATGCTTACGAGGTCGACGGTCTCGTTGCGGACGTCCTCCAGGGAGATGGACGCCATGTCTTATTAGTCTTGTAACCGGGGAGGGGGGTGTCGTGTGATGGCGCGCACGGGCGCGAGCGGAGGGAGGGGCGGCCGCTCTCGCTCGCCGGCCCTGGCCTGGCCTGCCCGCGGCGGTTAGGGTTAGGCCGTCATGGAACGGGGATCCTTGCCTCGGTCCGTGCGCGGCCTGAAGACGAGATGGACCTTACTCGCCGCGCGGCCTCTTATACCGGCGACTCGCCCGCGGACGGGCGGTTGCATGCGGAGACCAGGGCAGGCCGCCATCCCGTTCGCGGAGGCGACGTTTACGGCGCGCGGTCCCTTCCACAGCCGGTGAGATGGCTCCCAGGAGCCTCCTCTCCGTTCCCATCCTTCTTGCCGATAACTTGGGTGCAGCCCACGAAAAAACACAGGGTAAAACGCACAAGGGGCACCGTAAACACGTTCAGAACGCAAACCTCGCAGAACCACCGTGACCACGTTCCAAATTTCAGAACGAAATACAACACAGCGACGGTCAAAACATCACCGGTAAACATCCATTGTAAAGTTAATCTGTTTCTGCGTCCAACAGTGCCGTGCGCTGAGAGTAAAAAACATCCTAATATCCTACAAGATCATGATCATCAGCACCATACGTCCAAGAAAAAATACACAACCAGGGCTTCTGGAGCCACACCTCAGCAGCACTGATTCCTCAGTACGCACAAGACCAGTAAGCTTACACAATCCATAATTTAAACAAATTTGGCGTCCTCGAAACATGAAATCAAACAAACTAGACAGCAAAGGGAAGCAGACTCCACTCATCTACTGCATGGATAAAGTAAGTTGATTTCAGCTACACTCCACATGAGCTAAATGACACCCGACACACAAAACCAGCAGTCCAACTATGCGAATTGGAGAGCACAGCATTGAATCGACAGTGAAATTGCAACCATCAACTAGCTTCGACTACCTCGATAGAAGCACAGTTAACAAAAAAAATGCATCCACACAACAATTATCTATGAAATGGCAAGCATTTGAATTACTCACATATTCTCTGGTCTCCAGTGTCAATCGTAATTGAAGAAAATACAATCAGAAAATGATGCAATAGACCAAATAATTGGAAATAGCTGCAACACAACACCAAACTCACGCATTTCGGGTGATAAGGGTTCTTTACTTAGCAATAGCATAGCACCACAGAATGGTATTCTGAGTACAACAGAGAACTACCAACTCCCTTAACATCGCAAAAAAAAAAAGACTGAAACATCCATGAAACAAATAAACCCAAGCCTTCCCATGCAGCAGCGGATCCCTCCCCACTCTCAGAACCCGAGCTTGGTGCGGCGCCAGTGCCTGCGCTTCGCGTTGTACCTGGAACGACACGAGAGGCAGAGAAAAGGGGTCGGATTAGTTTTCACTTTCACCACGCGAACGCCTAATCGAACTCTTCTGAATCAGAAAGAAGTGACGGGGATTGACGAGGCCACGTACCTGATGGTGTTGTCGGTGCGCATGCGGATCCAGTAGGGGATGGGGCGGTTCTGGCGCTGCTTCTTCGCCAGCTTCATCTTGATCCGGAAGGTCTTGTGGGACGGCTGCCCAGGGACAGAAGAAAGCAGGAAACCATGTCAGCGAAACGTCGAAACCCCACGACGTACGTGGCGAACTCCATGGAAGCGAGGGAGAGGATACCATCGTTGCGACGGAGACGAAGCGGCGGTGGCGGCGGCGGCGCGAAAACCCTAGCTGCGTGAAGCGCAACACTGGTGGGCGCTGCGGACTATATATATATATATATATAGTACTTAGTTGCCAAAGGGGACAAGGAGTCGAATGGACTTGTTGGGCTGGGCCATTGTTTCTATAATAGAAGTTAGACGAGTCTTGCGTCAGATCGATGGGCCGCCATATAGGCCAACGGCCCAGTGTAGACCGTCCACTAAAATTTATAACGGGCTGAATTTGTGTTATCTTCAATCCTGGGCTGAATTTGTGGTCTGGGCTCGCCAAGAAAATAAATCGGATTTTCTAGCAGCAATGGAGATGGAGATTCCATTCCGGTTCCAAGGGCGGACGTGATGGTGTATCTGTATGTGTTGTGAGTTTTAGAGTAATAAAATTTGATTTTAGCTGTGAACTGTGTAAAAGTTATGTAAGCTATGAGAAAGAAGAAAAGAAAAAGACGATTCGGACGTGGCGGTGGATAATTTTTTCGATAGTTGGGTGAGAAATCTAAAAAAAATCTGAGATAAATGAGGATGCTAATTTGTGCCGAAAATCTACAAATTTCAACTTTACAATGATTTTTTTTGTTAGCATTCTAGATTATTTACTTCATGAAACTAAACTAATAAAGACACTTTTTTAAAAAAACGTGAGAGCTAGCATGCACCACTAGCTACGTACGTACGCTCGCTCTCTCAAAGGAGATTCCATTCCGGTCGATTCAACGCGCCAACCTTCTTTCCCGAGTAGGCAGTTCAATAACAACCGTCGTCGTATAAATCAGAGCTACCGATATCGTAACCGCGATTCTCGTGGCCGTCCAGAGCCCCTACCCAAACGTAGAAAAAGCTTATCACGGCCTAAACAACAAGAACGAACACAGAAATTGCAGTGCGGCTAGAGCTTGTTAGCTTAGTTCATGCAGAAGAATCTCGTGAGTCGTCGTCGTCGTCATCCTGCGGTCATGGGCACGGATCATCCCATGACCACATGGGGGGGGGTCTCGATCGGATGATGCTAGCTGCCGTCTGTCCCTGGCTCGATCCCTGCGGTTGGAGCTGGAGGTCAATGACAATGGAGATGGCTGCCCGCGCGCGTTCATGAACCGACCGATATTTTCTGAACGCCGACAGTGCAGTGCCTCTCCCAATTAATCTGCGTCTGCTGAGCATGTCGCGTACGTGTCTGCGAGAACTCCCAGTGTGCTTTATTGCCTGCTTCTGTGATTATCATCGCTATTGTAAGCTCGGATAACACAGGTTGCAGTCAGCAGATCATGGCGCGCCACATGGGGCGTCTTACATGCTGTCGTCGCCTGCCATGATCGATCCACGATGCGTGTCGTATTGCTTGATTAGTACCGCCTTGTTGCGTTTCTCTCCTGAAATCCACCAGGATTTGGATCGAATTGTTCAATAGCCACCAGGTGCTATCCAGTGGAATCTCAGTTGGCTGAACCCCTGAAATACATAGCTGAAAGAAGGAAACCAACTAACTGATGGCATCCTAAGATCTAGCTTGTCCCAATCATCAGCTGCCATTTGGGTCAAATGAGATCCCACGAAACGCGGATCATAGGCGAGCATCTGGCCGATGATAAATTAACTAGCTACTTATTAATCATCCACATCATCATAACCCCAGCATGGCTTCGTCTGCAAGCTAACAAGTACTCCTGCAGGAGGACAGTGACGGCGAGCTACATACAAAATTATCGTCAAACACAAACAGGTGAGCTGTTTCTCACGGTCATATTCGTGAATGCAAGATGTTGCCGAGGACGGGGAACGCGGGGTACTTATTACTGAAAGAAATTCGGTTAGTCACAGGACATCAACTTGCCAATACTTTGACCGCTCTGGAGCGACCTTCTTGTAGCTATGAACAGCTCTCGTTCAGAAGATAATGTCTATATATTGCGGATTGGATAGAGTGGTTGGAACTCGTAACTGACAGTAACATGACCTTGTCAGACTCAGCGGCAAGTTGTTTATGCATTTGGACTCCCTGTTTCAGCCGCATCGACAGACGAGAGCTACTGTTTCAGACGAGAGCTAGTGTGAGTGATCCAGAGATTCCAGATTGGTCGAGGAAAGCGTTGCAACCGACTGTTCGTGATTCTTAGGCGTGGTTTAAAGAGTAGGAAATGGAAATAGCGATACCGAAATAATGGCGCCGCCACTCCATGCAAAGGATGTGGTATGGCCAATTTTCCCCCATGCTCCTTCGTCTTGGTGCTGTTTTTGAAAACGAATCAGTATTTTCTTTTGTTGAACTCACCCTCAATTTTTGAGGTACCGGCCTACGAATTAGGAGATGTCAAGATAAGGTTTCAAAAGATTCGCGCCTGCGATGCCTGGACCACTGCATAGCCATGCAACTGAGGTTGCCACAAGAGCAGAGCAGGGTTTTTTTTAACAACTGTGCAGCACTGCAGCTGCCTAACAGGACAAAGCACTGCAAAAAAACTGACTCAATTGTCCTATTTTCAGCTATGAGAAAAAAGTACAGTACACAGCACTAGGCTTTAGCTGCAAGTTCCAAAATTTCTTTTATGACGCAACCGTTAAAACCACTTGTAGCTTCAGAATTCTGAATCCCAACAACAAGTTTGACAGTCGTTCAGCGGGCAATTCAGATAAGAGGGGAATGGCTTTTCCGTTTTCTTGCTGCCATATGCTTGCTGATAGAAGGGGAATGCACTTACTCTCTGGCATTCGCCTGTCACATTTGTATGGTTAACTGATTAGACAAGCTGCTTACCGGCTTTAATAAAATAAAAAAGTCTGAAACTGAAAAAAACCAGTCATCTGCAACACTGAACCAACCATCTGTACTGTACCTGGGAGCAGATGATCTGAAGACAGAAGTCCACGACCAGGTTTCTCTTTGACCTCTTCAGAGGAGCAGAGAGAGACATGGGCTCTGCCTGCGCCATGCATGCGCGCTCCATTCGACGTGGGTGGCTCCAGAGACCGCTTGATGAGCTCTGCGCTAGCTAGGGAAGCCGAAGGCATCTATCTGCTCATCAGTCGTAGCCGGCAGCTAGCCTACTCTCAGCGGTGACGAAGACGATGTGAGTGCGTCGCATGTCCAGAGGCACATGCGCGCTGATCGCAATGCACGCACGCACGCACCCACGCCTCACATGGCGTTGCTCTTCTTCTTCCCGAGGCCGGCCGGCCGGTAACGTCACTACCTGTCGCTGCCCGATCGACGCCATCGCCGCCGGTGAAGGCGGTGAAGCATGCAGTTGCTGCGCACGAGCTGATCATCAACCGCAACTTGCGATTGGCAGTAGCATGCACAAGACACAGAGGGACAACGGGCCGGGAGCTAGGGACCATGCATCGATCCACGGACTAACCGCCGCCATGTCTAATTGTCAGCTGCTTTCGCGTTTCAGTCATCCAGAGACAGATGGCTACAGTCCCGATACACAGTGTCAGAACAACGATCATCTCGATCGAGTTCCTCTTTTCGACTGGCATGGCCGGCCGGCACATGCTTGACGAGCCGGGAAAGTTCGAGCAGCAGCATGTGTCCAACTAATCTTGAGGTTTCATCTTATATACCACGGAGGTATCCGGAGGAGTAAGGTAGGGGGTCACATGTGCTGTGCGTGCCTCTCGTACGCTCTATACACTCGTTAGGCCGGCTCGTACGCGCGTCTCGCCGGCAACATGTGGTCTGTGGATAGCGCGCACGTACCAAAACGTGGGGGTGCATTGCACCCATGCATGGTGAATTGGGAGGAGATCGAACTGCTGCTGGAGATTCCACCCTATCAGCTAGCTAGCTAGCTAGCTAGCTAGCTAGCTAGCAGGTGCCGTTCTTCCCCGGCATGTCACGCGATGGTGCGATCGCATGTGCGGTTGTTTGTCTGTGTCTGGCTTGCACGTTCCTCAGCTGGTGGCTGCTGAGAGAGGGCACAGAAAATATCATGACCAATGTTGTATCTTTAGCATGCCCACTTGTCTATTGAGAGGAAACAATAATAAAGCAAGCAGCTATAGAGAGAGAGAGAGAGAGAGAGTCCCAACGACGAGCGAAGACCAATGAAACCACACTGAAACTGAACAATGGCACCAGGTGGGTCCAATGGCCATTGAGCCATCTATGCAGCAGGTAGCCCTTCCACTTCCAAGCGTCCAGCAAGATCCCCACCCACCTTTTCCTCCCTATTTATACCCCGTTCCATGTCTTTCTCCTTATTCGTAGCGACAGGCCGGCGCGCGCGCGCACTAGCTAGCAGGACGCCGCACAGAGCAACCAAGGCGAAGCAGAGCTAGCACGCTGTATCATCAGGACTAATTCAGGAGCAATGGCGCGGGCGCAGCAGCAACGGTACCGCGGCGTCCGGCAGCGCCACTGGGGCTCCTGGGTCTCGGAGATCCGCCACCCGCTCCTGTACGTACGATACGTCGTCGATGACCGGCGGCGACGGCGGCATCCACCTCTCCTGATGACGTACGATCGATCGATGACGATGGCAAGCTTGCTCACGACGGTTGTTCTCCCTCCGGATCGTTTGCAGGAAGACGCGGATATGGCTGGGCACGTTCGAGACGGCGGAGGACGCGGCGCGCGCGTACGACGAGGCGGCGCGGATCATGTGCGGGCCGCGCGCGCGCGCCAACTTCTCCCCCTCGTCGTCGTCGTCGTCGTTCCTCTCCGCCGCGCTGGTCGAGAGGCTGCACCGGTTCAACCTGGCGTCCGTGCAGGCCGCGCAGCGGCAGCAGAGGGAGCAGCTGCAGCAAGCGGCCCCGGCTTCATCTTCCGCGGCGCCGCCGTTCTACGTCCACGAGGCAGCAGCAGGGAGGCTCCTCGAGGAGCAGCAGCACGTGGAGCAGATGATCGAGGAGCTGCTCGACTCCAACTTCTCCATGGAGATATGCTGCTAGCTGCTGCTGCTGCTGCTGCTGCTGCTGCTGCCGATTAGCTAGGTCATTCACAGCACGGCACTGACTGTGAAGCTGACGCATGGGGCTCCGGCTCGATATCAGTGAACGCGCGCATTCGTCTCATAGCATATCTGGGGTATCAATAATCACTCTCACTCCCACATAAAGCTGACTTTGGTAAGATGATTCATACTTGGAAGGAATCCAGCACAGCGACGAGCATAATGGTTATCGAAGGAGGACTCAGCTGCAGCTGACTGACTGATGAGCCGAGCCTGCTTGCTTGGCTTGGGGTCCGACCGCCGAGACCACCAGGCAAGTTGTAGTAGCGTCTTGCTACGACATCGTCGCCATGTCCCGGGATCGACGCCATTGGCTTCTCTCTACATACAGTGTCGCGTTCGCCAGCAGGGTCTCTGCAGACAGCGAACTGAGGATTTGTTGGTGGTGGGGTGCGGCAGCAAAATGAGCCTCGCTCACCCTACCTATCCTGTCGCGTCTCGCTGCCCCGACTGCCGTCAAAATTTTCCAAGGACACGTGATTGAGAATGACAGGGAACTGATCGTGCGTGTGGTGTTCGAGCCACAATAGTATCCCTTGTGCATCTGTCTCCGGTGTCACTGCTGCACAAGTTACCTATATTTTACGAAAAATAAACTTAACTTTCCTATACGACACCAGGAGAATTTGGTGTTGGGTTTGTACGTGGACGATTGAGTCTTCTGGGCTCTGGCGTCTGTATGTTGATTGCAGTCTGCTTTCCTCGGGACCTCAAAAAGAATCGTCACGAACCGATCCACATCATCGGCCCAACTCATCAGGGAGCCCGTATAGCCCAATATCGTGGGCCTCCCCTTTGCCCTACAGGCCGCACCGCGCCGTACCGTCCAGTGTCCAGTGCCTCCGTTCGGCGTACTAGAGATTCCATTTTCCAGAAGGGATTTTTGAAAAGTTCAAATATGTTTCAAAACTTTTTTCGAGAACAAAAAATGCAAAAAATTGACGAGAAAAGAGAGACGACGATTCCGTTCGTCCCCGCCTTCTCAGTTCAAAAAATTTCGCCTTTCATCTTCCAATAAGGACGAAAACAAAAAAAAAACAACAACCCCTTCTCAAGGGTTCCTCTTCTCCCCTAAATCCACCCCATTCACCCTAAAAACAAAATTCCTTCCCCTTCACCCGCTCCTCTTCGCGAGATCCTGCTCGTCACGGAGCCGACGCGATGCCGCCCAGGAGGAAGCGGCGAGCGGCCCCCGCCAGAAAGCAGCAGCCGCCACCGTCGTCGCCGCCGCCGGAGCCTCCACGCGCTGACGCTCCGTTGGCGGAGAAGCTGGGCCGGGTCAATAACCAAGAACGTACGGCGCCCTAAACCCCTCTCCCTCATTCCTCATCCATAGCAGCGCCCAGCGGCTGAGCCGTAACCTAGTTCTCTGTTGATGCGTTTTTTAAGAGCTCATCTGCCTTCTAATTTATGTATGCCGGGCAAGATTTGTGATGCGTAGTGTTTCATTGCTCACAAGAATTTGGCGCTAGCTGTAGTCCACTGAGGCGGATTTCGGTTCGCTCTGTCGAATTTTCTGGGGACCCCACATTGCTGCTATTCGCCCCCACAACGATGCACAACGAACTAGGTCAGCCTTGTGAGTTTGAATAATCAGAACACGCGCGCCGCTTTAGTGAAACGATAACGATAACAGGACAGTATGAAAAATCTGAAAGGGGCAGAGTAAGCTGTAAGATTGAGAAGAGCATCTTCAAAGTTATGATTTGTGAACTCCCACTTATTGCCACTGTTTGATTCCCCTATTATCTTCCCAGTACCTCAATTGATAACGAGTTCATTACCATCATCATAACATATTTGATTCTATTGCTAACCTGGAGTCCTCAACATATAGGCGATCGCAGGGTCGCTGCCATCAAAGCTATCGAAGAAAGAGAGGGCGAGAGCACGCGTTCTTGGTTGCAACTAGCGCAGTCCTATTTTTCCAACGAGCAACTCGAGTCAAAGGCTTTGGATTATTTTCGGGAGAATTTGCCCAACTTATCAGTTGTCCATATCCATAACGGAAAGCATAATGCGCTTGAGCTGAAATGGAATGACGGTGACACGTGCATAGTTGGAGACCTTGTCGATGACAGACTTTTGCGAGCTTCGATTGCATCATTACCAACCGTTGGCGGTCTCCAATTCCCAGGGGATTCAGGTATGATCATGTCCTCTACCTAGTAATGGTCTATTTACTTTATGGTTGCCAACCAGTAAACAGCCATCTCAAATGTTTTTTTCCACCTCACATGATTTTTGCAGTTGGTAAGAACCTGTACGGGCACACTAGTTTTGATTTTAGTGAGTCTGTAAGTATTTCTGCACTTAGTGATACTGTATATTTCTGCCCTACCCATTCACTATTCTTATAAGTGTTTGTTGCTTTGAAGGCTTGGAGTGAACTACATGCTGGTCAGATGGCAGGTCTGACAGATGCTTTTCAGACACCTGGGGTTTGTATTAATCTTCTTTCCATTTTAAACAATTGGTAAAAATATCGCATCATATTTGAACTATAGTAGCTTGTTCCTCTAAGTGGGTAAATAGCCTGTGGATTCTCTTGTAAACTTAACTTTTGCGTTTTAACATGATTCTGTGATAGGCTGTTAGCAGCCGACTCTCCTTTGGCATGACACCCAAAACTGTAAGGTTACCCAAGAATGGTGAAATGCTCTTATCTGTGCATGGCTCACCTCTCGGGATGTACAAAGAAGAAAATTTAGCAGCTATTCAGGGTATTCCCCTTATTCTCTTACTCGTTTTGCTGATGCCCGGAAGCTCTTTCACTACCTTCAGTAACCTGTTATCCCACCATTGTTTTTTCTTTCAGAATCTGGTAACAGAAGTGAAGATGCACCCTGCTGACACGCTAGATACATTAAGAACTGATGTCCAAAGGCATTGCAGGATGTTAACATCCATCGAGCTCCTTGTAAAAGTCATATGCTGGAGCGTGACAGTTGAATGTTGTTGACCAATCAATGCTGTATTGCCTAGTCCAATGGTATGCCACCCATGGCTTTGGCTGGTCCAATGGTGCGACACCCATACCTTGCAACCATGATTGAAGTATGCCATGACTTAGTTGCGGAGTCTGGAGTATGTATTAGATAACCTATGGTAGGAACTGATTCGAGGTTCAATCCTTCTTGTCGGTGTATTGACAGTTGACACTCTGTTCCTAATATATCTTGACTCTAATGTATTTAGAACATCCTTTGTATATTTGATGAACGGCTTTGGGATCAACATGTTCGTTTCATTGAGCAAAAAACTGTGCATCAGGTACTTCCGACAACCTTAAACCGTGTACCTGTTAGCTTATTTCCTGCCAGGTCGCCTGCAAAATCTTTTGAAATTTTTTTGCGCTGCACTTTGTTCGTTCAGCCGAACACTGGTCATTTCGTGGCTAGGGAGCTTGCGTCTGTCCAGTCTGTTTGCGACTAAAGCTGTTGATTTCCATTGGTGGGACATCCGGGGGCTAGGTGCCTCATGCATCTTTTTCTTTCTTTTTTCCACGCAATCATTCATAGGCAGAGGCTTCAAAAGACGAGCACAAGGAGAATGTTCGGTTTAATGCGCGCCATTCTAAGTGATTTTATCTGAATAGCAGTTCGTTTTACCTGCATTTAGCCATGCAACGCCAGGGAGGAAACGGAAACAAAGGACCATCTTGCCATCAGCAAAGATGTTGAACGTGAAGAGGGTGAACAAACAGAGGCGCTCTGATGGTGATGGCAGCATGAAGCGGTAATTTTGCGGAGTGGCAGCGGCCCCGGCCAGCTCCGTTTTAAATTATTTAACGCTGGTTAGTATATTTAGGGTTCGGGGAGCAGGGCGGCCGGCGGCTTCTTCGTTCTCTCCAGGGTTCGTCTTGCTCCTGTTCGCCGCCGGCGAGCGGCGGTCGCGGAGGAGGGCATCCGCTCGAGTGGGGACGGCGGAGTCGGGTGGAAGTCGAAATGAAATGAGCGCGGCACGCGGCAGTACCAATTTGTTGCCGCCTTCTTCCCGTGGAAGTGGAAGCCTTCTTCCAATCCCAAAGCCCATCACCACCACGCGGAACTGTGGACCCAACTTCTATCATTTTCAGTTTAGGCCCAATACAGTGCAGCCCGGCCCACCGTCGCCCGCTCCGCGCCCTAGTTTGCCGCCTCCATTTCGCGGTCCGCGAACGACCGACCCCGCAGCCGTCGCGGGCGCCGCCTCTTCCACACCGCTGCTGCTCGCCGGCGTGGCGTGGACTCCTCGACCTCTCGGTAAGTTGGACCGCTGATGGCGACCACGGCGAGGAAGGGCGAGGATGAGGTGCCCTCTGACCGAGTGCCGCACCTGCCGTGGATGCGGTACCCGGTCGACATCGATGCCTTCTCCGGCTGCCCCGTCTCGCAGCTCCCTCGGCTCGACCCCAGGTGCGCTCCCCATGCACCTTCTTTGTGTTTCTGTGCAGTTCATTTTACTAAGCTAGATAAAGATGTATACGCTTAATTCTGTAAATAGCTTAAAAACAACACAATCGACCCCTCTGATGTTGTTTCACTGTTGTAGATTGGTGGAGGCTTTGCAGAGAATGGGAATCAAATCGTTTTTCCCAGTCCAGGAAGCAGCCTGGCTGGAAACAGTTGGTCCTGGTGCTTTTGAGAGGGATATATGTATTAATTCCCCTACTGGGTCTGGAAAGACTCTTGCTTATGCCCTACCTATAGTGCAAGTGCTCTCCACAAGGAAAGTTAGATGCTTACGAGCTTTGGTTGTGCTGCCTACAAGAGATCTAGCATTGCAGGTTTGTTTGATTTCCTTTTACCTTTTAGAAACTTAGCCCTGCTGTTTGACAGTGTTAAAGTTTTACTTTAGCATTTATTCATTTGATATCAGGTCAAATGACATGTACCTTCTGTGCTTATTCAATTTCAGGTTAAAGAGGTTTTTGATGCTATTGCTCCTGCTGTGGGATTGTCAGTAGGTTCAGCGGTTGGTCAGTCATCATTAGCAGATGAAATTTCCAGTCTTATCAGGAAGCCCAAACAAGCGCTTTACCCAACTATTGATGATGAATATGTCCAGATGGAACCACAAACTAAAGTTGATATATTGATCGCAACTCCTGGAAGACTGATGGATCACATTAACATGACAAAGGGTTTCAGTCTAGAGCATCTTCAATACCTGGTAGGCTTATATTAATATTTAATAATAACCTCTGTTTTGTTGCGTGACATGCTCTCTGACATGGTAATGCTTCATATGCTTACATCGCATGAGAATTTCAATTTTTTCCATGGTCCACTTTTCCTTCTTAATATGAGATTGTTTGTTTAACCTTGAAACATCTTTGCATTGCCTTGGCACATAGTACAAGGTACACTACAGTGTCTTGTAGATTTTTAGGGAGAGTATACCCAGGCATCGGTTTTTGACAGTGTGCTTACAATTTTCTTTGTGCCTGGTCCGTGTCCAAAGATATAATAATGTGTCACATATGATATCCTATCTATTGGTATCATTATATTTTTATTCTGTGCCAATTCGGGACAAACAAGCAAAGCCTGATTTCACCTTTTGCTTTGAACCCTTATTGTTGGTATCGGCGTCTTTACAGATCATGCAAGTATTCTTTGCTTGCAACATGATTTGTTATATTTTGAAGTGTTCTTCTGAGAATTATTGGACTTAGACTACCAGCGGTTTGTAATATTTGCTTATGAGGCTACACAGATTATGTAGACTGCATCACTTTTTTCATGATTTTACTTTTCCATCTTGTCAGTTATTAGTACCTCATAATGTTGGGACACAGGTTGTTGATGAGACAGATAGGATGTTACGAGGGGCTTATCAATCCTGGTTGCCAACAGTGATCCAGCTCATTCATTCAAGTGGCCAAGATCATTCCTGCCTTGACACTGGGAAAGCTCTGCTACATACATTGACTACCATTAGAAGATCGTAATTCCCTTACCTATTCCACACTCATATGTTTTTCTTTCTTTTTGTAAGGGTCACATCTATTTCTTATATTTTGTCCATACCCTCGTTTATCAAGGCTTACATATTTGCTCATATCTTTGCACCTTGCTATCTTGTCTTTCCTGACACTGATACTTTAACAGTCCTTTTTATTTCAACTGAGGAATCTATTAATATACTCTGCCATGTAGGGGCATCGAGCGTGGGTTTAAAGGTAAATGTTTTCCAAGATTAGCAAAAATAATTTTGTCTGCTACACTGACTCAAGACCCTAGCAAGCTTTCTCAACTTGAGCTGCACCATCCCTTATTGTTGAATAGCGGGAAGAAGCGTTATAGGATCCCTACAAAGCTGGAGTCGTACAAACTGGTTTGTCTACCTAGCTCCTTTACCTTACATAAACAATGTTGATCATCCATTTTTTTTTTTAAAATACAGTTGGACATTTCATTGTGCACACTCACTTAAATTCGTTGTGTCCTGCTGTTGCAGATCTGTAAATCAAACTTGAAACCGTTGTCTCTCATTGTGCTTCTCCAAGAGTTGCAAGGGAACAAGTGCTTAGTTTTTACCTCATCTGTAGAATCAAGCCATAGACTAAGCACTTTATTGGGATTCTTTGAAGACTTACCCTTTAAGTTTAGTGAATATTCACGTTTGCAGCGTGAATCTGCTCGAAGGTAACTTACTTATATAGTTATATTTGGTTAAATTGGGAAATTAAGGTTCTCATTGTGGAGTTGTTAGCAAACAGCCACAAATGATTTTCTTTTATCAAAATGTTATTTCAAGTTGTATATGCCGTACTTCAATTCATGTTTGAACCAACTTATCCGCAAAATCAGAGGTAAGACTGTCTAGAGATAACCATTGCCTAGACCCCATAGTGTGGGAGCCTTCGGCACTAGGTACGCCCAGCCTTTTTGAGGCGCCGCCTAGTCGTCCAGTCGCTCCGGAAGCGACGCCTGGACACGTCGCCTCGCTTGGAGGCCGCCGGTCGTCGCGCCGCCGCCGTCCCTCGCCGCGCCTCGCCGCCGCCGGTCCTCACCGCGCCGCCATCGGTGCCGATGGAGAGGAGTGAGCTGCGCCCCGCCGCCATCGGTGCCGGTGGAGAGGAGTGAGGGTGAAAAGTATTGTGTTTAGGGTTAGGGTGGGGTGGGAGGTATTTTATATACACTGACGTGGAAATACCACCGTTGGATTAGATCCGACGGCTCAGATCATCCGCCCGCGTCTCCGCCTCCGCTGAGCAGCCGCCGTGCCCGCCGCCTCGGCTGAGCTCGCCCGCCTCCGCTGCGCCCGCCGCCGCGCCCGCCGCCTCCCCTCCTCGCCTGGCGCTCGCCTAGGCGCCTAGGCGTCCCGGCGGCCGGCGGGCGCCTAGGCGTCCAGGCGAGGATTCGCAACACTGGGTACGCCCTTTAGTATTTGGATCAGATGAGAGTTTAAGAAGAAGAAAACAAGCAATACTTGCCTACTTAGAAAGTACTTGTTCTACTAATGATGGGTGGAGAGGACGATATGTTGAGCTTATCGTCTCATTCCTGCCTGACACAAGTTGAATCTGTCTCCTTGCAGGAAGACACTGGAGGCCTTCAAGGAGGGAAACATAGATGTTCTAATTGGTACAGATAGAATGGCTCGTGGAATACATATCGATGGTCTAAGATATGTTATCAATTATGACATGCCACCCTATGTGAAAACATACATCCATCGAGCAGGACGGACGGCTAGAGCAGGAGAGTCTGGTTCTTGCTTCACCTTTTTGAGGAAACATGAGGTAATGCATTCTTTAACTATAATGGTAGCTTTTCCATGGCAACTATTACAATGTATTGATTTATGAATATGTCATGTTAATATGCATGACTTGAATGTAGAAAGAGACGCAATCTCACTTTGTTCATATTCAAAACTGATGTTAAACGCCTGAACTCCATGTTCAGTGTTCGTTGAGTTGGTTGATGTTATTCTGATGTAATATGATTTAGTGAAGAATGGTGTCATAGGGATCTATATTGGGTTTTGAGCAGTGAGCATCAAGACCTGATCTAGTTAGGATCTAAGAGATTCATAAAGAACTATAATGTCTATTGTAGAGTGAAACAAATAGCTATGTACCCCATCAGTTCCTCCTGTTTGTTAACGAATGAAAACCCAACTGGATCATACCCAGTGCCGTTGCCGTAGAGTATCTTCTGTAAATATTTTCTTTCTATTTTGGTTGCTAAGACAATCCTTTGCAGGTTAAAACTTTTGACAAAATGCTCAAGAAGGCAGATAATTCCATTTGCAGCATCCGTTCACTGCCTGAGGAATCAATAGAAACACTTCGTCCCGTTTTCTCCGGTGGTAAGATTATTGTTCTTCTGTAATTACAATAAGCTGTTTTAGTTAGTTCGCACCTGTATTTTTATTGTTCTAGTGTTCCATTGACCATATATTCTAACTAATTGCATCTTCATATCGATTGTTGAAGCTCTGAAAAAACTGGAGGAATCCCTGGAATCAGAAGCTGCTAGGAAATCTAATTCAGGGGATAAAATGCGTAGTACTTCTAAAAGAAAGAGAACAGCAAACCAAAAGTGAAGCAGTAGAGTAGCTCTAGTTCTGAAGTACTCTGACGTTAAACCTGCATTTGCTAGAGATTTGGTGAGATCTGCTTTCTAACATGACATGAAGTCATTCCACAGTACTACCAATATATTTATTTCTCTTATGTTCATTGCCATTTTGTAACGTATGTTTGCACAAATTGTCTAAAAAAACAATCTATCGAAGGCCAAAAAAAAGCAATTGATTACCAACAAAATACGGTCTAGAATGGGGCATAGACGCATAGTTAGTAATGCCGCCTCTGGTTTATACTGGAAAAGAATCATTCATTTGTTAATTTCTACGCGGGATATGATCAGCTTCCCTTGGACCAATAATTTATCAGAAAAGAAAGCTACTAGGGATTAGAGAGCAGCTCGTAGCACATAAGGAGGAGGTGAAGAGATGAGAAAAGCTATTACTCTTTTTATTTTAAATTATTTAACGCTGGTTACTTCAAAATTGAACAGAAAAAAACGCAGAATCAAGGATTCTTTTTTATTATAGGCTTCTATACAGATGTAATCCAGCGGTTCTCTGCAAGTTACGTACACGAATACCAAATACTACTTGTACATCTGATATTTCGTCGTCAGTACATGTTATCGCTTATAAGTTGGCACATCCCTGGACCCTGAGATCGGCATGTATTTGCATTTTCGGTAGATAGGACGTGCGCTCATGAGAATGCGGAATCCAAATCAGTTCCAGACCGGCTGCAGCTTTCACTGATTCTGACAAATCACATCATCCTAGCAGACCTCGCCGACGATCGTTTACGAGACTGGAGACTTCGTCCCGGCACCCATCGCCTGTCGCCAACTCGCCATGGTTGTTCTGCTTCTCAACTTCTGCAGCTTTGGTCTCGCACTGGTTCTCAACCATGGATCAAAGTGGGATGGAATTCGATGGATTGTCATGATCTTTGTGTCTTTCGTGAGGTAAACGGGAGGGAGCAATGCTTCGCATACATGATCAAAGTGAAGTGGCTTTTTGTTCCTTGAAAAATGCGTCGTGAAAAAGCGACTTGACGAGGAGACAGCAGTCGCGGCAGTGCGACGTCCTTGTTCTGTTCTACTTCTACCTGAGCTGCGACTCGTCCGCGAAGAGGGCGGCGAGCTTGGCGGTGTCGCGCCACCGGCACGCCTCGCGCTCCTTTTCCTGCAGCTTCCACCGCGCTCGCTCCAGCGCCGACTCCAGCTCCGCGATCCGAGCCTCGTGCCGCGACTGGAGCAGCCCGTGCAGCCTCCGCTCCAGCTCGAGGGCGGGCACGCCGCCGTCAGGCGTCGCGTCGTCCGCCTCAGCGTCGCGCTCGTCCTCCTCCTCGTCGTGGCCTTCGTCGCCGTCGTGGTCCGTCTCTCCGTCATCGATGTCGGAGTCGGAGCAGATCCCCGAGTGCCGGCTCCCCGAACCGGCACCGCTCTTGGCCTCCGCCTGCGACGATGCATCGATCGATCAGAATCGTGAACCGAGCACACCATTAATACCAAACAAATTGCTACGAAACGGATCCGTCTCCGCACACGCTACCTCGACTCGGCGATCTCGTCGAGGACTCTTGGTATCCTCATCGTTCCAGGCCAGCTGCAAACGCGAGAGCTCCGCCTCGAGCTCCGCTTCCATCTGGTCCATCGTCTCGCGGTGCCCGGCACTTTCACAACCGCCACCGCGGGACTGGGACAGGGCGCCCTCGACGTCGCCGCCTCCGGCACAGGCGATGGGCTCCTTGACGACGCTGGCGCTGTCGGTGTGGCCATCGGACGCGCCGGGTCGGCCGTTGCGGCCGCGCACGTCGGCCCGGACGTCCATCATCAGACGCTCCATCTGCGCGCGCAGCTCGGCCATCCTGCCCAGCTCCGCTGCGACCTTGGAGAGCTGCAGCAGGAGGGTCGCGCCCAGGCCCAGGCTCGCCGGCAGCGCCGCGGGCGACTTCTTCCCTGCACGCGACCCCTTGGTCATGCAACGCTGATCGACGGCACCAACGGGCAACACCGATCACCATGAACGACGCACGCACGTACCGGCCAAAGAACTCCGCGGCTCCGCTGGGCAGCCCACCACGTTCGGCGCGGCCGCCTCATCCTCCTTGGCCGCGCCGCCGTAGCAGTAGCGGGGAAGGGGAAGGCGCATGCGGCAGCCGGACCCGCCGCCGCGGCCTCTGTGGAGGACGCGCGACAGCAGCGACCGCGGCGAGCAGCACTCGCGGCCGCGAGAGGCGCCGCTGCTCGTCGTGGCAGCAGCGGGTGCTGCCCGGGTCTGGAGGAACCCGACGGTGGGATGCGACGACGCCGAGGCGCGCCGTGGTAGTGGCAGTGTCGGCGCCGCGTTTGCCTCCACCGCCATTGGTGGTAGTGCCGGCCGGGTTATCGCGTGGACTCGACGTACGTATGTAAGGGGCGACGATCATTGGGTGGCTCTGTTCGAATCCAAACAGTTTGAAAAAGAGCGCCAATTACGGCTTGGATGGATGGATGGATGGCTGGCTGGTAGGTTTCCCTTAATTCTCTTGAACGCGTTTGTATTTAGACTCATTTACGGCACCACCCCACCCACCGACGTCGTCGAACTCGCCGCCGTGGCCCTTCGAATCTCCAATCACGTCGGTTCCGAGTTTATTATGACCGGCGACGCTGTGAGATGCAATCGTGTGAACACGATGGGGTCCCGTACGGAGGCGGTTGACTCCTCGCGCGCGTCGTGCTCTCCAGCTCTCGGGAAACGAAGAGTCAAGAGTGCATTTCGTTCAGAGAAAAAAAAATAACGAAAAGCGGATGGCATCTCCCGCGTTTCCGTAAAACAAGACCAATAAAGAGCCTCACCTTCGTGCCCGCACACCGCACGACAGAAGCTCTGAGAAAGAGTCCACTGACAACAAGACCCGTAACCTTTGGGTCCACGTGTCAGTGAGATCTTTCGAACACTCAGCCGGGAACCTCGGGGTGCGCGAAGCGGTTTCGCGGAGGGCAGCCGTGGCGGCTGACGCCTACAGCGGCGCGTCCCGATCGGACGGACGGCCCGCCGGCTGGGGACGCAACCGCGGCGATATATACCCCGCCCCCGCGCACCGCTGCGTCCACCTCCGCCGTCCTCGTTTCCGGTTCCTCCGCCGCTTGCCGCGCCTGCTGCGACGCCTCGGCCTCTCCTCCACCTGCGCCCCGCTCGCGCGATCGTCGTTTCGCTGCCCAGCGCAGCTCGGCCACCGCGCACGGATGGGACACTCAGCCGCCGTCGCCACGCCGCTCGCGCCCGCGCTCGGCCTCACCAAGCCTAACGCCGTCGAGCCGCCTCAGGTGGGGGCTCTCTCGCGCGGGCTTCTGTCTCTGGTTTCTATCTCTTTTCAACCGTCGCTGATTCCTCTGCTTTAGCACGACTGTGTCTAGCATCCATCTGACCAGAAGTGCGGTCTTTGGTTGACTTGACCATGACTTACCGCTGAAAAGCTAAAGCAAGTGCTAGATCGAGATCAAAATTAGTACTGTTTTGCTAGCGGAAACCGCATCTCTGTTTAGATTTGCCGAATTGCTCCGTGGAAAGTCGCTCCCTTTTCCTGCAGCGAGCTAAACCTGCGCTATCTTCATGTTCTTGTAGGTTACCTTTTCCACTACAGATATCGAATTCTCTGAGTGGAAGGGAGACATACTCGCTGTCGCCACCACGGAAAAGGATCTGTCGAAGGACTCCGGCTCCAAATTCGAGAACGCCGTCCTGAAAAAGCTGGACGACCAGCTCGGCGGTCTCCTGTCAGAGGCCGCGGCAGAGGAAGATTTCACCGGGAAAGCTGGACAGTCGTTGGTCCTCCGCCTACCGGAGCAGGGTTTCAAGAGGGTGGGTCTCATTGGTCTTGGACAGAACTCTCCCTCCACTGCCGCAGCTTGCCGGGGCCTTGGTGAATCCGTCGCATCGGTTGCCAAAGCTGCTCAAGCTAGCAGCGCTGCTATTGTTCTTGCCTCTCCCAGTGGGATCCAGGAACAGTTTAAGCTCAATGCTCTGGCAGCAATTGCTTCAGGTATGTCGTGCTTCCGCACATGTTTGACCTTTTTTTTTCTTCTGATATATATGATGGTTATAGAGTCTATCAATTTGGTGCTGGATTGTACGCCTCTATGAATTTCACACTTCTTTGAATTCCAGGAACTGTGCTCGGATTGTATGAGGACAGCAGGTACAAATCTGAATCTAAGAAGGTGCATCTGAAACAAGTAGATCTTATTGGGTTGGGTTCTGGTCCGGAGGTGGATCAGAAACTAAAGTATGCTAATGATCTTACCTTGGGCGTGATATTTGGGAGAGAGCTTGTCAACTCTCCTGCCAATGTCCTCACCCCTGGTCAGTAGGTCATTTCCTTGTACATTGAGTGTTCCCCTCGGTTCTTCTTGCGATATTTACTAGCCGCAGTCCTGATTCATTCTTTCAGCTGTGCTTGCGGAGGGGGCATCAAAGATTGCTTCTACATACAGTGATGTGTTCACTGCTACAATTTTAGATGTGGAGAAATGCAAAGAGTTAAAGATGGGTTCCTACTTGGCAGTTGCTGCAGCTTCTGCTAACCCGCCTCATTTTATCCACTTGTGTTACAAACCCACTGGTGGAAACGCCAAGAGAAAGCTGGCTATTGTTGGGAAGGGTTTAACTTTTGACAGGTTTGTAGAACTTCCATCTTATTTAATGAATCTATTGCAATCGCAGGCACAGTATAAGTACATAAGTTTTCAATATGCTTTTTCATAAAGATGGATTTTTGTTAAAATTTTGAATAAATGTTATCTGTTGTTATTCGAATCACTTATGATTTCAGTGGTGGCTACAACATTAAGACCGGGCCAGGCTGCAGCATTGAATTGATGAAATTTGACATGGGAGGCTCTGCTGCTGTATTTGGCGCAGCGAAAGCTTTGGGTCAAATCAAGCCTCCTGGAGTAGAGGTACCTCAGTTTTCAAATTTAGTTTGGGTAGTCTCCAGGTTTTACTCTTTTTGGCCTGATTGCTAAATAACTGATCCCCCCTTCTCACAGGTTCACTTTATAGTGGCTGCATGTGAAAATATGATTAGTGGCACAGGCATGAGACCTGGTGACATCGTGACTGCTTCCAACGGAAAGACTATTGAGGTATGTTTCTTCCTTTGTTGTACAGACTAGAATTTGTATGATCCATGTCAAAATTAAGCTGTTCCTTTGCTTGTACTGATTCAGGTAAATAACACTGATGCGGAGGGAAGACTTACTCTTGCTGATGCCTTGGTGTATGCTTGTAATCAAGGTGTTGACAAGGTAAAGAATTACTTGTATACAGATGACATGGTCTGTTCATATTATATATGTGTCATTTCTATGCTATGTACATGGTCGTTCCTCCTGTTAATTTCTTTCCTATGTCTGTTTCGAAAAATCGTGGTTGGTTATATTGGGAATTAGGACAGAAAACTAATATGCTTCACAAGGCATTCTTATTTCAGTCAGTTTGGATGTTCGAGCTCACTGTAGTTGTACAGTGAATCTGTGGTGATAAAGGTTCTTAAATACATAGTTACAGAAAGCTAACTAAGCAATTGTCATGGGGAAATTCATTTTGCTCTATGTGAATTTGTGAGTATATATTGCTAAATTTATGCCTGTTGGCCCATTTGCAATTATTAAATGCAGATTATTGATCTAGCGACGCTGACTGGCGCCTGTGTTGTTGCACTTGGGCCAAGCATGGCCGGTAAGCTGAACTAGGTTCTACCTTATACTGTTAAATTGTAGTAGTACTTTGGACATTGGATCCATTTTGTGTTTTTGCATGCTAAAGAGGTACTGTATTTCAACAGGGATTTTCACGCCAAGCGATGAGCTAGCCAAGGAAGTTGCCGCCGCCTCTGAGGTATCTGGAGAGAAGTTTTGGAGACTTCCACTGGAGGAAAGCTACTGGGAGTCGATGAAGTCCGGCGTTGCTGATATGGTCAACACTGGCGGTCGGCAGGGTGGTTCGATCACTGCAGCCCTGTTCCTGAAGCAGGTATACGTTCCAATTCCATGCTTATCTCAGTCGGGTCTTTTTAGTTGTGAATCAATAAACTTGTGCATGGCAAGTAGCCAGAGCGGTCTCTGTTTATTCTTATAGTGAGGTAAGCAGCGTGCTAATGTCGTTGGCGCTGTTGTTGCAGTTTGTTGACGAGAATGTCCAGTGGATGCACATCGACATGGCTGGGCCAGTGTGGAGCGACAAGAAGCGGGCGGCCACCGGGTTCGGCGTCTCCACCCTGGTGGAGTGGGTCCTCGGCAACTCGTCAGCCTGAAAAGAACAAGGACGGGACCGTTGAAGGGGCGACCTGGGAGAAGAGGACGTTTGCCAGGCAGGCAGGCAGGCTGTACGTGCATCACAAGAGCCCTGACTCACCGACAGTGTGTAATTGGATGGTCGGGCCCTGTAAGTAGCCGTAGTAGCCCTTACACGTGACCACCTTTCATTTTCAAATTCTGTCGTGGAACTGTGGATCCAAAGCACCTTTCTTTGGCAATGGCAGAGCTCTGTCGTTGGTACCACACTCTGTAAGTCTGTACTGTAGTAAGCAAACGTCGTTTTCTCTGCACTGGATTGTCTTGTTCTTCTGTGAAAATAATGGTGGTGTTGAATCGAGTGCTCTCAAACGCAGCACAGGGGATTTCTGGCTCCGATCATCACTCATCTACTGGCCCTCTCGCTCGCGCGCAAGCGACAGTGTGATTTGCGAGCACAAATACCAAGTACTACTGTATTCCGCTGTAACCACTGCAGATCCATTCTACCAGAGGAAACACACCCTCGCAGACGATGGCGCCGGGACCACTTGATCCCGTCCCCGTGACTGTCCTTGAGCAGTGTGACATCTCGCCGTCCCCGGCGCCGGCGGCGGACCAGCCGCGGGCGCTGCCGCTCACGTTCTTCGACCTCGTCTTCTGGGACTTCCCTCCAGTGCAGCGCCTCTTCTTCTACGACAACGCCGACCTTCTGGGCGTCCCGGACTTCCAGGCCAGCGAGCTGCCACGGTTCAAGAAGTCCCTCGCCGCCGCGCTGCATCACTTCTACCCACTGGCAGGGACGCTGGCGTGCGAGATGGCCGAGGAGGGCGTGGCGCCGGAGGTCGCGTTCGCGGACGGCGACTCGGTGCGGCTCACCGCGGCTGTCAGCCGCGACGACTTCCACGACCTCGCCGGCGACCACGCGCGCGACACCGCGAGGCTCCGTCCGCTGCTGCCCTCGCTGCCGCGACGCGGCGGCGGGTCTCAGGACGTCCTCGCGGTTCAGGTCACCGTGTTCCCCGGCGCCGGCATCTGCGTCGGCACCACGCTGCACCACGCCGTGGCCGACGGCTCCAGCTACGTGCACTTCATGAAGACGTGGGCCGCCGTCCACCGCTCGGGCCCCGGCCGCGGGAGGGCGGTCGCGTCCCCGCTGTTCGACCGCGGCGTCGTGCGGGACGACGCCGGGCTCCGGGAGGCGTTCATCCGCGACCACCGCGACCTCGCTGCGGCCGGCGACGGGCGCCTCGGGGACTGGGACCTCAGCCGGCGCCCTGGCGTGGTGCTCGCGACGTTCCGGTTCACGGAGAAGCAGCTGGACCGGCTCCGGAGGCACGTGGAGTCCGAGACCTCGGCGCGGTGCTCGCCGTACGCGCTGGCGTGCGGCGCCGCGTGGGCCGGCATCGTGCACGCGCGCGGCGGCGGCGGCACGGCCTCGTCCAGAGCGTTCTTTGGGTTCGTGACCGGGTGCAAGCCCCGCGCGAGGCCGCCGATCCCGGCGAACTACTTCGGCAACTGCCTCGGGCTCTGCCGCGTGGAGGCGAGGCGGCGCGGGCTCACCGCGGCGGCCGCCTCGGCAGCCGTATGGCGTGCGATCGAGGGGCTCGCGGAGGAAGGGCGAGCGTTCCGGGAGGCGCGCGGGTGGGTGCGGTGCGTGCGGGAGCACGCGTCGAAGCGCGCGGTGACCGTGGCCGGGTCGCCGAAGCTGGGCGTGTACGCGGTGGATTTCGGCGGCGCGTGGGGCCGCCCGAGCAAGGTGGAGATCGCGTCCGTGGAGCGGACGGGCGCGCTGGCGCTGGCGGAGAGCGGCCGCGACGGCGACGGCGGCATCGAGGTCGGGCTGGCGCTGCCGCGCGCGGAGATGGAGGCGTTCCGCGCGTTTTACCACGACATGTTCGCCAGCCTCAGCTGAAATGTGTGGTGTCGGGGGAGGACAGGTGACGTTTTCTTTCTGCCCCACCACCGCTGCTCAAGCTGGAGAGGACACTGCGTCCCCATTTGCTGCTGCTGCGCCACCCGTGACTTGTTTATGTGATGGTACCGTACTTATCACGGGCCGAGGCCGTGGCCTAATTATAGCAGCTCCTAAGCAGCTGACAAGAAATGCACGAATCTAAAGGCGTTTTTGCTTGCTTGATTTACACAATCCATGAAGTATTCTTTCATCTCTGAACAGAAGCATGCAGGCACGCTACGAAATGCACCGCCTTGCCCGTGCTGAAAAGACAATACGATCAGCAGATGAGGAAGGATGGGTCAATAGGGTTATAAAGGGTCCAAAATATGAAGAGATTAGGATTGGGCTAAATTTATATTTATTTTCAAACTAATGTTTAATAAAAATTGAAATAAATCATCAAATGATCCATGAACTGGAGGGGGAAAAATATTGAAGCCTTCAGATACTTACATAATGAACTGGAGGGGGAACTATTGTGTTTATCAATCTTGATAAAATATGCACCAGCTAATTGGCAATCTCATGCAGGTAGAGGCTTGCTTTGACTGCCATGGTTACTAGGCACAATATTTGAAACCTCTTTTTATATATATATAATCTAAATCTATTACCTCAAACCATAGACAATCTACTGCATAGGATTTCACTGGTCTAGAATGACCGTGGGTAATTTGGATATCAAACAAAAAACAGTAGTAGAGTTTTATGTTTTTTTCAGATTTTTGTTAGATTGTCTGTGCATCACTTGAATGTTGCATGGGCTTCCAACACTTGATTTGTTGCGCTCTGATTTAGATACATGTTCGTTGTAGGTGAGGAAAATACTGCATCATGCATGTTCCGTCCGGAATTTTCCAGCACCCAGGTCCTCGATTGTTTCTAGTCTATACAGTCCAAGACTGTTCACATGGATGAAGACAAGTAATAGCCACCAGCTCTACGAACTGCCCATCGATCGAGCTCTCCTCCTTAGCCTGGCCGTCGGACAGAAATGGCCGTGGAGATCGTCGAGTCGGCCATGCATGGTGACTCCCGGCGAGGCAACGCCACGTACGGCAAGGGCTCTGGCTCTCCAACTTGGACCTCCTCGCGACCGCCGGGCTGGACGACGGGTACGTCAGGTCGCTGGTGGACTACCTGGATGAGCTGGTGGTGAGCGACGCGGCGGGGCTTCGCAAGGGGGGAGTGGGTGATGCCAGAGACCGACCTGTGGGCCGTCAGCTGGCAGGGGCATCCGATCTACGACGCGGACTTCGGCCGGGGCCGGCCGGCGTTCATGGGCCGCGCGTGTCTCCAGTTCAGCGGGCTTGTGTACCTTGTCCCGAGGCCGGAGCGGCGACGAGCGGATCGACGTCGTCGTCGTAGCCATGGAGTCCATGATCCTGGTCAGGTTCAAGGAGCTTTTCTACGAGGAGCTCAAAATGTACTGTCGTAGACAAAACATCTGGTTGCCGGCATAGCCAAGTCACCGTGCGAGACGAAACAAAACATCGATCGTGCGTTGGCCATGCCCGGAGAGAATCAAGAGATGTGAAGGAGACGGCTGGCTATGAAGGTTTCAGTTCTGGCCAAGGTTTCAGAGTTAGGCTGGAGTGACCACCCGGGCCAGGCCGCGAGGGCGCAAAAAGGCCCAAACCAGCGCAACAGGCCCACATCGTAGAGTTCTCTCAGCTTGACACGTGACCTTTGTGGTCCATCACGTAAACGGACCCAATGGGCCACCCGATGACCTTTGCGGTCCATCACGTAAATGGACCTAATGGGCTATAAGGCCTATAAGGCCCAAAAGCATAGATCCATTTCCAATGTCCGCCGCCTCCTCGCCCGTACCCGGACCCGGACCGGGACCTTCCACTCCACTCGTTGCCTCGCCTCGCCTCGCCTTCTCGCGGCAAAAGCAAAACCCCCCGCCAACCAGATAAGGCGACCCACCGCCGCCGGCCATGGTCGGCGTCGCCGCAGGCTTCGCCCTTGCGCCGGCCCTGCGCCGCGTCGCTTACATCCCTGCCGCCGCGCTCCGAGGCTCGGCCCCCTCCTCGTCAGCGCGGTCCCCGGTCAGGCCGTGGACGCGGGTGCGGGCGCGGACAAAGGCGAGGCTCCTCGTGGTCGCTCGGTACTCCCACCCATCCTACGAGGGCGACGAGGACGAGGACGAGGAGGAACTCGGAGGCGGAGGATGGGGGAGGAGGGACCGCGGGCCTGAGCCCGACAACGACCCCGCCCTCGACATCGAACGAATCCAGTACGGGGGTGCCTCTCATTTTTTGGTGTTTCGTGTTTCCAAACGCTTATTGAGTTGCAAGGATACTTGCCATCCTGCCAGGCTCTTAGCAACTGTACTCTCTATGCTTTCGGCAGTATGAGTTCAACACACCTTACCATGTTCAAGTCCATCTAGTTATATTCAATTTCTGATTCACTTTACTTTGTTAGGTCCTCTACTGTAAGGCTGTTGGATGAACAGAAAAGAATGGTAATGCTCAATTCTCATATCCAGTTATGCAATTCCACAGGTTATAGACTTGAAGGTATAGTATGATTTGACTATTCCACTCACTCTTCTCCTGCAGGTTGGTGTTGTATCTGTAAACGAGGCTGTTCAAATTGCAGATGACAATGATCTTATACTGGTACACTTTTCATCTTCGTGTTTCTACCTATTTTTTTCCTATAAAAGCACGCATATCTTAAAGTTATATAAACAGGAGACATGTGCTGTTCACTACCAAGCACATATTATCTTACTGAATCTGAATAATAGGTAGCTCCTACACTGGCTTCTAATGCATCCTTTGGTAAAGGAACGCTGATGGAAACATCCGTGGTCACACAATGGCTTAGACCGTAGCTATAAACCAGCAGCTTTCCACTGGAGTGACCACTTATGTTAGCAGTTGTAACCAGTCAATAGACAATAGGTCTCCAATCCTTCATTTAACAGGCAATATGTTTAGCTTCATTCAACTAGGATGCTAATATTATCATATTTCAGGCTATATTATCACTAGATGGAGATCCTCCAGTCCTTCGCCTATTCGAAGAGAAAGATTACAAGTATGTTCGCATTTGATACCACTGCAATCAATATTTTGAAGTCTCCCAAATAAGTTATTTTCACAATCACAAAATTTTCCCGATTTAAATCATTTTTCTTTTAGGATCATATGAATGCATTTTCGTTGGTTTTGTACAGGAAACACAAATATGAACAACAGAAGAAGAAAAAGATCCAGCAGAAAAGATCTGTTGGTAAACTTTTGTAACCTGAACTCCTCCCTCCCTCTACAATACAATTCAAAAGGTGATGAGATTTGATGTTTTCTCTGCAGCAAAACGCATGGGCTTGAAGGAACTGAAAATGGGGTACAAATCATGTCGATTTAATTTTACTGGGGCCTGATGAGTAACCTTTTTGTTTCAGATCAGCGAATCATTCACCCTTGTGTCTAAACTGTTTAGTTCATAAATATATAGGTTGGAATGATGGAATTCAGATCAATAAATCATCCAAGTGCCAGAACCTTGATTTTTTCAGCTTCCCCCTTTTTACCATAATCCTCTCCCCCCTTTCCTGTTCTTTTTTTCATTTGCATTTGCCTCTTTTTGTTCATCCTTGTGGGTTCCATCTCTAGCCTAACCCAACTTTCTTGGGATTAAAGGCTTTGTTGTTGTTATTGTTGTATTTTTTTTGTATTAGCAGAAGGCTCCTAAATTACAACGAATGTACGTGTCAAACTGTTTAAACTTATTGTTACATTGATTTCTTCATGTATTTTGCTGTCAGGTACAACATTGATATTCATGATTATAGTGTGAGGCTTAAAGCTGCAAGAAAGTTCCTTAAAGCTGGGGACAAGGTGATAAGAATTCTCTGCATGCACGCTTGCTTGTTTTGTAGTGTAGCTTATTTCTCGAGACTTATTTTCTTAGGTTAAGATCATGGTGAACTTGAAAGGGCGGGAAAACTTATACAAAAAAGAAGCAATTGAACTTATTAGGAGATTCCAAAATGATGTTGGTGAGGTAATCTGGTTCTGTTATTTTCATATGGAATAAACTGATTTTTTCGCAAATGACTTTGTTATTATCATTTAGCATATCACCTATTTTTCTGTTGGTAGAATCAGCTAGTTGCAAGCACTAAATTTCCTTATCATATTTCAGCTAGCGACAGAAGAAAGTAAGAATTTTATGGAGAGGAATATATATGTGGTTCTTGTTCCCAATAAGTTAGCTATACAGAAAGAACAAGACGAGTTGAACAGAAAGGATACCGTGAAAGAAGAGAAAGACCAAATGGAGGACCAGTCAGATGCTGATGAACCTCTGACAGAAAAACTAGAAGAAACTAAGGAACCTGAGGCAGAAGTCTCAGCAAATGTTTGATTAAAGTTTAAAGGCTAAGGGTGTCTTTTCTGATATAACAAGGTACGTTATACTTCCGAGCAATAGCATTGAATTTTGTCCCACATATCTGCCTTTGTACTATGTACTTGTGAAATAGGGGAAACATAATGGAAGCAAAAGGCACAGTTTGAGAAAAGAGGGCTCGTCGCTAAGATAGTTCACAAAACCAGAACAGAGATTTATATTCACTGAATCTCCTGATTTTTTCATTATATACTTATTTAAGAAATTTATGGTTATATTAAATGTTTCCATTACTCTTGATACAGTAGGTCCAACTTTGTAATGTTATTGGCATCATTTCTATTTTCAATTGATTTATATTGCACCAATACCCTGCAGGTATCATTGCTGTATTTGCTGGAGTTCCTGTAAATACAAGGCAGGTGTTGTTGCACCACAACTATATATCTGTTCACATCTTCATAAGCTTGATATCTGTAAATGAGCTGGGCCTGCTGTTTTAGCATTGGAGGTTGATACTTGAGAACTAGGAGCAGTTTCTCATTGCACAAATGATATTCACATTGGATCGTCGACCAGAGGAAAGCGATATTGGTAACAGGAAGCAAAATAATTTGCTGGTACCGTCCAGATCGTTGTACTTGGCACATGATTTTGTCTTTATGCTGTTATTTACATTCATCGTAGAGATGATGTTCTTTTTGAGGCATGCCGTAGACATGAGATGAGATGTATCTCTTTAACAATTGGCTACATCAGATTTTGGTTTCTCCCTCTACAATCCTAAAGGGATATTGTTTGTTTCTGCATGTTTTCTCAGCTTGCTGAAGTCGAAAGATAAATGTCCTGTAAAAATAGGCAGCTATCATCATATGCCCCACAACTCAGAAAGGGGGTTGCAGAAAAGTTACAATAGCAGGTAACCATCATCCGAAGCAATGCGGTATGATGGCGTGAAGGCCTAAATTAGCACATTCTCCGGGGACTAAACTATGTTCAGCTATCAACACCAACTGTACAGGCAAATGCGGAATTCACCAGTGCACGGAAGGAGCACATCCAAATGGAACATAAGCAAAAATATATCTTTCTTTTTGCAAGTTACAAACATATCATATAGGATAACTAGATAACAAAGTATATTTGATTAGGTTAAGTGGGGTAAGAACATAATACTTACAAGTGTTGGAAATGAAATCGGCATCAGAAACATGTTACCTAATCTACTCTAGAATGTCAGGTTAGAAGTTTTGGTCGCCCCACGTGCTTGGATTTGGGAACCAGCAACAAACGGTCTGCCACAAAAATCTACTTCTATGATGATGGTGGCAATATAAGGAACATTTGAAGTTATTATACTGAAGGACAGAACAGCTAAACCGAGAGTAAATCGCTTAGCATCACCGAGAGTTCCCCAAACACTTCAGTATAATGTGCAAAATCTGATGTAGGCCAATGGTTTAAGAGATACTCACTCCGTTCTGAAATAAATGACGTTTAGGACAAGAAAATTAGTTTATTTTAAACTAAATTAGCTGTACTAAACATTATTTATTTTAGAACGGAGGGAGTACGTCTCATAGAATGTGTCTGTGTGTCTCTTGTGTCGGATTTAGCACGGGCCATCAGAGAGACGAGGTTTGAAATTAGCAAAGAGACACTCCAAGCAAAGAGAGCTGATCGGCTGATCTTGCTTGCTAGTACATGACATGACCTACCTCATCACATAATCCGTTTACATGAATGAAAGAGAAAACTCTGCGTCTTTGAGCTGTCCTTTCTGCACTTGACCCCTTTGTGCCACCTCCAATTGTGTCCCACCTAAACCTCACCTACTGGCACCTGAACCGTGGGGCCCAAGCGTAAGCCTCACACCCGAAGCCTATATAGTCCTCCACCTCTGGCTTCGCCCCCTTCTTCCCTCTCCGCGAGTTGAGAGGAAAAGCGGAAGCCGTCACACCTCCTCTCGCCTCACCGCCCCCAGCATCAGTAGAGAGGGGGCAGGGAGAAAAAGTTGGGGAGAAAAATTAGGGCTTACGCCTCGATCCCCCCCGCGGTTCCTCCACCGAATCGTCCAACCGAATGTCGCGCGCCTCAAGGGTTTCGAATTCCTCGGCGGCCGCCGCCAAGAATGGTAAGGGTGCGTCCAATCCCGCGGGAGTTTTCGGGATACTGGGGTTGGTTCTTGCCGGGGCGTTGTTTGATCTTTTCTTCCTAGTGCTCCGGGTGAGCGAATTCCTTTCACGGTGAAATGCGATGGCTTGATCAAGAAAAATGGGTTCTTTCCCGAGGGTTGGGTTTAGATGCGCTCCTACAGAAAAATGGGATTAGGAAACACATCATTATCGATGTGAACCTTTTTATTTGTTCTGTGCAATAATATCTAAAGCTGGGCTTGATTTCTTATGTAGGAATTGTCTGCAGGTAGTTCATTGGTGATTGTTGAACTGTATTCCCCTTGATGAATGCAATTCATTTCAAATGGTTCTGATATTGGTTGAAAATCATACATAAGCATCCAGCTGAAGAAGATCTAGATGTTTATCTTAACCAACGATGAATGTTCATGCTAACATATATTGTTCTGAAGATGAGTCTCCCATCAAGTTATTTTCTCCGATACTGAGCGCATCAAGTTCTTTGGTCTATCGAATTTAAGTAGTTTTAATTTACCTTATCCACTTAACCCTGTGGTTGTTTTGACTCAGTTCTTTGTAACAGGACAACAGTTTCCGGTAATTAAATATTTAAGTTGGTTTCATTGTATTGTTTATATATAACTTTCTAGAACCCTTGAAGCTGTTGGTTATCAAATAAAGGAAATTTTTGGAATCATTACTATGATTTTGTCATTCCAATAACCAGTGGTTGTGTTTCCTCAGATTCACAGCTATACACTCAGCTGTTGTCCTGTTGATTAGTTCAACAAATGTTACAAGATGGGGCAACTTGCATGTTGTGGATTTTGATTGAATTACTTTCCTGTCGGAGCATCTGCATTCTTTTATTGATTCTTTTTTCATTTAAAAGAAATTTATGAGTGATATGTAATCTTGTGAGCTGGTTATTGTGAAAGATCTGCTTTTTCTGTGCACACAAAAGAATTTATTATATTCAATTGCATAATCTGATTAGGTATACTTTGTTTTCCATTTTCAGTGAGCAGCAATGGTGGCCACCCTGACCCATCTTGTAGTGCATCCGTGTACCACTCCTTTCGACCTGTCACTCGCTCTATGACCCATGTGCCTGCTTCTATTGTGGCTTCATCCGAGTTGGAGGAAGGAGGATCTGCTAGCACAAGTACCCATAGAAGTATTGTGGATGCTTCTTTTAGCATTCAGTCAGCTGCCTTACGACAAACTGTAACCCGTGCCCGTACGCCTCATAAAGTGACTCCATCTGTTTGGAAACCTCTTTCTCAGCCTGTTGCTCTGAGTGAAGGGCAAAAATGTGCAAGCCTTAGTACAATGAACCCTACTGCTAAGCGCTCTAGAGTTGCTTCCACCCAAGCTGCCAAGGACCCCACCAACCACTCAGCTTCAAAAGCTAAGCCAATTGTTCTTACTGGTGAATATTTGATACTTTGTCAATTCCTTTCACTAGTCGTATTTGAATCCATATCCTTATTAACCTTTTCTTGTTCCAGACAAAAAGAACAGATGTGAAGAAACCACGAGCCAGGGTGATCCGTCTGATATGGCAGTCATGCCATCTCCCACAAAGAAGCTGCATACATGCAAATTCCCTTCAGATACATGTTCAAAAATGATACCTTCTATGAGAATTCTTGGTGGTACGGCACCTGCTCCACTGCCCACAAGAAAGTCTCTGAGCCAAGGTGAAAAATGTGCAAGCCTTACTACAATGAACCCTACTGCTAAATGCTCTAGAGTTGCTTCCATCTGAGCCGCCAAGGACCCCACCAACCATTCAGCTTCAAAAGCTAACTCAATTGTTCTTAGTGGTGATTATTCGGAATCAACAATTCATGTGCTGAAATCTTAGCTTACTCGTATTTAGTTACTCTTATCTTCTTTCTTTTACTTCCTTTTTAAAAAATATTTTTTTTTGGTTTCATATCTAACTTACCCCAATGTGTTTGGGACAAAGGCTTTGTTGTTGGTGGTGGTTATTCGATACTTTGTCAATTCCTTTTACTAGTCGTATTTGACTCTGTATCCTTATTAACCTTATCTTGTTACAGGCAAAAAGAACAGAGATGAAGAAACCACGAGCCAGGGTGATCAGTCTGATGTGGCAGTCATGCCATCTCCCACAAAGAAGCTGCGGACATGCAAATTCCCTTCAGATACATGTTCAAAAAGGGTACCTTCTATCAGAATCCTTGGTGGTAAGGCACCTGCTCCACTTCCCACAGGGAAGTCTCAGATTGAAACTGGAAACAGTTCTGCTAGTGTTCCAGCAAAAGTGGCTTCTGCTGGTGCAAATGGCATCAGTCTGTCTACTGGTGCAGCTGTTCCATTGCCTGCACAACAGCTACTACTTGACACTGCAAAGAACTCCAGTGTCATGACAGAATCTGCTAACAATGAAGCAAGTCAAGTTCAACCATTGTATGCTAAAGTCATTAATTTGCCCAGGTGGAAGCTTCACACTGATTATCAGAATATTCCTTCTAATGTACCCATGATGATGAATCAGGCCAGTGGATTGGCTGATGTAACTGCACCCATGGCTTTACCAAAGTTACAAATCAGGAACGTGAAGGATACTTCCAATGTTCTCTCGAATCCTTCTTATGCGAGGACGGTGTTAATCAAGCAGCAACAGCTGCTGCTGCAACAATATAAATTGGGGATATCACAGCAGCTGCTGCAGGAGCAGGAGCTCTACATCGAAGGGCCAGGTAAAATTCTGCTACTTGATGTGGAATCAATTTCAGGGACACCGTGTTTCAGCACAAATGTAGTTTGTGATTGTCTCTCTCTTGACCTTTTAACGCCCCACCTTTTTTTTGTTGCAATTTCAGGTCTGCCATGGAGTGATGAGACGCCACCAATTGAGCCATTGGGAACCAGATGTCAGCTGTGCAAGCTCGATGTTGCTTTAAGGCCACAAGGCGATGCTGGCGGTGATACATCTGCCCCTCCAGTTGTCGTTGTCCTGACATGCCGTCATGCATTCCACAGCAGCTGTATCGAGTCTGTTCACGGCCTAGTTGAGCCTTCCCAGTGTGTAGCATGTGTTGAAGCTGGACTAGCCCAGTGATCACTGACCAGAAGCATCAGTTTAGCTTGATGAGCTATGCTATAGGATAGGAATGTTCCTTTTAGGATGCATATTGAGTGTGTTTGTAGAAATTTTCTTTGGTGCAGGTAGCACAAGCTAAAGGTGAATACCCATTTCTGTTGACTTTTTAGGTGGTGTAGTTAGCTACTTACTATATGAAAAACTGGGAGCTGAATACCCTTATTATTTTTTCTCATTGCTAAAATCTGCAGTTTATTAACATTTTCAGTGGACCTGATAACCAGCCGGTGCCGACTGCTGGGCTGCTGTGTTCTGATCATAACTTGAGCAGTATCTCCGGCGTCGTCTTACTTGTTGGGCTCTTGCTATTATAGTAGATAGAACCTGGCCTCTGATGCATGCTGTGCGAGGCCGCATAATGAGTAAAACAGACGCAACCCACTATCATCTATATGGGGCCCCAGCTGCCGAATGGTCTCCTTTCCGCATTCGTACGCCGCTGGCAGGACCAACACTGGAGGGTGACTCCTGCTGCCTCAAATTGTAGTGTTCCTGTTTCATTGCCGTTCGTTTTTTGATGTGTTGCTTTGTCGCTTGAATTAATCTTAGCATGATGATGAAAATTACTTGCTCTACTTTTAAATTGTTGCTGTTAGGACAACAAATCTAGTTCAACAATAATTTGAAAATGAAAGGAGCTACAGCAGTACAACTGATAAAGCTAATGAAGTTTACTGAGAGGTCACCGCTAGGTGAAACTGGAGCCTCGCACGCTGGCAGTGGCTGATCGTCAGGTGGTCAAAGTTTAGCTCTACTGACCATCCATCCGTGCATCATCAACCAGCCAAGTACTACCTCACTGAAACGTCGTTGCTGCCGTCGTCACATCCTTCAATCAAAAGAAGAACAAGAAGCCCACGACGACACGACCAAGAAACGGGAGTAGCTTTCAAGGCACGCGGTCGGAACGACATCCCACAACAGGAACCACAAGGTAAAGCAACCATTCAACGGAATTCACAGACAGAGAAACATGAAAAAGATAGACCTTGAGAATGGTATTGAGCATGCTTCCGTACATGACTACAGGACCATGATTTGGAAACCTAGTTCGTCTGGTTGGTGACCTTAAAGTTCAGGAATCTGCATCCCTACATGGCTATTAAAAAGGTTAAATATCACATGTAACAGCCTGTTATATCTGAAATCAAGCCAAAATTCTAAGGACGGATAAGCCTGTTATATCTGAAATCAAGCCAAAATTCTAAGGACGGATAAGCCCAATACTCATCAATACAATACTTGGAGTCAGGCTCAGGTGCAGGGGAATAGATGACGGGATCTATCTTGGGTCATGATATCTGGCTCGTGAGCTCATAAGACTGTCAAAACAAACTCAATGAGGTGAACCTACTTCCATGGTTTCTATTGACAACAGATCGGTACAACAACAACAACAACCAAGCCTTTATCCCAAACCTGTTGGGTCGGCTAGACATGAAACCCAATATCAATGAAGTAAAACAGAGGAAGAGATATGATAACAAGGGGAAAAAAGGAAAAAAAAAAGAAAAAAAAAAGGAAAAAAGAAAAAGGAAAAAGAGAAAAGAAATAAGAAAAAAGGAAAAGAAAAAGAGAAAAGAAAAAAGAAAAAAACAAGACTACGATTCTGGCACATGAATTGCTACTTTCCATGCGGTCCTATCATGAGCTAAGTCTCTGGATACATTCCAATCTCTCAAATCTCGTTTTACCGCCTCCTCCCAGGTCAACCTTGGTCGTCCTCTACCCCTCCTAATATTTTCTCTACCTCTTAAAATCCCACTGTTAACCGGTGCTTCTGGAGGTCTCCGTTGGATATGTCCAAACCACCTAAGCCGATGTTGGACTAACTTCTCTTCAATCGGCGCCACCCCTACCTTATCACGAATCGCCTCATTCCTTATTCGGTCTCTTCTCGTGTGCCCACACATCCACCGTAGCATGCGCATCTCTGCGACACTCATTTGTTGGACATGTTGCCGTTTAGTTGGCCAACATTCCGCCCCATAGAGCATCGCGGGTCTGATCACCGTCCTATAGAACTTCCCTTTTAGCTTTTGTGGGACTTTCCTATCACATAGGATTCCAGAGGCTTGTCGCCATTTCATCCACCCTACCTTGATCCTGTGGCAAACATCCTCATCAATATCGCCATTGCTTTGTAACATTGATCCTAAGTATCGGAAAGAGTCCCTTCTAGGTACTATTTGTCCTTGTAGACTAACATTTCCCTATTCACGACCAACACCACTAAAGTCGCATCTCATATACTCGGTTTTGGTCCTACTAAGTCTAAACCCCTTGGACTCTAAGGTTTGTCTCCATAACTCTAATTTCTTATCAACACCATCTCTAGTTTCATCTACCAGCACTACATCATCAGAAAAGAGCATGCACCAAGGGATATCCCCTTGTATATCCTTCGACACCTCATCCATGACCAAGGAAAAGATGTATGGGCTCAAAGTTGATCCTTGATGTAATCTTACCGTGATAGGAAATGCATCAGTCTCACTATCACTTACGCGCACACTTGTCCTAACATTATTGTACATATCCTTGATAAGGGTAATGTACTTTGTTGGCACTTTATGTTTCTCTAGTGCCCACCACATGACTGACCTTGGTATCTTGTCGTACGCCTTCTCCAAGTCGATGAACACCATATGCAAGTTCTTCTTCTGCTCCCTATATCTCTCCATAAGCTGACGAAGCAAGAAAATCGCCTCCATTGTAGACCTCCCAGGCATAAAACCAAACTGGTTTTTAGTGACATTGGTCACTTTCCTCAGGCGGTGTTCAATCACTCTCTCCCAAAGCTTCATAGTATGACTCATAAGCTTAATACCTCGATAATTAGTACAACTTTGAATATCTCCTTTATTTTTTAAGATAGGTACTAATATACTTTTCCTCCATTCTTCAGGCATCTTGTTTGACCGAAAAATGTGGTT
Organism: Neostapfia colusana; assembly: GCA_030760725.1. Classification (NCBI taxonomy): domain Eukaryota; kingdom Viridiplantae; phylum Streptophyta; class Magnoliopsida; order Poales; family Poaceae; genus Neostapfia; species Neostapfia colusana. The sequence continues at coordinate 649,750 of JASWHV010000003.1, read as the reverse complement.
GAATAGCTTTGTGAGCCATACTATTGCGACGTCCCCAAGACATCTCCACACCTCAATAGGGACATCGTCAGGGCCGAGGGCCTTTCCTCCTTTCATCCTTTTTAAGGCCTCCTTAACCTCAAACTCTTGTATCCTCCGCACGAACCGCCTGTTGGAGTCATCAAAGGAGTCATCCAACTCAACCATAGTGCTCTCATTCCCATCATTGAATAGCCCATTAAAGTAATCACGCCATCTATTCTTAATCTCTTCATCCTTCACTAGAATGCGGTCAGTCTCATCTTTGATGCATTTAACTTGATTGAGATCCCTCATCTTTCTCTCGCGGATTTTTGCTACCTTGTATATGTCTTTTTCACCTTCTTTTGTCCCTAGTCTCTCATATAACTTATCATAGGTTTGTCCTCTTGCCTTACTCACAACCCGTCTTGCATTCTTCTTAGCCTCTTTGTACTTAAGCATGTTGCTTGCGTTTCTATCATTATGCCAACTCTTATAACACTCCTTCTCCTTAATGGCCTTTTGTACATCCTCATTCCACCACCAAGTGTCTTTATCTATAAGTTTCTTTCCCTTTGTCACACCGAACACCTCACTAGCTACCTTCCTAATGCAAGTTGCCATCTTCATCCACATACTATCTGCATCTCCATTTTCTACCCAGGGTCCTTCTGTGATCACCCTATTTTTAAAGGATTCTTGTGATTCTCCCTTCAACTTCCACCACTTTGTTCTTGTGATTTTGACACCTTTGTCCCGCAAAGAACATGTATGGAAGCGAAAGTCAGCTACCACAAGCTTATATTGTGTCACAACACACTCCCCCGGGATCACCTTACAATCTAGACATTCCCGCCCATCCTTTCTCCTAGTGAGGACAAAGTCAATCTGGCTAGAGTGTTAGGCACTACTAAAGGTCACTAGGTGAGATTGCCTCTTCCTAAAGAGGGTGTTAGCTATCAACAGATCATAGGCTACGGCAAAGTCTAGGATGTCCTTACCCTCTTGATTTCTAACGCCGCATCCAAAACCTCCATGTACTCCTTCAAATCCTAGGTTAGTTGCACCCACATGACCATTGAGATCTCCCCCTATGAGGAGTTTCTCGGTTATCGGTACACTACTAACCATATCCTCCAAGTCCTCCCAAAATTGCCTCTTAGCACTCATGTTGAGCCCAACTTATGGGGCATAAGCACTAATGACGTTCAAGACAATGTCCCCAATTACTATCTTGATTAAGATGATCCTATCCCCTCGTCTTCGAACATCCACTACTCCATCCTTAAGACTCTTATCTATTAGAACACCTACGCCATTCCTAGTCCCAGCCGAACCAGAATACCAAAGCTTGAAACCGGTATTCTCGACTTCTCTCGCCTTTTGACCCGCCCATCTAGTCTCTTGTACACAAAGGATATTTACTCGTCTCCTAATGGCAACATCTACTAACTCACGTAGCTTCCCCGTCAAGGATCCTACATTCCAACTACCCACCCGAAATCTATGTTCCTCGGCTAGCTTCCTTACGCTTTGCACCCGTCGAGTAAGATGCAAAGACCCTTGCTCACTTATCACTACATTCGGGCGATGATGTAGCGCGCCACTAATGTGATGGCGATCCGGCCCTTGCTCATTTAACACCATATCCGGGTTTCGATATGGCGCGCCACTAAGGCGGTGGCGACCCGGCCCTTGCCCACTTAACACCATACCCGGGTTCCGATATGACGCGTCGCTAAGAGGGTTACGCCCCAACGAATTTCTATTGGGTTTCATTTCCATGAGAGTGGCTAAGTGTAGTTGTTGGCTCGCCAAGCCTATCACAACCCCTCCTCCTTTACCCGGTCTTGGGACCGGCTATGTCATTACAACATAGGCGGAGTTGACAACAAATCGGTGTTTCTATAAAAAAAAAGGATCAAGCCCCCCAGAACGGCCTCTGTAACATCAGGAATCAAGTTGCAACGTAAGGAACACTCGGATCCAATACTTGAACCAATCCCGAAATTTTATTCAGATTATTGGGCATGTAGTTACATACTACTAGCAAGGAAGCACACCCATCCTGAGCGATACCGGTACGCAGGGAGTTGTGCAGCAAGTGCACATGATACGCGAGGTAGGGTAGAATAGTTACGACGGTAATACTCGCCGCGCGGTGTGATCGCGGCGTATGGGGGGGAGGGTTGGAGGTGAAACTGCTAGTTTTCAGGCGTCGACGAGGCGGCCGACGACGGGGTACTTGGCCTGGAACTTGGTCTCCCAGTCGGCGAGGACGGCGAGCTCCTTGTCGGAGAGGCCGGAGAGGTCCCCGGAGATGTCGGCCTCGTCCTTGGACATCTTGCCGAGCGCGCGGGCGGCCTCGCGGCCGGCGAACATGGCGTAGGAGCCGCCGGGCCCGTAGAAGCTGCGGCCGGAGGTGACGTCGTAGAGCTTGCCGCGGACGGCGAGGTAGATCGGCTTCGACGGGTCGCTGCCGTCGTACGCCCGCAGCTGCGCCGCCGTCAGCTGCGTCGCCATCGTGAACGCGGCGGGGCGGTGCGGTGCGGTGCGGTGCGGGGGGAGAAGGGGAATGGATCTCGGTTCCTGCTGCTGCTGCTGCGTGGTAGGTAGGGGGCCCAGGTTGTGGTGGCCAAGTGTGAGAGGGGGTGGGCTGAGCGTTGGGCACGGGCGGCGTGGGGCGGAGGTGCTGCGTGAATGCCACGCCAGTGACAAGCGGTCAAGGGACCACACGAAGGTGTATGGTATGGGCCGTGGGCTGCAGCAAGAGGCCGGCCCACGATAGGGAGCCCCGGATCAGGAGGGAGGGTGGCCATTGGTTCGTCCCGCCGCACCTGTTGCTCTCAATCCTACAAGCACGACCCGACCCGGCTGTCTGTTTCTGCACCGCAGTCATCTGCTTACCTTTCAAAACTGGACTGAGAAGCCATGAACTGAAGCTGCATATCCACGCTTTTTTTTGTTTCAGAATGGTTTGAGTTTGCCCGTTGCGGTGTCTGGGTTCGGAAGGGCAAATAGACCCGTAAAAAATGCAGCAATTCCTGTTAAAGGATTATTTCTAAATAGGCTTACCTCTCTTAGATAGGCTGGTTTAAACTCTGCTAGAAATAACCCTTCCTCATACCCTTATAATGTGTGACAGCCTTCAACACTGAACAATCTTTTTTTAGTTGTGATCTAAATTAGGTTTTTTGCAATACTTGTAACCATTGTTGACTACGTGATGGACAACCAAATTTCATATTGCTAAGGGCTCACATCCTTCCAATTTATGATTATTTAGCTTTTTGTCGTCCTACCGTCCTAGTGCGTGCTTAAAATTTGTATTGAATGAACTATCTCATTTACCACTCTTGCCCCTATATGCCATGGGTATAGCGATCGTGTTAGTTATCTTTATTCCTCCTCCTTTCACTCATGCCTCATCGTCATGGCTGGAGACATCACTGATCATTTTTTCATAATCTTATACGTGGACATGCCCTAGTGCAGCTAGGGACATGGGGTCCTCACCGTGCTAGCTAGGCTCGCCACTCACCACTTGCCATGCTCGTCACTCATCAGGCGGCCATGAGGTAGGGAGCTTGGAGAGGTTGGCGATGATGGGCAGACTGGTGACAAGAACGCGTGACTCAACTTTCAAGACCACTTTCTTTGGAAAGGGCCACGCCAAAGGGAGCGATCGTACTAGTAACGGTCACCATGGTGTCACTCTTCGCCTTCTCATCCTCCCTCCTCCCCCGACGTCGTCGCTTCCTCCCTCCCACCTTTACATCTTCTCGTTGCCTATAATATGAGTATACTTGTACCCTAAAATTAGTATTGAAGATAGACTAATGTCTCAACAGTGGTGATGTAACTTCAAAAGGAGAAGTGCCCATAGGAGCTCAACTTGTCGCATAAAGGACCTACGGTCGTCGGCGTTGATGGAGACGGGAGCTCGACTTAGTGAAGAAAGGACTTGTTGTCGTCGCAATTAGAGTCTCTATGCTTCACCGCAATTGGTGTCCATTAGCGATGCTTCTCCCTCCCACCTCTTGACGACCACCGCCTTGACCGATGTCTGAGGCGGATCCATGGAGGGGTAAAGCTAGAGAGTGTGTGGCGGCGGAGGAAGAGGAGGGTCGGGGAAGGAGGTTGTGACGGGCAAGATCTTTGTTGTCGGGAGCAGGGGACGTGGTGAGCTCCGAACTTGAGCGACGCTAGGGTTCGTCGTGCAAGTGGCCATCGCGGGAGTTAGCGGGATTTGTGAGCCAATACGACATGTTTACAATATGTAGCGGGCCTAGTACGCAACCCACTCTAAGCCATTAGCACACGTTTGGGTCGTCACAACTGTCTCTAGCGCGTTTGTAGTGAGGTGGACTAAGCGGACTAGTGTGAAGGCTCGTGCCACTTTCACATTGAGACATAACAACCCTACGGCCTATGTGTCTCGGTGTGACAAATATTTATAGAGATATTGGTGAAAAATCATTCGAATCTGCAACAGGTAAGAAATGTTAATCTTACCTGTTACCCGTGAGTATCTTTTACCACGGGTATATCCATTACCCGCTTTTTAGACATTGCTCATGTAAGTAGCCAAAGGGGCGGATATTCGTGAATATGAGGGTAATAGATAGCCATTGCCATCTCTACTCATGCGAGGACTTCCTCATCGTTGTTTATCCGTCGGCATCCGTCATCGCCATGCATTGGCAGAACACTACGCATGTAAAAAAGTTATACCGCGATTATTAGTCAGTTAGGATGTTTTTGAAAAATATTTCATGCCACCTCATTGTTTTGATGTTTACGCCAAAGACATGAGAAGACGGAAATATGGTTTGCTTGTCAGGCGTCAGGCTGGCCTTGCTCTGAACAGAAGAATTAAAAAAATCGGGTGGGGAAAGACAGCGAAGGAGCTGCGCGGAGGAGCCGAGGCGGAGGGAGGGATGATGTCGCCGGCTCTGAGCCTGTGTCGCTCCCCGTCGTCCTCCGTCTCCTCGTATCCTCTCGGTCGCTGCCGCCGATCTGCCTTGGCTGCCCGGCGCCACCACGGCCCGCCCTTCGCCTACAAACCTGCCGCAGGTTCCCTATACATTCTCAGCCATTCGGATTCAGCGATTCGCAGCATTTGATCACTGAAGTTGCTGTTACACCTTCAATCATCAGTACGATTAATGGATTGAGTTAGCCCTGGACAGCTTATACTGTTTTAATTATTCCAGCTTCGTTTTTATATAATTCCTGGTCGAGAACGCAGTAAATGTAAATTGTGTTTATAGAGTACGCTGATGCCATCCTGATGTATCACACGGACGCATACTCTCAAACATGTTTCATTTGGCAGCTGTATGAGCGCCAATTCGTCTAATTTGGCTTATAACATGGTCGACACCTGCATCTGTACCTCCGTGAAACGAACGCAATTTGGCAAATTGAACATCTCATCTTACTGCATTAGCAATATTTGTTTAGGTACATCATTGTTGCAGTTGGTATCTCACTTCGCTGGCATGTGGCCATTTTTCCTGACTTTTCTTTGTTACGTTTACAGGAGTTTGCTATGCTAGCCAGGCAGTTGAATTGTTGCCTTCCTTGTGCCCGGAAATTGTTGTCCGAGATGCACGTCTGGAGGACTGTTGGGAAGTAGCTGACACTCATTGCAGTTCTTTCTTTCCGGACTACAAATTCCCATTGGACCTTGTTCTACGGATTGACCGATACATTGCTCTCCTGTCCGGGTTTTCAGTTCCGCCTGGGTGCATGAGGACTTGCCTTGTCGCAGTCAATTCTAATTCTGTAAGTAATAGTTTCAACATTGAGTGTGGAGATCCAAGAGATGTCGGATTTCAGAAATACACTCTCAGTAGAGGCTCCATAGCTGGCATTCTTACAGTTGACACAGTGGGAGACTATCTTCCGAGAAGGGGTCCTCTGAAGCAGAGAAGGTACTTATTTAGTTATTTGATTGAAGACTATAGTAATTAGTGACTGGATGAAACCAAGGTATAATAGTTTGTTCGTACAAAAATCAATTTTTTCTCAAGTCAGTAGATGTTCAGATTGTGTGGTGTACTTGCAGATGACTTTCTTTATTAGAAATAAATGGTCGTGTTCAGGCCATTCATATTGTACATGAAAAGTACAAGAAAACCTCCACCTGCTACAGTACCTTCGTAAAAATGTGGCCGCCAACCAATTTAGCGGCATATGTATTAGGGCATTTTAGGTTCATGCTGCACAGCTCAAGAAAGTCCTTGTGAACTATGAATTGGATTTGGATCTCTGTTTGATTATGATTAGAGATGAAGACGTGTTTAATCACCGCTAACCTTTTCAGAGAAGTAAACCAAAAGGAACAGTTGATCATCAATGAATATTGCATAGTTTGAGCAAACACTGCTCAATAGAAGGGAGAAAAGACTGTTTTATTTTCAGCACAGTGAAAGTTTTATATTATTTTGACGTTATTGCTTCTTTAGAGTGGTAGTACCTAATTTAACGGTGACACCTTCCCATCTCATCTACTGTCTAGGTTTACCACAGTATTCAAGTTTCTATCATATTACCTTGTGTTTTCTTTGTAGCCACTTTAGAAAGGATTAGCGTTCAGATCCTGAAACTATCTTGGTATAGTACTTATAGCTAGCATGCGCAAGCACAAATATATCGTTTTCCCTTAAAAGTAACTAAAAGTTAGTTCAAACCTGTGCAGAACAGGAATTGCATACATAGCAAATGTTGCAGTTCGACAGGAGGAACGTCGAAAAGGAATTGCTAAAATGTTGGTCCAAGAAGCAGAGGCACGAGCAAGGAGCTGGGGTTGCCGGACCATGGCATTGCATTGTGATGTAAACAACCTTGCTGCCTTGCACCTGTACGAAAATCAAGGTTTCAAATGCATCCGTATACCAGAAGGGGCTAAATGGCCAGAACCTAAGATAGCAAAAGGAGTGCAATACAATTTCATGATGAAGCCAGTGCCCAGGATTTAAGCTGTACACAATCTGACCGGGGAAAAAGTTTGAGTATATAGACATTGCACAGATGCTCGAGTCACTCCTGTCACATGTACAGCAGTCCGTATATAGTGGAAGCTATTCTGTAAATGGTATGTAACAGCTATTGTATCGTTCCTAAGTGGCAAGGGTGTTCAAATGAAACTCCTTCACATGAACTGACCCAGAGCTCCTGACAAGTAGCCTGGAAAACTAATTTATGTTCTTACAACTTCTTCAACGTGCTACTCTTGTTCTATATATATTTTTTTCTTTTCCATCTGTACTCATTTTTTCTCATGTTTTACAAAGGATTCTGTGAAAAGTATAAAGAAAACATTCAGAGTTGTAGGACTGGTGATTGTTGAGATTTGTTTCACTTGTTTGTGTCTTGAAACCACTCTGCGGTGCAATATTGGTCACACGTCTCTTTCAGGTACTTGTGTTCTACAGAATTTTTCAGTTAGATTCATGTACCTTTCGAACTGCAATTTTGTCGTGCATTTTCCTCTCTTATTTCCTGATCTGCTGCTTAATTAATTGATCGTACAGCTGTACTATAGTTGTACAAAGCTTGAATCCTAAACAATGAGATGCACCCTGAGAGTGATGCATGCTAACAAGAGGGCCAGGGCTTTGGTGTTTATGCTGGTTGACACCAACCTGGTAACGCCCTTTCTGAACTGTATGGTTGTTGGAGCGTTGCTGATACCATTTTCTGTAGAGCCCGCTCGCTGATTTCATCGAGGAAATGGAGAGATTTTGCGGTTGAGTGGTTGGGGTGGGGGGGAGAGAGACTGGGACTGGGAGGGAGCTGAAGCTGAAGAACACCTCACATGGGATGCATACTTGCATTGTCCTGGAAGAAGCCCCTCCCTCATCATCGCCACCGCACCAGCAACATGGTAGCTAGATCTGAGCTTAATGCATGTGACTCAGCGAATTTTAACACCATTTTTTGTCTCCTTTTTTGCACCAAGCATTATACTGTCACTACGTGCATACATTGCTTTGAGATTCAGATCGGCTGAAACTGTATTTAAGTAAAGGATACTCCACAGACTGTCCACATGCACACAGCATACTGCTAATGCAAGGCAGCAGATGAGTTTGATTGTTAGTCTATCGATTCAGTGAAAGGAATTTTTTTGCCAAAATCATTAGTCCATTAGTTATGAATAAAAGTGCACTTTGTCGAGCATCCCTATACTAGGAAGCACGTCGATCGTGTCGTATCGTATCAATTCTTTTTTTTTTGTTTGTTTGAGACCCGGCTGCAGAGTAATAAAAATAATTCCGCTGCTAATGTACTAGTTGGGTGGGGCGATTTGACGAGGACCCTTTGACATCTCTGCACTGCAGCGGTGGAAATCCCGAGGCTGTTTTCCCGTAGCGTAGCAGAACGTAGAGAAGGCTCACCGGTGGTGGACGCGGGCTGCAGCCGGTGGACTCGCCGTGTCGGTGGCCGACGCAGGGACCGGTCCACACAGACACAGTGCCTAGATATCATCACCAGCGCCTGACTCAGGCTCACGGTTTGAATTCTGAATCATTATATAATTCAGTGAGGCTTTGATTACGACTGGCTTGTTTAGAATACACTCCGCTCTCGTACCGCCCCCACCTCACATGACCGACGCTCCTCTGCTTCCCTTTCCTATGCTCTGCTTTTCTTGTAATCTCCCATTTCGTAACGGAGGGAGTATGTCACAGATGTACTAGTTCTAACTTTAGTCCGGTTTCCACCGAATATACTAACAGAGCTCATCAGGATGAGAAATAAGTTTACTTCGAAATCTTACTACCACGATGATAGCAAGGCTTCACACAGATTGGACTCAACATTTGTGTAAGGTTCGATGTGTCGACGGGGGATTATCTGTATTGGTTTTATCAAAAATACTAGCTTCGACTACTAGTCTCTCTGTTCCGAATTATTTGACGCTTGCTAGTTCAATTTTGAACTAATCAAACGTCAGATAATTTAAAGCGAAGGGAGTATTAGTTAAAGTTAGCATACAAACTTAAATGTCGATTAAAGTCTCCCCTTTAATTTCATTCATCATACGCTCAACAAACCTCTGTTAGTAGTTGGTCACTCGGTCTGGAGTAGGAGGAGTCTTGCCGCACATGCTGCCAACGTGATCCCACGTAGTCTCTTTCGTCTTCCCCCCCCCCCCCCCCCCTTTTCTTTTCAATTTTAAAATCACCTGTCTAATGGTTGAGCGTGCGATCGCTGCATCCCATGACAAATCGCATCACCGAATACCACTAACTAACCGAAAAATAGTTCCATCAGCCACAGCAGTGCCGTATCTTGGAAGCAAGCTTTTCTATAGCCACCGGCCGGTAGACGTATCACGTATCAATAAGTTTCGTTTTGAGATATCAACAGTTTATGATATTTACAAGAAAAGGTCGATCTTAGTGTGGTGCAACAACAGTATACTCCCTCCGTTTTAAAATAAATGACGTTTAAAACGGTTAATTTAGTTTAAACACTCTAATAACAATGAGCCCGTTTATACACGCGCACTATTGGTCATGACTACGAAGTGGCAACAGCAGCAGCAGCAGCATACTGTAGTGACGAGAAAAGCAAACAGCCCTCTGGTTTTCTTAATTACTATTGATGTTGCTTAGCTCAAGTTTAATAGTCTTATTAAAGGGGACGTAGTAGAAGTGCTAACTAGTCGCAGCCGGTGCAGCGGTCCGACGTGGCGACGGCGACGGCTTTGTCAGCTTGCGCGCGAAACGCGGGGGGGGGGGGGGGGGGGTGCAAGCTAGTAGGCTGTCACCGATCGAGGAGCTGGAGGGACGGGTGCAAGTGGCACGTCGGATTCAGGGGGCGATGCCAGGTCAGTGTTACAGCAAAACAGCTGGCCAAAAAAAAAGGCTGCTTGCGTTGCGTGCGTCCCATACCCTGTACATTTTGTAGTATCTGTACGTGTTACAGACAGTGCGTACTTCGCTGTGTGGGTTCGGGCCTGCGCGTATACGGTGTGTATATATACGATGCGTACGTACGAGTCGGCGTCAGCAGCCGCCGACGGAGCAACGCAAGCGTGCGTCTCCATCAATTAATGCCTGACCATCGTCTCCACCAACTTCTTCTTCTCCTCCTCCTCATGTGTGACTGAGTGCTAGCTAGGAGTATTTTTTCCTTGACAAAACAAAAGAAGAAGTTGAGCTGTTGCTTTCTCCTTTTTTTTTCTCCCTTTTTTCTGTGTTTGTGAGCTCTAGAGTGGGGAAGTTAAGCTGTTGCTTTGGTGGTGGCCACCACCATCAATAAGCAGCGCGATGTGTCAGACTCAGGCTAGCAAAAAGCAATTCTATTAGCATGTGACTTGGAAATTCATCAACAATAAACAATGATTTGGAAGAACGGAGGGGAGGAGGAGGAGCTGATATGAGGTCGACGACCCGCACTAATTACAGTACCGGTGAAAGGGGAATGATAACGAGTCGTAAAGAGAGCGATATATGGACTGGACGCGACTGATCGCTGGGTCATCTCACTCACTCTCACGCATACCAAACTGTGGGCCCCGGCATACGATCGATGTACTACTTGTACTAGTATGCATGGATGTCGTGAAAGCGAGCTTGGGGGGGGGGGGGTGCTGCTTGCTCAATTGAGCGTGCAGATCTGTTGTGATCAATTCAGGGCTCGCGTTTGCGATTTGCGCTTGAAACGTGGTGCCGCCATCCCGTGATTATTAAGATACTGACGGTGATCCCATCAGAGACGAAAGGCTGCCGGCCGGGATGCATGAGGGGGGTAACATGCATGCAATGCAACGAGACGCGTCGATGGTTGGTGAAAGCTAGTAAAGCGGCCAGGGCTCGTACTTGCACCCACGTTGTTCTTGTCCCATCGTCTCAATCAGCTCGTTCTCCAGGCCTCTAGCTTCCTCTCCAGCAGGCAGCAGCAGGCTTTCTATCTCACTCACTCGTCTCCACATCTCGATCTGTGTGCGCTGGAGATGCGTGTGCTTCTTCGCCTTGTTAGCTGTAAGCCTATAGCTGCAGTATGTAGTGCCCCAACCAACGCGACGCACGCGGGCGATGCGCGCATGGATGGATCGATACGAACTGCGTGCAGATCGAGGCCGATCGACCATCCACATGCGCGCTACATATATATAGCTCTGTCTGCAGGGGAAGCATCGTCGTCGTTCGTCGTCTGCTCCCATGCATCGGTCCTCGCGTCCCGTTTCGGAAACTACTCCCCGGCCGGTCAACTGCTGGTTCGCTTCCGTATTCGGCATAATTAATCGAGACCAACGGCTACGTACGATTTTGCATTGACGACGCGTGCACGTACGAGTTCTAGTAGGCGCAACTCCGTGGACCTAGCTTGCACACGCCGGAAGGTAGGAAGCTGCGACGAGAGCTCGCATGCTAGCTGGACACGCGCAGCACAGGTTACAAGAGAATCGAATCGATCCGGTAATTTGACGAGAAAACCAGCTCAACGGACTGGCGATCCACGTTAACACTAGTATATCACCTCTTCAGCCATCCATGCATCTAGTATTACCGCTTCAACACGTGACTTTGGGAGGGGCAGTGAAAACACGGGAACGAGTCGTCACCTGCAGCTAGCTAGCGCGCAGTTGTTACCTAGGACGACGGTCAACTCGACGTCACCAAAAAAAAAAGAAGAGAACGAAGGATAAACAGTGAATGCACGTGTGATCGAAATAACACAGTCAAATAAGTTAGATCGTGCTGTTAAACACACGACGACCAGGTAAACTTTTTTATTTCCGAGAGACCCGACGACCAGGTAAACTTCAGAGTTCACATTAATTTTCCAATATAATAGTGTTAGTTTTCAGTTAATTGGGCTGCCATGCATGAACCAAGCTAGCTCTCTCCGTTGGGTCAATGTAACCCACAAACTGCAGGGCATCAACACTACAATCACTAGCTACCGTTGTTCGCAGAGAATACGTATAGTATAATACTACTAGAATAGAGGTGACGCACATGAGATGGTACCAACTCTGAATGAATCGGACGACTGTGTATCCATGTTGCGCTGACCACGCGCGCGGCCGGGCGGCAACATGGGCGAGGTCTGAGCTAGGTGAGACGGATCGGCATCCATCCACCACGCACGCGCTGGTGAATGGTGATGCAGCCGCTAGCTAGCTAGCGACGACCGGCCGGGCCGGGGCACCCATCAGCCCTGCAGAGGTACGGTGAGCTTGCAGGCACGTGCTCGTCGTTTTCGGTGTCGCGCGCGGTGGCCATGGATTATCACAAGCTATATAGCACACATGCATGACCGAGAGCAGCGCACGACGACTCATCTCGATCGCTAGCGGTCACTAGTAGTAGCAGCAGTGTTACATATAATTAACTCGATCCACGGATTTTCAATTCGACGGCCGCGCGGGCTGGGCACGCTGAATGTGGACGTACGACCTGCTACAGACACGTACGTACTGATGTGACACACCGTCTCCTGTCGTCGTCCGATCAAGCAGGAGTAACTATATAATTCTGAGATGCTGAGAATTACTTACGCTAGGAAATTAAGCTAGGTGCGTGACATACATGCATCAAGTGTAGTAAAGCTGTTGATGATGCATGCAGCTAGCCTTAAACTAATCCGTCGTCGTACCACCACGCTTGATTAATTAGTTGTAGCAAGTGAAGTGACACGTATGCGGCCAATGAATTAAGAGGCCGCGCGCGCGAGCACGTACGACGCATGCATGTTACTCGATCGATCCCGGGCGGGCGCGCGGTAGTTGCGTGGATCTACCTACCTAGCTCCCTCCCTCCAATGGCCGGCCGGGCCCGCCACGCCCACACCACACAGCTAGCTAGCTAGCTAGCTAGCGCGCCACCGTATTATATGCTGTACGGCAACACATGCCCGTGTCCGCCGCCGTGGCTTCGACCGACCACCGTTTCATCATGCCTACATCGTCTAATAATACATGATGAGGTTAATAGACGGGAGCTAGGGAGAGAATCTTCTGCTGGTGATCTATACGACGACGACGATGAAACAAGCCGGTGTAAATATATGATCATTTTGGGTTTGTTTTGTATGTAAAGCTAGGGAGCACGATCGAGAGGGGGCCGGCATGCTGAGCAATTAATCATGTTTATTAATCCCCTCGGGATCGACGCGGGCCGGGAGTTGTATATGCCAGGATTGTCAGAGAGGTATCGATCGATCGGGTGACTGCTGCCGGTCTGGTCGATCGATCGTCCCCTACCACAGCTTTAATTTTCGGTTACTGTACTAAACAGCATCTACAGCTGCATGCATCCTCCGCAGTAGCTAGGCGGTGATCTATAGTATAGTAAAAATCCAGTTAATTAGTATGCAACCCAACGTGCCTGGTATAGCTGGCCCATTGATTCGAGCAGACCTGGGTGCTCCCCGTACGTGACAGCACAGATGCGCGAGCGAACCGTACCGGTGCATTTTCGTGTTGGCTCGCTGCCAACAGCACGGCGGCGAGCACCAAATTAACGTGCTGCTGCTGCTGCTGGTGGTGGTGGTGCCGTGCGCCTGCTGATGAACGGCGCGCGAGAGGCAGGCAGGCAGTCGCGTCGCTTTTTGCCGAATTGAGGCGCAAGCGAGCGAGCGAGCGAGCGGTGGGTTGCCGTCGTTAGCCGGACTGTACGTGCTGCATACCGCGCGCCGGCCGCCTAGCTTGTTCTTCCCGGCCGTCGTCGGTGTGCATGCATGGCCAACACACCACGCGTCCACGCCACGGACGCGTGCGTTCCTGCATGCCGCGCGCAAAAGGAAAAGCTAGGGCCGTACGTAGTACGTGGTGTCGAAATGAAACGGCGTTCGGTTGGGACGCCGAGCTAAGCTAAGCTAGGACTAGGAGAGAGAGTGGGTGAAAGCAAGTACTCGTAGTAGTAGTAGTAAAGGTGAAGGCATCGAAAGGAGGAGGAGGAGGAGTGCAACCCAAGTCTAGAAGTGATGCTGCTGCTGCTGCGGCTGTGCGGGTCCCGTCACATGATTCGTGCATGCGATGCGAGCGACCGAACCACCACCAGCTGCGGTTGTGCGGTCACTTTACCCTTTCCGTTCCACACCTTAATTAGCTCCCTCTTCCCTCTCCTCCCCTTTTCGTGCGATTTCATTTCCTTGTAACCGCAGCTAGTTCTTAATCACACGGTAAGGACAGGGTTTTAACGGAGATATATAGTACTAGAGCTAGGACTGTTATTAACCCCATATATGCAAGTACTATATATAGTGTACTCCCTGCTGATCCCTCCTTTTTGAATGGAAAAAGTGAAGTGATGATCATGAAATGAAAAGATAACACGTATACGCGGGCGGTAATTAATAACGAGCTAGCTAGCTGGGGTGCGTGGATCTTAGAACATGCATGGGTTGGGTCGTGCCGCACCAAAACATGCATGCAGTGGGCATGGTTAGGCGGCCAAGCACACGGTGTGTCTGTCTGGCATATGCCGAACCCAGAGTTGTCATGCATGGCGGTTCTTGCTTGGACCCGGCCGGGAAATGAACGAAACGATCCAGCACGGCACGGCACGGCACGGCAGGCGGGTCCGCGTCCCTAGCTCTCAATCCGGTAGTGGTAGTAGTAGTAGTGGACTAGTGGTAGCTTACTAGTAGCAGCTGTGCGTTCTTCCCGGCAACGGCAACGGCAACACACAGGGATCGGACTCGGAGGCGGTCAAATTAAGACGAGACGCGCGCGGTTCTTCCTGGTGTGGCAGTAACGACCGCGCGCGCGACGCGCCGGGGAGTGTGCGGTCCGTGTGACGGTGGCCGCCGCGCGCGGAGGAAGGATCCGAATCCGATCGAGGCCTCCGCTGTCATGTCCGCGTTCATTAACGCCACGTGTACGTACAGGGAAACAGGTAAATCTGAGGTCCGTTTCGTGTTGTTGCTGAAGAAAAAAAGAAGAATCGAAGAGAGTTTAGGATGAGAAAGAAAAGAAAAATTATAAGAGGGCCGGGAGGAAACTTCCACGCCACGACAGGAGAGGAGGACAGCTAGCACGCACGCACGCAGTGAGAGAGAGAGAGAGAGGAAGGCTCACCTACCGTGTCCGTGTGCGTGGTGTGGTGTAAAAGGGGGAGAGGAGTGGATCGCCACTCCCGTCGATTCAACCTGCCTGCCTGGCCTGGCCTGGCCTCCTCCCCATCTGAAACATTGTTCAAAACCCGAGAGCCCGGCCCCCGTATTCATCCTCTACTCCAAACTCTCTCATAAAGCTGTACTACGTAGTTACCTTCTGCCACGTTCTCCACCCATATTAAATCGACTCTCCATCACAGTATCCTTCTCCTCTGAGCTCACCCTCCTCTCGCCTCAGTCTTGTTCTCTTTCTCTCCGCTCCCGTGACTGACCTCGGCCGCTTCTTCTTCTTCCTCCTCCTCCTCATCCTCTGTTTCTTCTTCTCAAGCAGTGACAGCGAAAGAGAGAGAGAGAGAGAGACGACAGGGGCTGGAATTGAATTCCACCGACCCACGCACGCACCGCTCTCACCCCCATTTCCATTATTTACCTCCACCTATATAGCTCCCCATGGTTCCCATCTCCCCTCGCTCTTAGCTTAGGAGCACAGTTTCCTCCGCATAATTTAGAGTTGCACACAAAGGCAGCACCACCAGCAGCTTTCATCATCATCCTCTTCTTCTTCTTCTTCTTCTACTACCACTACCCTCTTCCGTTCCATCCAGCACAGACGCAGATCGCAGCAGCTGTCATCTTCTTCTCCAATTCTACTCTCTCTTCCATCCAACACAGGTCGCAGCTGCCATGCAGGAGGAGTACAGCTAGAGTGCAGACAGAGGTAGCCAGCCAGCCAGCGATTTAGTAGGAAAAAAAAAGAGAGAGAGGAGAAACTTCTTTCTGCACACCAAGCAAGCAAGCAATTGCAATTCAGGGAGGTTCGACAGGGCGAACGGCAATTCACGCGCAGGTGAGTCGACATATCACGCGTGTGCACCCCTGCATATTCCATTCCTCCGTTTTGCGTGCCCGTTCTTGCGGTTTTGACTTGCCATTTTTCATACTTGCCGTTCCTGCCTGCCTGCCTGCCTACCTGGCGGCCAGCTTTTCATTACCATATCCGGTGCACCGTCCATTCACTCATTGATTTTCCCGGGAAAGAAGGAAAAAAAAAGACAGAAAAGGGTTTCCAGTCCCGATTTCGGACCGTGTGTTTTGAGGACTGCAGATTGAATTGCTGGAGACGGCCGGGGACTGGGAGGGAAGCTTCCGGTCACATACGGACGTTGCTTCCAGCTACGTACAGCCTACAGTAGCTAGGTTGATAGAACACAGGGCGTGTGAATCGAACTGACCGGGTACGGGATGCTTCCGGCTCACGCGGTTTTTTTCGACCGCGTCACCGTCTCCCACCCCATGATTTTGTTAGCACTCTCTCCTCCGGTCTCGGGGATCCTGTCGCAGGAAGCAGAGGGGGCTGACGAAACTGCAAAAGTGGAGAGAGCGAGAGAGAGAGAAATGACCCGAGTGCTAAGAAAACGAAAATGGCTAGTACTAGGCAAGAGACAAAAAGATTCCTGCCATCACTGCCCGCCTAGTCCCATGTAGTAGTACTAGCCTGGTCGCAAAAATATTACCGTGAGGCTATAGTACTGGTACTAGTAGAATTCCTCGGACTTTTCACCCGAGGACTGACCTGGCAATAATTAGCGCAAGTGACGCGTCCGGACCAACGGCGCGCCTCCACGTACGTCACGCCGCCTCTCTTGACGAGTCACGGATCCCTCGTGCTCGCCGCACCGCTTTGACTTTTTTTCACGCCGGTGGTGCACCAACCTCCTTACTTGCCTTGGCGGTGAAACGATCAAACTGCTGCTACGACGACTACTACTACTTGCTTCAGAATCAATCAAGGCAGCTTGAAAAATGGAGCCGTCACATGGCACGCACCTGCCCTGCCGTCACTTCCCTTTGCCTTCTTCCCTCTCTCTCTCTCTCTCTCTCTCTCTCTTTCTCTCTCTCTCTCTCTCTCTACATATAGAGATACACGCATAGGTGTACTCCGTAAGTAGTACTCAGTACTCATCATCCATCCATACGAGGAATTAGGAAGCAGCAGCTAGCGTAGGAGTACATTGATACACAAGCAAGATCACATTGTGTGATTACCGCGTAGCTAGGTAGGAGTAGTAGATTACTGCTAGCAATCTGTCACGCAGCATCCAACCTCGACGCGTTTTTCTTTCTTTTTGCTTTTAAAAGAGAGAGCTAGCTAGGGGAGGGATTAGTGCAAGCAAGGCAGCATCCCCTTGTGCCAAAAATACAGACAGGCTAGGTCCGTCCTGTCTTAATTTACTTCCATGCATTCTTACGGATTATGGCATACCCACTTAAATCAATGCACGCACATCCAAATCGTTTTGATTTCGCATCACCTCCTCTCCTTCCCATTTATATCTATTTGTATACCGTGTCTAATCTATGTGCGCCTTGGATGGAATGGAATGGAACGCAACGCAGGCAGGTAGGCAGGCGATCGATTAAGAAGGGGAAGGAGAAGAAGAAGAAGAAACAGAAGAAGAGGATGGCTGCCGGCGGATTCGTGGAGGAGATGATGAGGGAGCAGAGCCTCCTGCAGGCCACGTGCGGCGACCTCTTCGACCACATCGACGACCTGCTCGACTTCTCCAAGGAGGAGTCCGCCGCCGACGTGCTCCTCCTCGACGCGCCGGCGCCCGGGAGCCCGCTCTCGGCGCGCATCATCGACGTCGGCGCCGCACGGGCCGACGCGTCCGCGCAGGGCGGCGGCGGCGGCGCCTTCCTCGACGCCGCGGGGGCGCAGGCGTTCGGCCACATTGCCTCGGTGAGCTATCATCTCCCCCGCGCGCCTCTTCTTTGGGTAGGAGCAGTAGTTTTCACCGCGTGTCGTCCGAAACGAAACAGCTGTTCAAGAAAAAAACAAAAAAAAAGGCGGCTCGTGAACGTGAACGGAGGTTGAAAACAAGACGCGCGCGTCGGTGGATGCTTGGACTGTCGGTGCCGCCGCGTCTGCCTCTGCCTGGGTTGGTTGGGTGCTCCAAGCAGTACGTGGGCCTCGGTGCAGGTGGGGGCCCATCCTCGTTTGGAACAGGAATGTACTGTACTCGCTTTTGGTAGTTCGCCGGCCCAACAACTAAACCTCTGCAGCAGCAGCAAAGCTCCGAGTCCCGTACCCTACCGTCTCGCTACTTTTATTTTTTCGCTTCTGCTTTAAGCAACCGAAATATGACGTGGGGCCCACCCCCGCCCGCTCCTCCTCCTCTCTCATCATGATGGTGGGAGGGGTCTGAGGTGATCTGATCGAGGGCAGCAGCAGTAATAGGCGGTGAAAATGATGTCATGGCAGTAAATGAAGCTGAACTGAATCTTGCAGTCCGTGACTGATTCATTCTTTGGTTGCATGCAGTGCGATGACCTGGACATGGCGCAGCTGGAGTGGCTGTCGGGCCTGTTCGACGACGCCTCCATCCCGCACGAGCCGGCGTTCCCGGCCGCCTGCGCCGCGCCCATCAAGGGCTCCGCGCTGGCCGCCGGCGTCCCCGTGCTGCCGGACGACGACGACGCCTCCGTCTTCCGCAGCTCCAGCCCCATCTCGGTGCTCGAGGAGCGCAACAGCTTCAACGCCAACAACAGCAACCACGTCGGCGCCTCCGCCTCCTCGTCCTCCTCGTCCTCCTCATCGGCGTGGTCCGCGCCGCGCCCGGAGCCGCCGGCGCTCGTCGTACCGGCGCGCGCGCGGAGCAAGCGCTCCCGCCCGTCCGCCTTCTCCGGCGGCCGCGCCGCGGAGCCCCCGACCATCCTCGTGCCGACGCCCATGTACTCGGCCGCCGCCTCCTCGCACTCGGACCCCGAGAGCATTGCCGAGTCCGACCCCAACCCAGCGCCGCCCAAGAAGAAGAAGAAGAAGGCCACGAAGCCGGCACCTGCCCCGGACGCCTCCGACGCAGAGGGGGGCGACGCCGACTACGTCGAAGGCGGCGAGCTCTCTCAGCCGGAGGGCGCCGTCAGGAGGTGCACGCACTGCCAGATCGAGAAGACGCCGCAGTGGCGCGCGGGGCCGCTGGGTCCCAAGACGCTCTGCAACGCCTGCGGCGTCCGCTACAAGTCCGGCCGCCTCTTCCCGGAGTACCGCCCCGCCGCCAGCCCCACATTCGTGCCGTCCATCCACTCCAACTCCCACAAGAAGGTCGTCGAGATGCGCCAGAAGGCTGTCCAGAGCGGCGACCCGTCCTGCGACCTCCTGCAGTTCATCCGCCGCCGGGATTGACGTCCTCCGTCGGTTTCGTCTCTCCCTTATAGCTAGCTAGCTATATACGTATACATGCATGGTTGCTTCAGTCGTCGTCGCCGTCGTCATCACCATCACCATGGACATGGGACACTAGCTACTCGGCATTTCCATCCATCATCGCCTGCCTGCATTGCTTTCTGTCACCGCCGGGCATCCTGGCGCTAGTTCATTAGGGCTTTTCCCGGCCGGGGGTCTATTTTATCTTTCTTTTTTCTTTCTATTGGTTAATTGGTTCCCCTGAATGTTTTTTTTGTTTGTTTGTATAAAGGAGAGTGAGGAAGAGAGAGGGCAGGAGAAATAGATGAATCACAGTGGTTGTGCAAGTTAGGTATAGGTGAGAAGGAGAGCCAAACCAGCAGCAGAGGGAGACAGATGTAGCGAGGAAAACTTTGCAGCTATAGTCAGTCAATTAGAGAGAGAAAAGGGTTGTTTGTGTCTTAATCGAGCGAGGCAAAGGGAGTTTGTTGGTTTGCTAATTAGAAGGTTCTGTCAGGTCAGATAGTGAGTAGCTATCAGTCAGGAGCTGAGAGAAGGGGGGGGGGACATCAATCATAAGTCTGTATTTTGGAGTTTGGTGTACTGAACTCTGGAAATTCTTTTTGCAGTTCATCTATGTCTAGGGATTGATAAGTGTTGTTTGGTTTCTATACTAGTACTGCATTTATTAGTCAATATAGTTATATCTCCTTTTGTTTTCTCTTGCCTTGTTGCCTCTATACAAGTTGTGAAACTGGTGATCGTCCTCCAAGGAAGTATTAATACTTGAGCTTCCACCTGGTTGTGCACCTGTGGTGTAGTTTTTTTTCATCTTATTATACAACTAAAGTTTTGACATATTACTACTTACCGGAAAATGAAAAAAGGAGGAGAAAAAGAACAAATAACCTCAACATTGCAGCCTAATATTTTCGATTACAGAACAATACTGCAATTAGCAAAGTGAGTCTCAACGGTATCCCTTCCTCTGCCTTGTTCATCGAAGAAAGATATTTGGATCCCCCACTGCATTTTGAGGAAACATATGGCAAATATCACTCACCTGTTTAGAAGAAAATTTAGATATGATTTATCTTCTCTGCAAACAACTTAACAGGAAGTTGAACATAAGAGAAGGGATCAAAGAGCTGTACTACCAGAAAATAGCTTATTGTACACTTCGTTCATGCATCAATTGATTCTCCAAGGATGATCCAGGACCGTGTAAAAGGGAAGGCATCTTAATTTGGGCTTCCCCTTTACAGACCATCCCACACCACCAAACGCAAAAAAAAAGAACACGCTCTCTGCTTCGATGAGTTTCAGACAGTGTCTCAATAAAACGGCACAGGCAAAGAAATCGAAATTATAAAATAAGAACTAAGTACAGTTCAGTTGCCCGTGGAACAAAGAATAGATCGTATGCAGATGGAGTAGTAAATGTAAACCACCATCGTCTGCCTGTTTGTTGTGACGATCGAGATAGCTAGCAGTGTGAGACCAGAAAATCATCAGAAGAGCGTGCAGTTTGATGGCAAGCCGGTGATCTGATCGACGGCGACGACGGCCTTGGCCTCGCATTCGATGACGTCCTGGCGTAGCTTGGCGCCGGCGGCCTTGAGCCCCTTGAGGGACACTGCCTGGTTGAAGAGGTTGATGACGGGCAGCTTGGACGCCGGCGGCATCTTCCCGGCGGGCAGCAGCGGCGAGAAGTCGTGGTCGACGAGCGGCACCACGAAGTCCATCTTGTCGTGCTTGAGGACGTTGTCCTTGGCGCTGATGTGCGCGCCGGGCTCCATGTGGTTGGTGGAGAAGCTGGTCTGGTTGGGGAAGTTTGGGTAGAGGCTCACGTACCCGCGCAGGTACATCATGTCGATGAGGAACTTCTTCCACGACGCCTGCCAGCCGTTGGTCCGCGACCTCGGGATCTGCACCGGGTTCTGCTTGGCGTCGTCGGTGAAGCGCGCCCCCATGTAGGCGTAGAACTCGCGCCAGTGCTTGGGGAAGAAGACGGCGCCCCAGCTGCAGGGCAGCTGGTGAAGGTACGGCGCGTTGGGGTGCACCTTCCTGAAGAACTCCGTGGCGTTCCACTTGGGCCGCTCCTTCACCACCTCCACCAGCCGCGGCGTGTAGAGCGAGATGGACGACAGCTCCGGCAGCGACACGGCGGGGTCGTAGTGGTAGGCCAGCAGCGCGTACTTGACCCACAGGTAGTAGTAGGGGGACACCTCGATGTCGTCCTCCAGGAGCAGGCCGTAGTCGTCGTCGGAGGAAGGGTACCAGCTCTCGCTGACGGCGCGGATCAGGCCGCCCTGGATGATGCGCCGCCGCAGCGTCTTGGGCCCGTGCGGCCAGTCGAAGGAGTTCACCACCTTGAGCGTCGTCGCGTCCACGCGGCTGTCCATGTTGAAGCTGATGGGCACCTCGTCGCCCAGGTAGAAGGCGTTCCGCAGCGAGTTGAGCAGCCGGAGCAGCGACTTGGCCCGGTTCTGCGTGATGATGTTCACCGAGATCCGCATCCGGTTCCAGTCTGCAGCCATTCGCGCGCAGCAGGAGACACAATTATCCATCATGCATGCATGTACACGACTTCCAACTTGCAATGGCTATATATTGAATTGATGCACCAGGCGCCAGGTAGATGATGATGATGATGATGATGATGCTTACTTGGCAGTGAGGCGGGCTTGAGCGTGGCCATCCACAGGACCTTGGACACGGAGCGCTTCGGGAGCAGGACGAGCGCTGTGCGGTTCACGGCGGCCGCCATGCGGAGCGCGTCCTTGACCTTGCCGTCGATGTCCGCCAGGGCGACGAGCACGCTTGGGTTGTGCATCCGGACGATGCCGCGCATGCTGGCGAACACGGCCTGCACCACGGGCACCTCCGACCGCGACGGCCCGGACAGCGCGCCGAGGCCGAGGTCGAAGATCTTGAACCGCCGCTCCCTGCACACCACCTTGGGCCACTTGAGCACCGCCGCGGCCTCCTCGCAAGGGCAGTGCCCGCCGCCGGTCACGACGAGGTACGCCTTGCGCCCCGGCGTGGTTCGGAACTTGTCGAGCAGCGGCGCCAGCGCTCTGACCTCGCTGAGCGAGTGCGCGTAGAAGAGCGCGTCCACCTTCTGCGGGTACATGGCCGCCCACTGCGTGATGTAGCCGGAGGTGAGCGCGCGCCACCACTGCTCGTCGCGCACCTGCACGATGTCCTTGAAGATGACGGTGGTCTCGGAGACGTAGGCGAGGCGGTGCTCGCTGTCCCCCCACGTCTCCTTGTCCGCGGGATCGACGGGGAGCACGAAGGAGCTGGCGCCCATGTACTTCTGCAGCTGGTAGCTGAGGTGCAGGTCCTCGCCGGTCATGAAGGTGAAGGGCGTCTCGATGAAGAGCGTCTTGACGAGGTTGGCGGGGAGGAACCAGGAGCTGGACAGGAAGTCCACCTGCACGATGCGGTCGACGGTGATGTCGTAGGCCGGGTCCGGCAGGTAGAGGCCGGCCTCCCTGGACCGGAACTTGCGGTAGCTCGGGAAGGTGAAGTCCTTCTGCCGGAACGGAAGGATGCGTCCGATACTGCCGAGCACGGCGTTGCCGTACTTGTCGGTGCCGCCGACGTGGGAGAGGATCTCGAGCATCCGGGCGCCGGGGATCATGTCGTCGTCGAGGATGTAGACGAAGTCGGACTCGGACTGCAGAGCCATCTGGAAGCGGCCGTAGTACTTGAAGTCGTAGCCGGAGGAGACGAAGCTGACGCGCGAGTCGTTGTAGCTCTCGACGATGCGGCGGAGCGACGCCTCGTTGGGGCTGCCGAACGAGAGCACCCACGCGCGGTGGAACGGCAGCGTCTGCCGCCGCAGCTGGTCCAGCTGCGCGCACAGGGTGCGCCGCTTGAAGTGGTTGAGGATGACGGTGACGCGCGGCACGTCGGGGCCCGACGCGCTCCACCGGGACCGCATCCGCAGCAGCTCGGGGAGCGTCTCGGCGCCGAAGCCGCGCTGCTGGAAGGCCAGCACGTCGTCGTAGAGCTCGCGCTTGAGCCGGATCATCACCTCGTCCTGCGACTTCTTCTGCTCGAAGTCGATGCTCTCCTGCTCGCACACCTCCTGCGGGGACAGCGGCGTGGCGTCCCCGCCGGGCTGCGACGTCACGATGAGCTGCTTCCAGTGCTGCGCGATGCGGCTGGCCCACGCGAGGTCCGGCTTGACGCCGATGCGTAGGTCCACGGCGGGGTTCATGTAGTAGAGGAGGAAGGTGGCGTAGATGGCGAACCCGAACTGGAGGCACGTCAGCGCGCCCACCAGCCGCGACGAGTGCCTCGCACCGCGCTTGCCCTTGCCGCCGACGTAGTCGCCGAGCATGCCCTCCAGCGAGTCGTCATTCCTCACGATGGTGGCGCGGGTGATGCCCATGGCGGGAAGGCCACCGCGAGGCCTGAGAATTCAAAAACACAGAGACGAAATGTCTGCGTGTGTGCACGAGGCTGCCGCTTCACTTATGCTGCTAGCTAGTACAGCGTTGGAGGTGCCCGTCCGCGCACGCTCTACACGAGAAAGAAGGCAAACAACCCTGCACGTAGAATTTCAACTGTTTTGAAGTCGTATATACGCCATGTAGGAGTAGTGAATTGCTTATTAGCTACTGAGTATGCTAGTCATGTAGTGGGAACTCAGTAAAGTGAAGAAGAAAAAAACAAGAACAAGCAACACACATGCTACGGCAACTTCCAAGATAGATTGTTAAATCGTTCTTTCAAAGGGAAAAAAAGATAGATTGTTAATGCGGATACCAGACTAAAACAATTCTAAAAGTGCTTAATATTACCTTAACTTAGATGAGATGTTCTTTTCAGCTTCAGAAAACGAGATCTGGTGTAGGAGAGACCAGAGGAGTATATAGCTAGCAATTGGTCATGTAAGGACCCTGGGGTCGAGTACGTTATGTGTACTGCCTTTTGTAGTGTTGTGAACATGTGAATGCATCGACCTATGCATGCAGAGCGAAAGGCATTGCACGATTCAATCAACCTGTAACCAACGAGCACATCACTTGGTACTGCGGCAAAAAACGGGAAGCTTGGAGGAGGAGGAACGGGGCACGATCGACGACCACGAGTGCCCAAGAAGCGAGGTGCATGGTGGATCAAAGCGAGGGTAACGTTGCAGTACACTGACGGCTCTTGCGCTCACATGGAACGGAAAGAAAAAGAAACATGTGGGTGGTCGCGGAGCTAAGCGAACGAAAACGCACCCGCGTCATCCGTGATTGCAACGCGTCGCCTCCACACAACACAAGTTGTTGTCATTCAGAGGGAACACCGTGGGCTGAAGATCGAAAACATGTCAAAACTCATAAGCCACCTATGCGCCCCGTAAATCCAGTGATTCAGCTTAGCAGCAACAGATGTACTGGCAAAGTAACAATGCATTTTCGTTGTTGCAGTCGTTTAAGCTGCAAATCAGGATCTTAAAAGCCCGCTCACTGAACCAGAACGTTTGAAGCAGGTAATAGGTGCGTGAGGTCTAATCTTACAGTGCGAGTATGCTAACTGCCCCCAGTTCCCGAGAAGAAAAAGATGTGCACAATGTCAAACGTGTCGCGTGAACCCTAGGTAAACCCAAGGTACGCACAAGGGTGCCAGGTAGAACAAAAAAAAAAACATCAAAGGGATCGGAGGAGATGAGATTGTGCTGTCCTACGAGTGACACCCAGGCGAGGGATCGGAACCAAGGAAAAGGGGAAAAGGCATGCAGCTAATCCAAGCGAGAGGCCGGGACGCTACAGAGTGGTACGTCGACCACCGGCGATCACGGATCTTGGGGCATTTTGTATTAAAGACCAGGACCAGGAACACGCGGTGCCGCTCCAAACTAGACTGGAATGTGCTTGCTGCCGAAGGGGTGCCGGTTCAACTGCGGGTGGACTTGCATATGTTCCAGATGGAAAGAAACACACAGAAAGCGAAACTTGTCTAAACATATCTTGGCCCACAAGGTTGCAAGCAAGCTTCCCGTTCCCTGAAATGTTCAGGTACTCTGTTTCGATATTATAAGTCCACCAAGTGTTTGCTGAACTCATCTCACGTCCTTCCTCGTGCTAAGCAAGGCACTCAGAGTTGATGCCAGGTGAAGGTTACAGTCTTAGATATGTTTCTTCACAACAGGGTGTCCTGGAGCTGTTTTTCAGTGGTATATATATGTTCTCCCTCTGTTTCATTCCATTTTGAATCAGCACCATTTAAAATGAAACACAGAAAGTACAAGTTAGGCAAAGACATCAAAACCTTGTGCAACGTTATCTGGTCCAACACCTTCAGAACTCACTAATTACTAATAACCATTTCTACATATTGATACTGCAACAGTCGCAAGTGTTAACTAGAGTAACTAACAAGATCAGCAGCTTCAACCAGGTTATCAAATGGTACATCTTTTTATTATCCATCCAGCAGAAAATGCTGAAACAAATAATATGTTTACTGAAAAGCATCCTATAGCAAATTATACAACACAACACGGTAGTTGCAGCGTTGCCCTCCTTCACATTCTTGCTATTAGTAGATACAGTATCCGAAATGGATAGAAAAGAATACTGACAAAATTATACCCACCCTCCCCGACCCCCAAAAATAAAAAGAGATCATACACAGAGCAAAACCATGTGACCAAAATACAAATTCCTCCAAAACTGTTTCTCAACCCATCCCAGCACAATCTGTGCTACACAGTGCCTCTCACCTGTACCCGCTGTATTGCTGCTGGCCACCGAATGCAGCACCCATCTGACTGTATCCAGCACCAGGCATCCCACCAGGACCCATCCCCATTGGAGGCCGCATTGGCATCCCCTGGTTCATCCCCATGCCCATGTTCAGCCCCATCGGTTGTTGGTTCATCCCTGTCCCCATTGGTTGTTGGTTCATCCCCATCCCCATCCCCATCGGCTGTTGGTTCATTCCCATTCCCATTGGCCTGTTCATCCCCATTCCACCACCATAACTGGCACCACCACCCATACCTATGCCCCTGCCTGCGCCCAATGGGTTGGAAGGAGGTGCCATTGCACCCGCACCAGATCGACCAATGCCAGAACCAACTCCCATGGCTTTGCCCATGGTGACTGTAGACATAACAGGAGGCTGGTTGGTTTTCTTTTCTTGCCTTTTATCCTTGCGATTGATTGAATCAAAGTCAACTCCAATATCAGCATGTGGATTTGCTTTCCCTGCAAAAGAAAAACAAAGGTCAGAATAATACAAAGGTCAGGTCAGTGTATCAGAAATTGCAGAAAAAGAGAACCCATGGCAAGCTACTTACGTCCAGAAATGTCTAGATTGACTAGACCTCGGGTCAGTGTATCAGCCCAAACTGTAGATTTGGGCTCAAATTTCTTCACTGGCTCAGTGTTACCAACATGCAATGCTGAAATGATTGCTTCTGGGGGTGCTGATGAACTTGAGTGCAATGGAAAGCTGCCACTAGAAGGAACTGAATTTAGCATACCAAGAGGCTGGGATGCCCCACGAGATATCAAAGCTGGCTGTGGAGCTGATGCACCGGTTTGTGACAGGGAGCTTGGCTGAGGTAGTTGTTGATCTGCCAGAGTAGCGTGTTGAGCCTGTAGAGGAATATATGATGGTGTAAAATTCTGTGCAGGGACTCCAGACAGGCTATCAACACCAGCTCCTGATGCTGGTTGCATAAAAAGGTTTGACTGGCCTGATGGCGTATGTGGTGCTGCATGTTGAGGCACCTGTGAATGAGCAAATGATGAGGTGACAGCCTGAGGAATTGGAGTTGGATTCGTTGCTGCATGCTGTGGTGCTTGTGAGTAAGCAAACCCAGGAGCAGCCTGAGGAACTGCATGTGGATTAGGTTCCATTCCTTGAGGCAGTTGAGGAGCAAATATTCTGGGATCAGCATAAGTAACAGGCGATATGCCTGCCGCTGCTGTCTGAGGTGGCTGAGAGGAAGCAAAAGTTTGAACTGGCTGTTGTGGAACAACAGTGGGATTTGCAGGCGCCACCTCGGAAGCCAAGGAAGTTTTGTTTGTAAAGATATCTTGCTGTTCGGATGCGAAAGTGAGATCACCAAGAGTATCCCCAAAACCAAAACTTGTGGCCGAAGCAGGCTGGAAAGGATTTGTATCTGCACCAGGTCTGGTGGCCTGGAAAGAGCTAGGTGGAGCATTTGTCTGAGATACTGCAGGGCTTTCTTCCTGTACTGCCTTGAAAGGAGTAGGATCTCCAAAAGGATTTGAAGCATCAAACTGTTGCAAGATTAAAACATGAAAAAATAAGCTGAAGGAACAGTAAGATTTGCTACCTAAAATCACAATATTATACCGTTTTGGACATCAATATGGCCACATTTACCACTAGTTCCATTGTAATATATTTATAAACCAAAACACGATGTAGTTTTCCAGACAATGACACATACACATAAAAAAAGAGGGCAGCCTGGTGCAAATTTGACACATACACATATGGATTTCATATTTATTGTGTTCTCTTCAAGACAAGTGTAGTATAAAAAATTCAAAAGATAATTATACCCAAAGTTTCAATTCATGCATGTCCAAATCCCAAAACAAAAAGTATGTCTTCAGTTGAACAACCACAAATCAATTTAGGAATCCAGGCAGTGTAAAATCACATCATTATCCACATTAGAACAAATTTACAAATGGATGTAAGTTATTCAAATACCTCTCCAAATCCAGCAGAAGTCTGCGGCATGCCCATGAAACTATCTGCCTCCAAAACTGAATTTGGAGTTGGCTCAACATTTGTTGTGGTAGTTGGCTGAGGCACAGATATCAAAGCTAGTGCACTCATAGGGTTAGATCCAAATAAATCCATCTCCAAGCTATTGACTACTGGTGGGGAATTCGCTGGAGGGGAAGAACCTAAAAAAACAATACAGATCAGGAAAAAGCATTGGCACATATTTTACCGGCAAGCAGCAATATTCCATGTCAGATTAACTGTACTGGTATATAAACATGTCAACAAATAATTTTTCAATGCTGATGATTTTCATCAGTTCATTTTACTTAAACGATGTACTGATTGCCAGGAAAGAAAGAACAATACCTGGTACAGAGCCACGTGGATCAAATTCATCAAATCCATTAGGTTCAGCATGAACTGGTGGTGGTGCAGGTGCATCCTGGACAGCATTACCATGAATACCATTCACCGGTTCGGCAGGTTCAGTTGTTCTAGACACAGGAGGAGAGAACACCTTTGGCAAGTCACCTGGCACACTTGCTCCATTCCTGATATTGACAGTTTACTTAGGGGTTATTGTTCTGCCAAGAAATTCAAGCATCTCTATCTACTATCTTAAAAAATTGCAATTGATGGTTTTGGTCCGTTCAACATCATCACCACCCTAACCCTGCAGTTCTCTTTTATTTACCCGCTACTGGCAAAGTGGTACATATGAAGATTGTTGGATACTGTTCATACTTGTTTGGTTAATTGATTCACGACAAATACAAGGCCCAATTCTGAAGATCACTACTCGTCTTGTTTCTCACATGAACATTGTGTGCACATGTAATTAACTAATTATCTTATTTGTTGTGTTGCAGCAACACACGGGCATTTGGCTAATCTAACACAGAATACTGACCTATCATCGTGAGGATTATCTTGGCCAACCCTTGTAACATCCTCGTATTTTGGTGGTGGTGAAGCAATCTGATGGGTAGAAAGCTTTTGTTCTATAGGCCTGTAAAAGTGGGTAATAAAACTTAGGAAGTAATACCAAAAGAACAGGCTAAGCAGTTAATAGTGACAACACTCCACTGCTTACCTCTCATCCTGGGTAGACACATCAGCATTGCTAGCCCGGCCACTGCAAGGGAAAGAGAAGGCTGTAAAGATCCACTAAAAGCTCTAGCAACTGAAGAGAACTATTTTACTAATGTAAGGAATTGAGTATCTGCTACATTTAATTGTCACAACTGCAATCTTTAAGCAAGAATTATGAGTTAAACTAGAAAGAAAACAGACCGAGACGAATAAGCTTCATCATCACGATATGAATCCCTCTCTTGACCGTAGCTCCTGCGACCTGATCCATCAGCATACTCATGGTTGCTATGACTTCCTTTGTATTCGTCTTCTCTGTACCGTTCATTAGAGTCTCTGGAATAACGATCTCCATCACGATTGGGTGTATCTCCCGGGCCACCATATCTATCATCATCCCTGTATCCATATTCTCTTTCCCTCCCGTATCCATTTCTGTTATCGGATCTACTTCCATAGCTGCCTTCATAGCGATCATTGTCATAACCACCACCGTACCTACCTGGGCTCCTGTGGGTTCCACTCGTGGCAATCACACTTCGGTACCTACAAATGAACAGTGGACGGTAAATAATACATCACGGGAGAACATACAAGCCTGTAAAGCAGTATGCAAACAAAGAACAAGATATAAAAGTTAGTTTATACTCACTTATCCCTGGTAGCAAGTGCTTTCTGCCTAACTTCCTGTATTCTTTCTTTATCATTAACTAAACTAACAAGACTCTGAGATTTCCGGCGTACATTGCTACCTTGATCTCTCCCAGAAGAATCAATATACTGGAAGTCAGCAAGTGCCTGGAAGGTTGAAGTAAAGTGTTTGAGTGCCAAGAAAATAATTGGATACATAAATCGTCCAACACAGATACCAAATGTTGAGAAGGTTCTAAACATAAAATGCAGAAAAGAATGTAGTTAGTATTACTGATATTTGATAAGCATGCTCCCTGATGTCATCAATAACTCGTTCCGTACCGTGCGCCACCAGGTAATCCAAGACAATCAATCCCTAGAACAAAGCCAAGAAATTAAACATCATCAATTTCAGTTTTTAGACATGTTGCTGTAGTTATTTGTGCTCTTCACATATTTTTTTAGAAAGGATTACTCAAATCAAAATACGTTTAATATTCATAGCAAGAAAAAAGAGAGCAAATTTCACCTTGTAAACATGCCTCCAATTTTTACCAGTGTCATTGATCCTCTTCCAGATGATATTCATGATCATCTGATACTCATGACTTCAAGATAACACAAAAAGCAAATTAGCGCCAAGAAAACCAGTTTCCGTGTAGACAGCAAATCAAAACAACGAAAACCCAAAAGGCGTACTAGTTCTGTGTTGCTTGAGCAACGTCAGCCAGGAGAGATCCATGTGGGCCCCATGGCTCGTTGCTTGTGGCATCAAGAATCTGTTCCAGACCAATGCAAATATCAGTTAGAACAGCAAGACAGAACTATGATTCTGATTTCTGAAGCTGTTTATCTAACAGAAAAGCCTAAGCATGAACAGATCAATGAATCCTCCGAGAGGTGGCGTGAAAGGGCAGAGATCTCTCACCTTCTGTTCAATTCCGGGCACCTTGAGGACCTTCTTATTCACCTCTCTTTTTCTGCAAGACGAGAAGGAAAGGCCAGAAGAAATTACAACGTCAAGCCAAGCAACTAGCAAACGAACAACCGTGCTCGAATGTTACAGGGTAGACGACAGGAGTAGAGCATGGAAATCACGTACAGGTCTCGGACCGTTTGATCGAACACCTTCTTCATGGCTCTGCGTCAAGTCTAGCTTGCTATGATCAGCTCTGGTCCCCTCCCCCTCCTCGGTTGGCGACCTGTACAATCCATTTCGTCCATAAGACCCATGCTAGATCCCATCACAATCATGCGTATTGCCAGTTCGACCTCGGCTTGAAAACACAGCTGCGAAACATCAAAATCCCCGCGCTCGAAAACAATGATGAAACCCAACCATTTGCTACAGCAGGGCACAGGAATCATGCACTAAAATCGAAACAGCTCCAACAACCTAAAGCAACGGGCCCTAGATCTGCGCGGACCGCGTCGGCGCCAAATTCGCGGCCGCAGCCGTACAAGACGCCACAGATCTAGCGGCACCGACACCCCTGCGACGTCACCGGAGAGACGGTCCGCCCGGACGATCCCCGCCCGTTCCGCACACCGAGCAAGAGCGTGGATCCGCCAGCGTCTCGGGGTGCGATAGCAGCAGCAACGAAAGCAATCCGAAGCGCGGGCACCTGGGGAGGCGGGCAGGGCCGACGGAGCAGGTCAGGTCGGCAGGGCGCGCCGCGCGGAAGGCGGGGAGTCCACGAAGATTCCACGGGCGCGGGCGGCGCGGAGGCGGTGAATGGTGGTCGCGCCCGCTTCCGCTGGGCTGTCGGCGTTGCGAGGCGGGGAGGAATGCGTTGCGGTGCTGGGTTGGCGAGGAGGGGGAAGAGGAAACAGAAGAGGAGGTGCGCGACGCCTCGCCTCGCGAATAGAATTAAGTTTTTTTTTCTTTTTGATTCGGTACGGGGATAATTAGTTACGTAGTCACTGACGGGTCACAGCGAGCTAGCTCGCTGACCGGTGGGCCCGACCGGGCATCGTTTTACGACGGTGTCAACAGTCAAATCCAGATTTCTTCTACGCGAAAGGGAAATCAAATTCAGAACTGCTTGACAAGAAATACAAGACTTCGTCTCAGTCACGTGATTTTCAGCAGCCAGTAAGTGCGCTCATAAGTATAACTAATTATTTACTCTCTCCATTTTAAAATATTTAACGCTAGTTAGTCCAAAATAAAAACTAATATATGATTTTCTCTTCATCATCGTTTGTAAACAGAACATGCACTGGTATATGATTACCCACGGAATCGCCGAAAGCAAAGTTGTTTGCTGACAACCGACGGGCCACCATCTTCTTTTCCTCGTGGCCAGCAACTACTAGTAGCTTACTGTAGTATTGCTCCCAATGTAACCAAAGCCACGGATCTTTTGCTACCTAGTACTCCTAGTACAAACGGAATTTTACAGAGCTACCAGCAGATACATCCAACTCTAATTGAGGATTTACTCCCTCCGTTTCATATTAATCGATGTTAGTTAGTTCATATTAATTTGAACTAACCAACATCAATTAATATGAAACGGAGGGAATAACTAATAAGTTTCAACGACGACGATGTGTGTAAAAAAGTTGACGGTAAGGTTGGAGGAGGTAGGCCAGCAACATCAAAACATACTTTTGAGGCAGGAAGAAAATATTGGTGATACTTGTGCTATCAAGAGAATTTTGTTCGAGTGTAAAAGTCGCTCGAGAATATAAATTGTGGGTATTGCCTTTTTCTTAACAAAAAAAGAGAATAAGAATACGAATGGGAATATGATGCCACCCACGACACAACAAAGTGTCTGTTTGGTTCAACTGCACCAACCAGATTCTCTACAAAAAAATCAGAAATCTAAACCAATGAGGTTCACATGAGAATCAGATTCTCTAAAATTAAGATTTTCCTAGTGCAAATAGAAATCCGACAGAACCTCAACTTTTCTAGATTCCTATTCAACTTTTCACAGAAATTATACACCATACTACTGATTACACAACCAATATTATTTTATTTATAACACACATTTGTTAAAGAATCCACAGTCGATAGTTGTTTCTAGCCAAACAAATTTCAGCTTCACAGCTCTCAGCTCACAACAGTTTTCTCACAGCTCACAGCTAAAATCAGATTTTTAATAATCCACAACTGAACCAAATACACCCAAAATAATACTCCCTCCGTTTCAATTTATTTGACGCTTGCTAGTTCAAAATTAAACTAGACAGCATCAAATAAATCGAAACAGAGGAAGTACTACACGACTAGTTGTAGAATCGCTTTCGGAGTTTGGTGAAAGGACCTAGTACTAGGCTTGAGACCGTTACGGCTCACGCAACAACGTCCCGCGGCCTGGTGGATCCATCTATTCAAGAAAGTGGGCCTATTCGTTCTTACGGGCCGAGCCGTATCGGGCCTCCAGCCTGCTACTCCTCGCCGCCGCCGCCGCCGCCGCAGCAGCTTTTCCTCTCCCCGGTTCTTTCCCCATTCATTTCTGACCAAATTCCCATCCAACCCACCGCCTCCATCCGTCAACGATCTCGCCGGCCGGATCCGCCGGTCAGCGTCGGAGCATATACCGGGCCCGCCCCGACGGTTGCTGCCCCGAACCGCGCCGCCGGCCTCCTCCGTCTTCTGTTATCTCTGCGTACTGCTTTACGAGCACAACACAGTAAGGTCAGACCACTCCCAAACTTTTCGCGGTGTATAGGCCGAGTGGTTCCGTTGCTGAATCACCGATGTGCCCGTGAAGCTGAAATCTCAGGGGCGCTTCGTCATCATCTCGTTGATTCAACGGGTGATTCAACAACGAACGTCAATATGCTGACGCTGAAAACAGAAACAGGTACACCAATTCAGCCACTAACATGCTTTTCCATACCAAACCATTCATACTCTCACCGTTCTACAACTGATGTCGTTAGAACAATAGACCTAGTTTAAAATTATACTCCCTCCTCCGTTCATATTAATTGAGGCTGGTTAGTTTAAATTTGAACTAACCAGCGTCAATTAATATGAAACAGAAGGGAGGACTAAATTGTTATTCTATTGACAGCAACTTTAAAAGAGATAGAATAGATTTTTTATAACAGATGGGATAGGTTGTTAAAGCAGGCGCTAGAATAGCTGTACATTCATCTACAGACATTGCAAGGCATCCATCCATCCATCCATTCCCAAGAGTTCACCAATGTATACCCATCACCTATGTACCTCACCAAACAAAGGAGCTAGTACAATACTGGAGTATACCGAGTCACCACCAAGGCAAAAGAATTGCTCACCCTCTACCCCCATTCCCCACAGTTCGTATACCATCCCCTACCCCATACCCCAATTACAAAATACCTTCTCACCATTTATCCTCCAGCACCCCCAAATTAAATTTACACCAGTGCATCTCCTTATACCACACAAACTATACCCATCCCCTCCTCCCGTCCTCAATCGATGCTACAACCACAAACAAACGATCAGGCTTCAGGCAATCGTTCTTGCCACCACCAGAATGCAGTTACCTTGGCTGCGGGCGTGCTGGGAATGATTTTGCATGCCTCATCTGTGGAGCTCCTCGAGGAGTCGATGACCAGCTCGTTGTCTGCGAGCGCAGGAGCATGTCAACCATGGAAGAAGTCTGATAAGCCTGGACTAGGCTTTCACTGTCTGTTGAGTCGCCGCGTGCGGTTGCTCTTTGCCATGAGTGGGAGCTCAAGCCTGAGAGGACATAGGCCCTACCAGATGCCTCGTACCTCTGGCGGTTGGCCATCCTATCCTGCATCTCCTTCAGCTCAGCATCCAGAGCTTGGCATAGACGATCACCGGACTGTCCTGATGCTGATCCCGTGATCATTCTCCGGCAGTCCTCAAGTAAGGAAACGGCATTTGCCAGATCACCCTGCTCTGCGGTAAACCTTGCTTCGGCCATGACCTCAGCTGCATGAAGACGGTTCTTTTGCCGGTCCACCTCAATTGACACGCTTTGCACTGACACAAATGCCGGCCTGGAGATCTTCACTTGCACATCAGCCATATTGACAGTTTCCTTCATCAGCGGATCTTTGTAAACACAGCCAACTTTGAGGAGTGTTGTTTCCCCATTGCCAGGGGGAACGTTTACAGAAACAAGAAAATCTCTTTCCTCTTCGGCATACAAGTCTCCAACATCTACGAAACCATTCTTCTTATCATCAGCTATTCTGCTCGAATAGCTGCCTGACCTGATGGATCCAAGGTGCACGTCAGGGTGGAGGCTCTCTACTTTTACATGCAGACCCTGTGCAACTACGCTCAATAGCCCTCCAATGCATTGTGCAAATGCGTCTTGGATAGCAGCCTCTGTCTCGATGAAGGAAAAGGTCCCACCAGAGGTTTGTGAGATGGAATGCAGCGAGACTGAGTCATGGTCAGCACCAAATCCAAAGACATGAACAGGTACCTGCTGGTTACCGTTAGTGGAAGGCAAGAGCGCACAATACTCAGGTGCTCCTTTGTGTACACCAGCAGTTGGTGAAACGGTATATGTATCTTGACCATCAGATAAAAGGATGATGCTGCAAACTGGATTCTTGGCCTGCCGTTCTTCAATCACCTTGGATCCTTTCCTGAGGCCCTCGGCGATATTGGTCCCACCATTTGACATCAATGAATTAACAGCCATCAAGCTTTGCTGCCGCCCGGATTCGGTCATCCTACGAAGGGGGAAGAGCCTGCGGGCAGATGATGAGAAGGCGATGACAGAAAGCCGGTCTGCAGCGCCAAGGTTCTGAATGACAAATCCCATAGCCCTCTTCAATAATGCAAGTTTGGTACCAGCCATGCTTCCACTGACATCAAGAACTGTAATGAGATCAACAGGGGCTCGCGATGTGTTTACTCCAATAGCATCTCCGATACTGGTGGATGCCTGCAAATTCTGAGCAAGGGGTGCCTTAAGGTGAATTAGGACAGTGAAGCTTCTTTCTGAAACATTTTCAGGTACTTCGGTGAACTCAGGATAGGTTTTTATCTCCACTGTTCTCATACAGCCCTTTTGAGGGTCATCAGTTGCTTTGGACAAGAAATCCAAGGGTTCATCATCGTTGAAAGTATTAGGGTCATTGTCAGGCAGCAATGCAGTCAAATGATGAAGCCGACCTGAAGAGCGGGCACGAGGAAGTGGAAGTGGTTGCAGTATGGTCATGTGGCCTCCATTTTGGTACCCATTAACTGGATCAATCCTTGCATGCCCTTGAGGTAAATCAGAAGGCAAGGGACCTCGAAATGGAAGCTCCTTCCATTTGATACGGCAAACTGGGCAGCTACTGCTTCCATGCTTAACATTTGCAGAAATACAATGGAAGTGGAAGGTATGTGAGCACTCTGCTGTAAATAGAGCATGTCCCTGACCAGGCTTCATAGTAGTCAAGCATATTGCACACGTTTTCTGAAAAAAAAAGGTTTATGAAATAGACATCAAACGGCAGTAAAAAAATGCATCTTGGATAAAATTACCATGCAAATTCCCTGTCAACTTCGAATGAGCACGGTTGTGACATCTAAAATGCACATAGAAGTAAACTTTTCACGTGAATCTGTAGTATTTCATGTTTATATTTCCAGACTTCCATAGACAAAGAAAGTCAAGAGGTTGTTTGATACTTTCATCCCTAAAGATATAATGTATAAGTACTGCCAATTTCTCAGCCCTAACTAAGGTCAGGTTTCCGGCTTCCAGTCCGAAGAGCAGACATTCAACATTCGTTAGTCATGTTAGAAGAAGCAACCCATGGTCGAACCAGATTATCCATTTAGTTAGTTGTCTAAATCTGAATTAGTTATTGTAGACTAATTATGAGTTAGAGGCCTCACAACAGAAGTAAAGAAGGTGTCGATCGTAAATAGCCGCAGATATTGGAATCAAACAATTGCATATGGTCTTGATCAGAAGACTTTGTTTTGCAATTCTGGCATCTGGGGGGCGCCATAAAGAGAGACGGTGGTGGGCTCTTGAGAATCTGTAAACCCGACCGCTGTGTTTGCACTATGTTGGAAGGGATCTAAGAACAGTACCCGAGCTGTTCTGAAAAGGATGCTATGGGTGGCTATGCCCCTGCTGCACTCTTTATGTGCCTCCACGAAAAGAAGTGAAGTGCGAGGCTATGGAGGGAGGAGGGAGGAGGGGGGGGGGAGTGAATGATGTGAATAGAACAGGGGGAACGGGTGGGAGGAGTGGAGTGGTAGACCGTAGGAGTGCGGGGAGAAGAAAGGGAGGGACCCATCCTTCAAAGAAAGGTGAAGCCCCCCAGCTTCATCATAATATTCCTCTCCTCCACCATTGCCACCTGCGCCCATCTCCTCCTGCATCTCCTTTTTTTTTTCTACTAGTGTTCCTTCTTTTTTTTTCATACGTGTGAACGTTTGGTGAAAGCTACTAGCACTGCTGCATGCATCATTTGAAGCAAAAGAAAAACATCACAAGTGCGTGATCCTGAAGGAAGAGTTCCTACTGTAAATAAAGAAATCGTATTTGAGCTGGGTTGCTGCGGCTACAATTGACGAAACAGAATTAGCAGAGCAATTAGAATCCAAGATTGGCGTAATAAATGGGTGGATCTTTTAGAGTTTTGTTACATGAATGGACCTCGGCAAGTTGCAGGCTTTGCCGAAGACGGACGGACGGGCGGACGGTACCTTGAAGGATTTGGCGCCGGATTTGGAGAGGCGGAGCCCCGCCGAGGTCGGCGTCGGGGTGGTCGGCATCAGCGCGCCGGCGCCGCCCTTCACCCTGCCGTGGCACAGCTGCTCCGCGGACGCCGCGGTGGGTGCGGTGCCGGCGCCCGTCGCGGCAGACGGCGAGGGCGACACCAGCGCCGCCGTGGACGATGACCCGGTGTTGGGCTCGTCGGCTTCCAGCGTCCGGGGCACGTAGACGCAGAGGTTGAGCCCCAGCGACACCTTGGCCTTCCTCCATCTGCTCTCCATTACCGCGCGCGGCTTGGAGCAGCTTCGGCTCCTCCTCCTCCTCGTAGCAAACTATATATGCAGACACTGCTGCGACTAGGTGAGCCGGCAGCGTTGAGCCACGTGTTGTACGTGGCCGCTGGGCGTTGTTGGGGAGGTCAGAGCTAGGCGGGTTTGGCGGCGCTTCTGCTAGGTTAGGTCGCTGGCATGAGCGCGGCCGTGGACGCCATCCATGAGCAGCAGCAGCAGCAGCGGCAGCTCACTTGGGAAACCAAGAGGAAGAAAAAAAGAAGCAAAGAAGAAAGAGAAAGATGTGCGAAGAAAGAGAAAGATGTGGATGGATGGCTATTTGACCTTGGCAAGGGGGCAGTAGTGCTGGTGCGCGCAGCGCAATGAGAGGGAGGGGGAGCAGCCCTTTAACAACAAAGAGAGAGAGAGAGAGAGAGAGAGAGAGAGAGAGGGATACAGCGAAGCCAGCAGGAAACGGTGGTGGCGTCCACTGACAGACCGCCGCAGCGTCTGCTTCGCCGGCTTGGGAGTGATGACCACTTACTTCATCATGCTGTACTGTAAGAGGCAGCGAGCAAAATACTAGTAGTATGTATATACTCGTATATACAGTACTAGAGTCGTCGTACACTGTAAGTACTTGGCAGGAAGAAAGCAATACAAAAGCGGGAGGGGTTCAGTTCAGTCCCCTGACTTTATCGAGGAGATGCGGGGATCGGAGGGGAACGAGAGCAGCTGCATCTGGCCGGCCGGCCGGCCAGGGGTCACCTTTGCCTTTCCGTGGTGCCTGTCTCCGTCTTCATGAGGTCAACTGCAACTTTGGCCGGAGGGAGGGATAAAAGGTGTCAAAGCCTGACTGAGCTCTCCTGGTCGCATCATTCGAACCGACCGAACGGGAGTATTAGATTAACCCACATGTTTGCTTTGCTTTACTTTACTTCACTTTGAGATAAGCAAACAACATCATCAAAACAAAAGAGAAAGAAAAGAGGAGGATGGATGAGCATGACTGATGATTCTCTCAGTTCCAAAAAGGCAAAAAGAAGCGGGGGGAAAGAATGGAGCGGAGTGGAACAGGAGCAGCATACCGCTGCAAGCACGCAGCGTCTCCGCCGTGTAGCGTAGTAGGACCAGATCTGATGGGGCGAGCAGTAGCAAGAAGAGGAAGAAATGGACAGGGCCTATAGAGTCAGGAAAAAAAAACAACAACAAAGGCCCGTGTTGTCAATTCCCTGCGGCACTGGGACTGCTCGGCGCAGCACTGCACTGCACGGTTTCCGAGCCGGGTGGTCCAGTCCGCCCGCCCCGTCCGTCGTGTGTGCGGGGCGGCAAACCCTGGGGATCACAAACCGTCAGCGGGGTGGCACGTGGACGTGGCGGAATACAAGGGGAGGAGGATCCAAGATTCAAACAAACTTTGGTTTTGGGAATTTGAGTTCGGGCTGGCAATGACTCCCCTTGCCTTGAGGACGGATCGTCCCAAGGCCAAGGAGGCGGAAGCGTGACGTCCAGAGAGACGGGTCAAAGTTTTTGGCCTTGCGTGGCCCGCTGGTGCTGGATCCGGGAACTGCGCTACTACATGTCACGCGTGGTGGCTCGGCTGCTGCTGCTGCTGCTGCTGCCTCTTTGCTTTGGATGGAGGAGCCTGTGCTGTGCAGCGAGCGAACGAACGAACATTGGCTGACGGAAGGAGGAATCCAGCCCTCCATCGCTATCGCTTCCCGTGAAAGGAGGCGCATTTGTTGCTATCGCTTCCCGTGAAAGGAGGCGCATTTTTCGCTATCGCTTCCCGCGGAAGGGGGCGCGTTTCCTGCTTTGCCTTTGCTCTAGTAGTGTAGTAATTCGTTCGGCCCCGGGCCCCGGCTATGAAGGGAGATGGGGCACGGGTATCAATCAGGTGGTGAGTACGAAAATTCAGGCCCATGGGACACGGGTATCAACTGCAACAGCACGTACTGCATCTGCATGCGATCCCATCCGGCCCACCCACGTAGAAAAAAAACGGACCAGGCCTGATTATCTCCGCCGGACCTCTCGAGTTGAAAGTCTTTTGTTCCAAAAACAAACTGAAAGTCATGGATCGTGAGGGTGAGGCCTACACGATCACGGCTCGTCAGCCTTCACAATGTTGCAGTTCAGCGACACAGTTGCTGCGCGGCTCGCATCGCAAGTTCGCAACCTGCCTCACGTGGTTATGGTTTCAGTGGCTCTGGCTTTGTTGCAGTCACGGAAACGAGAGACAAAAGTACTCGTAACGCGCAAGTACAATCAACTGTCGAGTTCGAGTATCCAATGTAATCGCCATCAGTACAAGCGTTGAGCAAGGGCCTGCCTCATTTCCCAAGCGACCAAGCAACGGTTTGTTCTCGACTGGACTCGATCGAAATAGCAGCACCGCAAACTGAAAACTCAAGTATGCAAGACACCATTAGAAATGGATCACAGACTTTTGGTGCTTCAAGAGTGCTTAGCCTACAGAAGAAGATTACTACTGCATGCTGCTGCTACAACTAACTACTACTGTCCACGGCCGGACGATTGCCAGAAAGCAAGTAGGAACAAACTATATACTGTATCAGAGTAGAATCACGGTGAGCCCGCCGCCGCACTTCCTCCGCGGGTCACAATCCAAGGGTGCCCTGCAAGGATTCAGGGTGACCATTAGTATTAGCAAACATACAGTACTCCATATATTAAGGATTAAGGGTGTGGGGCCGGGGGCGGAAACGGAGGTCGAAGAGAGACGGCGTACTTAGGACTTGGTCGGCGGAGAGCCTGCGCGAGACGTCCTTGCAGAGCATGCGGCGCATGAGGTCCTTGGCCCCCGGCGAGACGCCCGCGAAGGCCCGCGGCGGGAAGCGCAGGTTGGCGCGGAGCACGGACTGGAAGATGTCCCCCGCGGTGGCGCCGTGGAAGGGCACCGTCCCGGAGAGCATGACGTAGAGCACCACCCCGGCGCTCCACACGTCCACCTTGTGGTCGTAGCACCCCCCGGCCAGCACCTCGGGCGCCACGTAGTAGGGCGTGCCGACGACCCCGGTCATGGGGCGGCCGTCGCCGCCGAACCACCCGGCGGACCCGAAGTCGGCGAGCTTGAGCGCGCCGTCGGTGGCGTCGAAGAGGAGGTTGTCCGGCTTGACGTCGCGGTGCGCGACCCCGCGGCGGTGGCAGGCGGCGAGCGCGTCGGCCAGCTGGGCCAGGAGGCCGGCCGCCTCGGGCTCCGGGAGCGGCGCCGCGCGGGACGAGACGAGGGAGAAGAGGTCCCCGCCGTCGCAGAGGTCGAGCACGAGGTGGACGGCGTCGGCGTCCTCGAACGCGGCGTGGAGCGCGACGAGGTGGCGGCTGGCGGCGGCGGCGGCGGAGGAGGAGGCGACGAGGAGGTGGAGCTTGGGCTCCTGCTCCGCGAGCGCGAGGTCGAGCGGGTCCGCCTTCTCCCGCTCCCGGAGCGGCGC
This sequence comes from Neostapfia colusana, assembly GCA_030760725.1. NCBI lineage: Eukaryota > Viridiplantae > Streptophyta > Magnoliopsida > Poales > Poaceae > Neostapfia > Neostapfia colusana. The sequence continues at coordinate 608,649 of JASWHV010000003.1, read as the reverse complement.
CTTGGGCGTGGACTTGACGGCGAAGGGCTCACCCGTGGCGGCGGCGTAGCAGCGGCGGACGGTGCCGAAGCGGCCGCGCCCGATCTCCTCGCCGATGACGTACTGGGTCCGGAGCGCGATCTCGCCGGCGCTCATGCTCTCTCTCTCTCTCTCTCCGTCCTTGGCGGCGGTTGGTTGGGTCTGGGTGGGTGGGTTCGTTGTGTCGCAACAGCTGTGCGGGCGGCTTCCTTCCTATAAATCATCAATCATAAATGCAGCAGCAGCGCCGCTTCTCTTCAGGTGTGTGTGAGAGAGAGCCAGAGACGCAGGAATATTCCTCACTGCTGCATCTTTTGGTCGTCGTACTCACGGACGCATTTGGTTGCGCTTAAACAGCCTCCTAATTTGGTTCCGCGCGCGGAAATAAAAGAGCGTTCATTTGGAAACTCCTAATGAACAGTTCTGAAATCTCCTGTGGTTCTTCGATTCCTCGTCCGCCCGCCCAGCCCAGCCCAGGTAAGGTACGGTATCTCCCTCGATCGCACACGTACAGTTCTGGAACCTGACGGGGATCTCTCGGCCAGCTGATCCTGGTCCGGTAATCCGGTGACATCACGTCGCGTGCATGCACCGCTGCGAGAAGAGAACGACGCACCAGCTGTTACACAGTTTGGCAACAGCGACGGGCACTACGCATGGTGATGATGGTGGTGACCTGCTAATCTATTACGCGCGCACGCATCATTGATTGCCTGTGTCTATTATTAGTGATAGATAATAAAGTAGTAGTACTATAGTAGCAGCTGACGGGACGGGAACGGATGGCCCTGCCTGCGCTGGTGGCTTTGCTCGCTGGCGAGTTCGTAGTTATTAATTGGCGCACAGGACAGCATGCAGGACGGAGGAGACGAGATGACGTCAGGGTTCCATTTTATTCCTAGTTGAATGCTAAAAGGAGATCATTAATTAATTGTTATTTTCTAGAAATGATAGAGACCTCGCACCAGATAAAAGAGGAGGTGTCTTGTCTAGGCCACGAACGAGCGATGAGCCAGGAAAAAAAAAAGCTAACTGGACTATTTCTATTTTCTCTGCCAATCATGCATGGTGCAGAAAAAATATATATATTTCTGTGTTCGTTGTGTTGTTCGCCACCTTGGCTCGACGCAG